>JAWZYT010000015.1:0-434632 GCA_034508575.1 Petrolisthes manimaculis
CTCTGTTTTACCCATTCCTATATAGTTTCACTCCACTGTACAACTGATCATCCCAAACAGGTCTGCTTCTGTTTGATTTCCTATGTATTCCTTTGTATCCTCATCTAATCTAGAATGAATGGTACCGTTTCTTCACCCTCCTGCAAAGCCCCTCTCTATTGCCTGCATTAGTGATGTGGGCAATACTTTAAGGGGTTTTAGCACCCCTTCGGGCCCAGCCACTATATTTTAGTTCTTCAATTGTCCCTCTTTTCTTTCTATTTCCTTCCTGCTTGCTCTCTCACCTCTATCACCTTTTTCTGGCGCTATATGACATTGCTGTTGTGGCGCCTAATATCAATCAATGAATCAATCCTGCTAAGCCACTTCTCTCTTCTTATCCCTTACTATGACTGACTACTTATACCATGCTTTCTGATTCACCCTTACCTTACCCCTCCACCTGCATGTCCTGTAGCATCTATCCTGGTCAACCTCCTCCACTCACCACCTCACCTACAGTATACCTCCCTTCAATACACACACAGACTGATATATATACTGTACCAACTACACACACACACACACACACACCTTCCTGACACCCACCTCCACCTCACCTACTTCCCTTCAATACATACAGACTGATATATTGTACCCATTCCTCTCTGACATCCATCTCTACTCTCCACCTCATCCACTTCCCTTCAGTACACACACACATACTGATATACTGTAGCCACTCACTGCACGCTCCTTCCTGACATCCACCTCCACTCTCTCCTTCCTAACATCCACCTCCACTCTCCTCTCCACCGCCAATTCCCACCAGCCAACCACCCACCCAACCACCCACCCTGTACTCTCACTAACTTCCTCCATGGATAAGCACACACTGTTCCTCTCAGCCTCGTCTCCTGCTGTTATCCTCCAGTTTACGACCAGATAATGCAACTCCCCTTCACAGTAACCTTCAGGATAATCTAACCTCCTATTCCTATACATTAACTTAGAGGACGATCCCCCCTCAGAATAACCCTTCATTTTATCCAAGCTTCACTGCCGTCCTGTGCTACATTATGAGGCAAGATTGTGTGTGTGTGTGTGTGTGTGTGTGTGTGTGTGTGTGTGTGTGTGTGTGTGTGTGTGTGTGTGTGTGTGTGTGTGTGTGTGTGTGTGTGTGTGTACTTTAATACTGACGACATATAATCTCCACGAAGACACACCCAGACTGAAAACGAAAAACATTATTATTTGCATTAAATGATGTCCTTTCCCACACTTAATACTTCAGTGACAGGAGGAAGCTTTAGATAAACACTGTGTAAACTCCCTCAGCTTCCCAGTGTCTAAAGGCCTTTATTTCTTATACGACAAAGAGGTGAAAGACATAACTCCCTTCCCACAGCCATCCTTTAACCACTGTATAGCCGTCACAGCTGCTTCGGCTACCCGGCGCCACAGCCTCCCACAACAACACAATATAATTCGGGATGGCACGGCCTGACGACCACATTTTGCCCCCAATACATTTATAACCAAGAATGAGGGGGAGGGAAGGAGAAGCTATCAGGGCTGTGACTCCCCCTCCCCCAACCCAACCCCCCCACCCTCTCTAACCCCCCCCCCCCAACCCCCCACCATCTCCAACCCCCCATACCAGACTCCTGATAAACGGTCCTTCGTTGCCGTTGCAGGTCTTCCCCGAAAATTTCAAGGGAAAGAAACGCCACAGCCAGAGTTAAGACTAGCAACTCTCTTTCGAACTCATATTTACACATATTTATATCCTGGTGAGGGAACATTGGCCAGCTCAGTCAGTTGTATTCATTCTTTATTAATCGTCAATATTTTATCAGTAAAAAGTGGAAAACTAGCCAATTGTTTTCTTAGTTAATATGTTCATAGATGCAGATATATAAACTTTGATGTTTACTTCCCTTAATTGAGGACTAAGGATGCTTTTAATTCGAGAGTGTTGTGGAGGTGACATAAGACAATGGGTCGATTCCACACTGGTTGGTAGTGGTGTGTAAGCCAGCAAACCAAAGAATATTAGTCGTGTTAATAACTTATCATCATTATCTAACTGATTGATAGATTTTGTGAATGTGGATACTCAGCTTTCGGAAAATAAGGAATCCATACAAGTGTTTTTGGTTGGGAAGCTAACAAACCAATACCAGTGTGGAATCGACCCAATATGATTCAATTGGAATCCCTCCCTGCATGGTACTGCCTCAACCCTCATACCTTTCTTGACTCCACATACCCTCCAATACCTGCATAACCCCACATATTCCCCTCAACCCCACATTCCTTCTTCTACATCCTTCTTAGGCTCTCATGCCATGTAATAATCTTTTTTTATCGTTAGTTTCTCCTTCTCTTCCAGCTTAACTTTTTTTCTTCCCAATTCCTTCTCCTCTCCTCCTTTCTTTTCTCTTAACACGAGTCTCTCCAAGACCTTCTCCTCCTCATTCTTACCTTCCTTTACACAGTGAGGAAATGAGAAAGTTTCAACGTTTTGTATCATATTGATGTTACTGTGTCAAGAAGCAGCCATCTTGTTTCAACATCCGAGCTTATTACCATAACAATAAATATAATCCTGCAGGAAATAGAAGGAGAATATGCATGTTTTGTATCCCCTGCCAAAGCTCTCAAACTTTACATTTTTAATTGAACTGCAAAGTTATGAGGCCATTCTCCTTGAAGAGGGCGAGGAAGAGTTCCATGGAGAAGCGAGAAGGCAAAGTAAAGACTGGGAGGAATTGAAGGGGAAGGCTGGAAAAGGGTTGGGGGAGGGGGGCTGGAGAGTGTAAAAAGGAGAGTTCTGGCACTAGGTATGACAAAGATAAATAAAAAGAGTTTGGATGGAATGTTATGGTGCAGGGCTGGAGGGAGAGAGGAGAGTTGGAGGATGTGGAGGGGAGTGGGGGGACCCCCAAAATAGTGGAGAAGGTTAGATAGGTTGGAGTAGAGGAAGAACTCTCTGGGCCCCCCTTACCTTATCTCCTTTGCCCTCTTATCTCACCTTGCTAAGTCCCATATCTCTTACATCCCTCCCCATCGCTCCTTGCCCTCCCATCTCATTTCCTTGCCCTTTCCATCTCACCTTACCTCATATCTTTCCTTGCCTTCCTTGCCCTCCCATCTCTTCATCTTTTATTCCCCTCATTCCCTGCCCCGCCCTGGAGATGTGAGACACTATATCACACATTTATGTATTTCCTTCCTTCTCCTCCGAGGCTACCAGTGCACACATTTACATACGCTATATAGACAGCTCTAGATATCACAGGAATAATATTAGATTGTGTGTAATATATATTTGCTGTGTATATCCATCTTCATTTTGATATATGTACTATGCATATTTACTCTCCCCAACACGCGCAACGATTGATGGATTGCCGTATGTAGTTCCATAAATTGTAAACCTTACAGACATTTCTAGGAAAATTTATCATCCCTCCCTGCCTGGACTGGGAGATATGTTCAGCACTTTTTGTGAGTTTTTCTTCCTATATGTAAAGGCGTGTATGTTGTGGATGTATGTTGTGGATTTACAACGACAACTCAAAAATGGATTATGTAAAAGTTAGCAGATGCACTTCACATAATTATATTCTGATTGAGTTGCATTAACTTTGTGAAAGTTGAAGAAGGAAAGTGACAAAAATGAGAGAGAAACAGAGGTTGTGTGTGTGTGTGTGTGTGTGTGTGTGTGTGTGTGTGTGTGTGTGTGTGTGTGTGTTAATGGCTTTGACTAATCTGGTATAATATGAGAATCACTACATCACTCGTGTGTTTTTTTATCCACACGGAGTGACCATTCATTTGAATATATTTAAAAATAGCATTTCATTCATCCTGTTTATACCTTTTTCCTCACTGAATAGCCAAGAGTAGAGACATTTTTAGTGGCAGGAAGAACGTCCCGCATGGAAGGGTGAATTCAATATGTTTAATAATATTCTCATTAATATGCAGTATACCGCTAAGGATACTCGTTTACCACTCAGGCTTCCCGTTTACATTTTGGATGGCGCGGTTGTTGGTGGTATTATAACATGTACAGTTACAAGCACAAATAAGTATTAAGGTGTGGTTCGAATACCTAGAGACAGTAAATAAATACACAATAAAATCTCCATTGGAATGACTACGTTGGCGAATTGGACTGTTCAGAGTTTCAACCAAAGCTGTATACTTATTAGTGCCCGTGACTGTACACAACTTCCGAATGGTTAGTAAGAGGCGTGGGAGTTTTTAGGTATTGGTAAAATCGCAGACCATAATCTCAATAGCCTAAATGATTCGAAGCCGGAGATCTGAAGCAGGCAGTTTCTAGTCCACCCAGACCATCACGAGGCCACACACACACACACACACACACACACACACACACACAGACACACACACACACACATCTCGAACCAATGGAGGCTTTGGGTGAGCTATCGTCCAGGACTCTGTGATCGTATATGAAAATTGGAGGCTTGTGATTCCTCCTGACCATGCCACCAAACAAGCTTCTTCCATATAGGTGTTGTTTCGTGACAATATTTGAAGGATTCGCTCACCCCCAATTTTCTGACTACATCACAGGGTCCCTTAATTTGATGGAAGATAAGCTTACCGTCTTTCTATTCTCTGGGTTGTACTGTACGTGAGGCCCCATATCTTTCTCTCTGATTTTCTCCGTCTCTCCAGTATACATTTCTCTGTCACTCTCATTTTGTTCCATATCTCTCCAGCATTCACCGTCTGTCTGTGTCTCCTTCGCATAGCCTACTGTATATAAAACGTCACTTGGTCTCTGTCTGTCTCTAATTTTTCTGTCGTTTCGTCTCTCTCCCTAATCATGTTTCCATTTAGCCACCCTTTTGTCTGTGTCTGTCCCTCATCTCTTCACTGCCTCTCTGCCTCTTTTTATCATCTCCCCGGCGCCTCTGTCTCTCTGCCCAATCGTTCTGTCCTTCATCTTCCAATATCTTTGTCACAATGTCAGTCACTCGTCCTGTCTCAAACGCTCACCCCCCTCAACCATTTTGTGGAAAGTCAGCATTCTGAGGAGTTTCTGGTGAAGAGGCGTGTGAGTGTGTGTGTGTGTGTGTGTGTGAGAGAGAGAGAGAGAGAGAGAGAGAGAGAGAGAGAGAGAGAGAGAGAGAGAGAGAGAGAGAGAGAGAGAGAGAGAGAGAGAGAGAGAGAAAGAGAGAGTGAGAGAGTATGTGTGAGATAGTGTTTGTGTGTATGTGTGTGTGTGTGTGTGAGATGACGATTTTCTGGGAAGGGAGGTGAAACGTAGCAATATCAGACAATATAAGTAATATTTTATTGACATTCTAGGAACAGTGGCCGGAGAGTTTCGGCCAAAGTTCTGATAGCATTGTATACGTTCTGGTGCCATAATGTTAAGAGCCCAAATATTTTCTCTATTATAGTTCTCAGTAATTCCGACCCACACCTTTCCTTCCTCCCCCACAAAGGCACCAACGGTATCATTAACACCAGACTCCACCCCATCATTCCCAGGCCATACCAATTTCCTCTTCCCTCCGCTAACAACCTCATAAATAACACATCATTTATCAGCCATGCAGCAGCACCTTCCAACACAGCTTCATCTACAGGCATTCATTCCCCCTTCAAACACAAGTCCTTCCTTCCATCTACACACCTGCCAGCCCCCTCAAACCCCCACACTGCCAGACAGCCCCCATCAATAACAAACCTCCCTTACTGTACCTAACACCCACACCATGTCAGTCAGCCCCCTCCAACACTCACACCATGTCAGTCAGCCCCCTCCAACACCCACACCATGTCAGTCAGCCCCCTCCAACACCCACACCATGTCAGTCAGCCCCTTCAAACACATACTCTAGCCCCACCAAAAACAGTCCCCACCTCTTTATTGTCGTCTCCAGCAGCGGCCACGGCAGCAGCAACCCCCCCCCCTTCCCCCCACCTCTTGATTAGCCTGGGAGCCACTGTGGGCCATTTGGCGGCGTGCCCGAGAAGTGAGGCTGAGATGGTGGCTGGTTCCCGTATGTCATGTGGCGGTAACTGGCTGCTTCCTTGCCCTCCTCCTGTCCTTCCCTTCACATTACCCCTCCCCTCCCCTCACTTCCCCTCCCCTCCCCTCCCCTCCCCTCACAACCACAAACCATTACCCCTTTATCCGCGCCTCGATCTATTCTTCCTCCCACACCCCTCTATATACCCCTCATTGGAAGCCCCCATATTCCTTCACACAAACACACACACACACACACACACACACACACACACACACACACATACACACGCACACACACACACTATCTGTCCTAACCCTCTCGTCCTCCTCTTCCTTCTTTACCCACCCCTCCTCCAACACCCCTCTACCCCTCATCCCACCCCAAATGACCTGCTGGTGACTATTACTGGTGTGTTGACCTGACCACCACCTCTGACCTACTGGTGTTTGTATCCTCTTAGTTACTGTCCACTTGACCCGGCCCACCAATCTGACTTCTCCTCAACCTTTTTTATTTCCTGCTCAACCTTTACCTACAGACTATTTGTTGTTGACGATCTTGCCTTATCCTTCCTGTTTGGTGCTTATTCTTCGTCCCTATCCCCTCATTATCCTCTCCTGTCCTCACTCCTCATGTCCCTCCTGTTTGGTGTTGATTCCTCCTTCCCTCATTATACTCTCCTCTCTCCTCACTCCTCATGTCCCTCCTGTTTAGTGTTGCTTCTTCCTCCTCCACCTCATTATGCTTTCCTCTGTCCTCACTCCTCATGTCCCGTGTGTGACCTAGTGGTTCCCTGGCTGGCTGCTTCCTGGTATCCCGTCACGACCTCCGCTGACCTTCATTTAAAGCGATATATCCTACCACTGATAAAGATGAACTGACGCCAGGAGACAAAATGGCGTAATGAGATGACATGGCGCGATGAGAGAGAGAGAGAGAGAGAGAGAGAGAGAGAGAGAGAGAGAGAGAGAGAGATTTTACAGTACTCATTATCTCACACCATTAGCCAAAGTCGTCGTCAGAGAGAGAGAGAGAGAGAGAGAGAGAGAGAGAGAGAGAGAGAGAGAGAGAGAGAGAGAGTGAGAGAGAGAGGTTTTACAGTACTCATCATCATCATCATCGACCCCATTTTCTGTTGTACAAAGGGTGCAGAAATGGAACCAGAATACTGAATGAGGGACAAAAATAGACCCAGCAAAGCAAAACGGGTCACACTCACATTCACTCCCCTTGCAAGTCCACGAAATTCTAACTAAGTACGAGTCATAAAACGTGCTGAAGTTCCCCCCGCCATTATAAAAAAAATAAAAAATGAAAAAAAATAACAATAAAAATAAAAATAAAAAATGAAATGAGTTTATTTATACAGTTTGTGAACCTGGATAAACTATACAAGCCGAACTGAATTAGAGAGACTCCTAGGAAATTATATATCTGAGTTGAAGTGTGGTGTAGTGTGTGTGAGGAGACTGACTCTGTGTTTAATGTTTTTCTAAATGTCTGGCCAGCTTCCTCCTCCACCGTCGTTCCCCTTGGTGGTTCAGTAGAAATTGTTGAGTATTTGTTGAGGAAAGCTGCAGGTTGACCCCGTGTAATGTTTGACCACTGCAGTGACTTGAGATGCCGACGGTGTGGCTGCCAAACAAAGGAAAGCAATCTCGGAAAACAATGAATTAATTATTATAACACACACACACACACACACACACACACACACACACACACACACACACACACACACACACACACACACACACACACACACACACACACACACAACGAGACCTTTGTGTGGGACCTATATAAGTGAGGAGCACATGTTAGTCCCTCCCTCCCCTGCATGTACGAACTCTAGTGGGTCATCTCGTCAAGGCCATTCATCACTCTGGAGTCTTAATTAGAAAAGTGTCTCAGGAACTCTTCTGTCTTTGTCGTGTCATTTTCTCACTCGTTGTAAGTTCTCTGTTCCTTCCCTCGCACACAGTGAATTATTTATAAATGACCCTGTGATTTAGTAAGAAAATAGGAGTTAAAAATGAGTCCTTTAAACATTGCCACGGAATACTATCTATATGGAATTAGCTTGTTTCGTGGGGAGGAATCAGAAGTCTCCAATTCTCATACACGATCGTCCATTTCACATTCTTTCGCTGTGTATTTGTAAGTTGTAAAATTACTGGACGAAAGAAAATCAATGAGGTAGTAGAGCTTTAGTAAATGTGGATGCAGTAGCTGATTTCTACCTCCACACTATTCTAAGCAACAGAACACGATTAATTTTGTTAATCTGATCCTGTTTCCTGATGTACTATGGAGTAATCAAGGCGCTCCAATGATGTGCTGTTTTTTTTTTTTTTTTTGTACATTCGTGATGATTAAACTGGAGACAAATTTGGACTCGCCATCCATTCCCTCCGTTTATAGTGACATTCCACATCCTCTTCCATTATTCCCTCCCCTCTCTGTTCCGTTTCTCTCTGTCCTACAAACCCTTCCTCCCATCCCCCCCCCCAATTGTAAACCCCTCTCTCCCCATCTAGCCTCCCCTGTATACCCCTATCTTCCCCATCTTGCCTCCTCCCCTGTAAACCCTATCCCTACCCAAGCCACCCCTCTCCCTGTGACTCTCCCTGTAATGATCACACAAGTTAACCTTAATGACCCCCTGACCAGGCCATGTTGAACCTCCGTGCCTAAAGTCCACTCCTTGTGCTACCCCTCTCACTTCCTCTTACTAAACCCCCTTCCTGTGCTTCCCTCTCACTTCCTGTGCTACCCCTCTCACTTCCTGTGCTTTCCTCTCACTTCCTGTGCTACCCCTCTCACTTTCTGTGCTACCTCTCTCACTTCCTGTACTTCCCTCTCACTTCCTGTGCTACCCCTCTCACTTCCTTTTACTTAACCCCCCCACCCCCGTTCCGCCTTCTCGCCTCCTCTTGCTTAACCCAACCACTCTATGCATGCTGGCCTTCAGTTTCCTGTTCTTCACCAACACTTCATATGCTTCGATCTATACTCTCTGGTTCCATGCCTTAGCCTCAGCACCTTACCAGTTAACATTATGATATGCCTAACCTAAAAAGCCCCACCAAACCTTTATGGCAAAATAATTGTTACACATCTCAGTACTCTGCCTCTTGTTTTTTTGTTTTGTTTTTACAGTCTGTAGCCCTGCAAATATTTAACTACCAGAGATTACCCCATTAATGGCATACGTACCGGATAGTGAGTGGGTAAGTAGTGAGAGTCCAGGGAAGGTAGGCCTATTCACAAAACATCTCTCGAGTTTACACAGCTTAATAATCCTGTTTCAAACTTACTGGAGCTCATTTAATGCTTCATCAGGCTATTCGAAGCAAGCAGAGATAAATACTTATGAATTTAATGGGTCGTTGACAAGCACGTGTGGGCGGGGAAGGGAAGGGAGTGGAAGCAGTATAGTGGGTGGGTCGGGGTGTGTGTGAGAATCGACAAGGAAACAATACCATAATAATAGTGTGGTTAGTGTGGTGGTGCAGATGGTACTCTCATTATAGTCTCATACCTATACAGTGGTCAGGTGGGTGTCGCTGTGGCCTCGCTCTTTACAAGTTTATAATAATTCACCTCATAGTTTATTACAATTTGTCCTTCTTCGTTCATTTTTTAACGTGTTTCCTGCCGTGGCGTAATTTGTGCACCATATCCTTCTGGTCATTTTTTTTTTATCTTCAGTCAATTAAGGAAAACATACTTTGCTATTATTTATCATTTTGTGGTTTTCTGTTAATTCCCATTGACATAGAAAATATTACATTTGTGTAACAATAATAAATAGTGACATTTTATATCCATCAACGAAAACAAGCATCTTTTAAGTTAGACTTGTTCGAGCATTTGTATTCTTTAGACAAGGCTATTTCGGATCCATTTACTGTAAACTGTATATAATGACTTAATACCTAACAAACACACATCCAAATATTCCCTCTGTGTAGAAGTTTTGATTATTGTTGTCAGCATAGATTCGCTTCAGTTAAGAATATAATTTTTAATTTTTGTGCCCTCAGTCAGGAAAACGTTAGGAGAACGTTTGTATATTTTTTTAACGTATCAGTAACAAGGTAAATGGAACGTTTGTTTATTTTAAGGAGTGAAGGACAATTATTTATGTTACCGTAGGAAAATGTTTTATGTTTGCTGAGTACTATAGGTAGGGCAGTACAACTCCATCCCCTTTAAGGACCCTGTGATCGTCTAAGAGAATTGGAGGCTTCTGATTCTTCCTGACTATGCCACGAAACAAGCTCCTTCAATATAGGTGGAGTTTCGTGGCAATAATTGAAGGACTCGCGAACCTCCAATTTTCTGACTCCATCATAGGGTCCTCGCCAAGAACTCACCAGTTTGGCCTTAATCCAATATTTTCCCACAATATGCACACTGATTCTTTGTTGCTGAAACTGAGAAAAGTTCAGCCACATGTATATCAGTATCCCCTTCCCTCCATCCAGAATCAAAAGTGAAAGAAGTTGTGTGGTGAAGTGTGTAGTGAGAGGAGTTGTGGTGAAGTGAGTAGTGAGAGGTATTGTGAGAAGAGTTGTAATGAAGTGTGTTTATATTTTATAGACTACATGAGGGTCATATGTTGAGTGGGGCAGAGTGAGTGTTACCAAAGGTTCTTGAAATGGACGGTACGTTGTGAGGGTTTGTGACCACTTGTAACCTACACGAGAAAGGCGTCCGTCCTTCTGTTACCTCAGCACCATTAGTGAGGTGGTATATATAACACAACCCTACAGACTGTTACACTACATTTAACCGTAAAACAAAAAAGCAGCCGATACACCAGCAGTCTGTAACACAGCACTTAACTCAAACATAACATTTAACCGTAAAACAAAAAAGCAGCCGATACACCAGCAGTAATGTAATATAGCAATAAACTGTTACAACGTTTAAGCGTAACAAAATTGTCTGTAACACCCCAGCAGCCTGTAAGACACGATGTGGATGTAACCTAACCTTGGCAGGTAGTATTGGAGGAGGAACAAGACCAACACAGGCAGCAGTAACACTAACACAACACAAACGAGGACATCCATAATGAGAGAACGACGTTTACAGCACCAGCCTCATTTCTACCACAACAACAACAACAACAGCGAGACAACAACAACAATAACGAGACAACAACAACAACAGCGAGACAGCTGCAACAACTACAACAACATCAATAGCGAGACGACAACAACATACAGGCAACAACAGCAGCAACAGCAAGACAACAACAACAACTACAACAACATCAATAGCGAGATGACAACAATAACATCAACATCAATAGTGTGACGACAACAACAAGAACAACAACAAAAACAGCAGCGAGACAACATCAATAGCAAGACAACAACAACTACTACATCATTAGCGTACCAACAACAACAATAACTACAACTACATTGATAGCGAGACGGCAACAACAACATTTAGGCAATAACAAAAACAGCGAGACAGCAGCAACAACAACAACAATAGCGAGACGATGACAACAACAACAACAACAGTAGCGAGACGACGACAACAACAAAAACGACAATGGGAAAACAACAACAATAGTGAGACAACAGCAATAACAACAACAACAATAACAACAATTAGGCACCAACACTATCAATACACAATGAGCTTCAAATTATTAATCTCGTCCAATCTGATAATCCGAAGCATAAAAAAAAAAAATGCAAACTTTTATGTGTTCATTATAATTTACATATATACGGAACTTAAAGATAAGAGAAGTGTGTGTAAACTAACTATTTTTCTTCCACACTTTATTATCTGTGTAAATTTCACTGCAAAGCAACTAGAAAAAGAGTGCGTTCTTGAATATCCTATGCTACACGACTTTCTGACAGACAGTTTTTTCATGTTGACGTGTGTGTGTGGGTGTGGTGTGTGTGTGTGTGTGTGTGTGTGTGTGTGTGTGTGTGTGTGTGTGTGTGTGTGTGTGTGTGTGTATGCGCCACCAGCTTCCTGCATCATTTAGCAGCGTTGCCTAAAGTTGTCTTGCTGTTTACATTTGTGGAGCCGTAACAAACAAACAGGTGCATGAGTTGAGGACAGAGGACACTTTTGGTACTGCCACAATCATAATTATATCCACCGACACTTTCCTTCCATCGTAGTAAATATCTTGGTCATAAAGAAAAAACACGTGTACGATTTTGCAGCACCTCATAATAATAATAATAATTGAGGGGGTTGAGTTGATGTAAGGTGTTGTTGTATAATTATATTTTCATATGATATTGATTTATTTGTTGCACGATGGAAGGAAAGTGTGGATGGTTATTTGATTGTGGCTGTACACTACATTAGAGCGTCTTGATTCCTCCAAAAGATATGCCAGGAAACGGGACCAGATATGGATACAATTATTATATCGTGTGGAGGGAGGAATCAGTTGCTCCAGATCCACCAACACTGTACTGACCCCCTTCTCCCCCTTCCTCCCCCTCCTCCCCCACTCAATTAATATGGTGTATGTATAGTGGATGTAGTGATGTGATGCTACCAAATTAATTCTTACCTTCTTGGCTTGTGGATAATATATACGTTGGAAGGATGAACAACAAGATTAAATATCATCACATCCAAGGACTCCTCTCACCTCAAAACGTGCAGTGAGAGAGAGAGAGAGAGAGAGAGAGAGAGAGAGAGAGAGAGAGAGAGAGAGAGAGAGAGAGAGAGAGAGAGAGAGAGAGAATCAGCAAGTCGTTAACGTGTAAGTAGCAGTTTTGTCTCAATAAAAGTTAATAAATATATAGTGTATTCTTGTTTGTACTGTATTAACTCACTCCTTCGTACATTATTCAAGGAGATTGTTTACACTCCCATGTACCAATAAATAATTAACCTCTGCTTGTCTGTTCACTTTGTTTACAGTATATATATATCAGGACAGATGGGGATGGAGAGACACAAGATTGACTCTCCTAATATTTTGGGGAGGCAGTTTTGTTTCTTCTGATATGATGAGTGAGTGGAGAGGTACAAGAGTGATGAGTGGGTGGTGTGGTACAAGAGTGATGATAAGAGTGATGAGTGTGTGGGCATATACAAGAGTGATGAGTGAGTGGTGTGGTACAAGAGTGATGAGTGTGTGGGCATATACAAGAGTGATGAGTGAGTGGTGTGGTATAAGAGTGATGAGTGAGTGGTGTGGTATAAGAGTGGTGAGTGGGATGGAGTAGGACCAATGTTTGTGAAGTGTTAAGGCCTCGTACGTTTGGAGAGACACGTCTGAAGGAGAGAGAGAGAGAGAGAGAGAGAGAGAGAGAGAGAGAGAGAGAGAGAGAGAGAAGCCGAGGAAAGATTATCATTTTTCCTTGTAGTCTCTCTCTCTATCTTTCTCTCTCTCTGTCTATCCCCCCCCCCTCTCTCTCTTTCTCTTTCTCTCTACAAGACCGAACCACCTCATACCATATGGACAACTCTCTCTCTCTCTCTCTCTCTCTCTCTCTCTCTCTCTCTCTCTCTCTCTCTCTCTCTCTCTCTCTCATAGCTAGGTAAGGAGTGAAGGTGGGTGGTGTGTGTGTGTGTGTGTGTGTGTGTGGTGGTAGCGGCGTCTGGCAGCCTCCCCAGCACAGGTCAATACTGATGATCGCACGCTGCTGCCACCCCGTGCTTTAAAGTTACCCCTGGCTCCTATACCCATCATTCCACTTAGTGTTATCCTTTAGTCAACACACACACACACACACACACAAACACACACACACACACACACACACACACACACACACACTTAGTCATGCAGTCCCTTTTTATCAGTCAGTCAGTCAGTCAGTCAGTCAATCTATCAATCACTTGTTTTTCTCCTGTGTTCCCTCTCTTCCTTTCCCTCACACACATGTATGAATATTGCTATAGTGGCCTCTGTATTCTTGAAGTTTACCCACCTTCCCCACCCCACTTTCCCTCTTCTTTAGATATTCCACCCTGATGCCCACCATAGTCAGTGTCTTATCTATATACCTAAGTCTTTATTATTGATGTTTCCTTTATTGTTAAGTCGTTTATTCGTGCCACAGTCCAAAATATGTATATAAGTATTTAATCCATTCCTCGTTCGAATTTACTGACACGAAACTGGAGGAGGTGGAAATATGATGATGACAGAATTGGGGGTTCGAACAAGTGTAATAATGAAGTGTGAAATGAAAACGTGATTCAGTTTAGGAATGGATACATCTCTTGTTGAGGAACTATAGTATACAGAGGTATTTCATGTTGCCTAAGTTACTGTACAGCCATAATCAAATAACCACCGACACTTTCCTTCCATCGTGGTGCAATAAATAAATCAGTATCATATCATAGTAATACAACAACACCTTACGTCAACTCAACCCCCTCAATTTTTATTATTATTAGGTGCTGCAAAATCATACACGTGTTGTTCTTTATTACCAAGATATTTACTACGATGGAAGGAAAGTGTCGCTGGATATTTGATTGTGGCTGTACGTTGTCCTTGCCAATTTCCTCTTTCTGGTAACCTGGTAACTTATCATCCCAACTAAGCATGGTATGAAATTTGGAGGCTTCTGATTCCTCCTCACTATGCCACGAAACAAGCTCCTTCCGTGTAGGTAGTGTTTCGTGGCAATATTTGAAGGACTCGCTAACCTCCAATATTCTGACTACATCACATGGGGTTGTAGCGGGCTGCTACATTAGTCTCCTGGTGACACTTCACCACCAGTCACTCTTCACCATTCATGAGAGTTTTTATTTCCTCTTGGTTCGAATTCCAACCACAACTAGAATCTTGTACTATCTAATCCTTCCTGGCTAATCTTTGAACCCACGAAACAGATCCCCTATCAGTATTATTGAGAGAGAGAGAGAGAGAGAGAGAGAGAGAGAGAAACTCAACTCAACGCACTCTTCCCTCTCACTCACCTCTAGTTCTTCAGTGATGAGCAAGACCTCCTTTGTGTACACATCTCACACACACACACACACACACACACACAACTACCTTAATTATTATATTAACTTCCAACATTTAAGTCTTATTTTTTATGCAAATGCAACTATTCAAGGTTAGTATAATTTGGTGGATGAAAATAATCGTAGGAGATGTGTGAGTGTGGGAACTCTTGCGCATATTTGTGTACAGTCACGAGGACTAATAAGTATTCAGGTGTGATTCGAATACCTAGAGACAGTAAATAAATGGACAGTACAATAATATCTCTATTGGAATGACTTCGTTGGTGAATTGAACTGTTCAAAGCTGTATACTTATTACATTGGAGTGCCTTGATTCCTCCAAAGTATGCCAGGAAACAGGACCAGATGAACAAACATTAATGGTGTTCTGTTGCTTAGAATAGTTTGAAGGATTCAGTTGCTCCAGATTCACAAACACAAAATTTCCCCCTCAAGGTCATGTATTGAACTCTTGAGATTATCGATACCACCCGTCCACACTTATCACCATCATAGGTTACGTTAGGTATAGAAAACACAGACCTATATTATTAGTTTGTGAATGAATAATCTCGACTCCCCGGGGTACTTGTGGTGCCATCTAGGTGTGACGTCACATAGTAATCATGGGGTTTGGTCATATTCGTAGAAAACGTCATTTCATACACACACTGTTATATTATTTTTAGTCGTGATATGAAAGTTTTGACAATCCTTTTTTTTTTTTATTCAGTGTGAATTATGTATACATGGACTGGTTTATTATTTTAATCTTTCCAGAACTTGTTTATTGTTGAAAGTTTACTTGTGACTTTGTAATTGAACCTTGTAAAATGATGGACATAATATTCATTCATTTGGTCTGCAGGTATTTGGGTATTTATGGACATTTAACAATTGACACCCTAGCACTCCCATATAAAACTCGACAAATTAAGAGAATACCGGTACTTTATTTTTTATAACAAGTTCATTCAGTTTGAAGACTGGATGAAATATTACACCTTTGAGTAAGTATTTAGTATCAGAGGTCCACACTTATTGACACGGTTTGAGGATGAGCTGTATTGAGGTGTGTGTGTGTGTGTGTGTGTGTGTTTGAGGAGAGGGGTGGGGGTGGGGGTGGGGGGGATGTCTCTTGTCACTTTGTGGGAGGTGAGGCCAGCTTGTAGAACTACTGGAAACGGGAGTGAAGTTCAAGATTCTGGCTAACTAATATGTGGTGCTTCTCTCTCTCCCTCTCTCTCTCTCTCTCTCTCTCTCTCTCTCTCTCTCTCTCTCTCTCTCTCTCATATAACGTTACCTCTTCCATAATACTTGCATGAGTCTCTCTCTCTCTCTCTCTCTTCCATAATACATGCATGAGACACACCCACACTCCGTCAGCAACAAACCCTTTCCACAACACACTTCCTTTCCTTCTGCTCTCGTGCCTGGAAGCTTTGCCATCTCTGTTCTTGGTGGAAATAAGATGTGTTGTTTGGATACAGAAAGTAATGTAATAAAGAGACGAGTGAGAAGAGAGGAGGTAGTGTTCACGGACTACATCAGTATGTATGTATGACTTTCCTCTGATATGATATTCTTGACAACTTGCCAACACTGAGTTTGACTGACCCTCGTAAGTTGACGCACGTACGAGTGACCTATAAAGTTACCAACGCAAAAATATTGAACAGTGTGTTTTTTTGTCAACAAGACCAACAACGCCACTGATAGGGATGATATTCCAACTCACATTTGTGTTTAAAAATCAAGTTAGTGTAAAACATGAGTTATTGATATTTCGAATTTTCTCATAGTTTGTTTTTGGTTATCAATAATTAGTGGGAATATAAGCTTTGTGAAAAATAAAAAACAAGTGCTAAATTAAAGTGATTAACAACACCTGAAATGTAAACAGTGTTGTGGTAATTATGGTGTGTGACATCCAGGTGTGTTTACCTTATTGTATTGTCACGGTGCAGACAGGTGTGTTTAGTGTGTCAAGCCATGTTATTGTTGTTGATATTACTGTTGTTCCTCTTTAATGTGTGTTCACGTCGCATTGTTCTTCCGCTCTCCCTCTCATAATGATGTAGAGTATGTGGATTGATGTAGAGCTCCATTATCCTTCGACTTTTTTTTTTTCTTATAAACTTTTCCAATTCTGTCCCTCACATCCATCCGTCCCTTGTCTTAATACACCCTACATGTCCTTTATCTCCTACATACACACACCCTTTACCTTTTTCTTACAAACCTTCCCATTTCTGTCCCTCACTCCCTTTACTTGTCTTATATACACACTGTCCTTTATCTCGTACATACACACGTGCACCCTTTACCTACTGTCATCTGTCACTCCCTCTCTGTCCTAACATACATAATTATATACTGTACATACATCCTCTTCTGGCCCTTCATTTCCACTAACTATCCTGATCTTTCATTCCTTTATATTCACTTACAGAATCCATAGCCTAACCTTTATTGTCCTTCACCTCCCCCCTTCCCTTCTAACACGGTCCAAAATCTCCCCTCACCTTCCCCCACCCCCACCTACACACACACACACACACACACACACACACACACACACACACACACACACACACCTTAGCATTTTTCCCAACACTCCTCTTATTTCATCTTAATTGGCCCGTTGTGCAGGTAATTCGTGCCACCCCCACCTGTGTTGCGGAGTGTCATACCCCTCCTTCTCTCCTTCAGTTTTCTCATCTCCCTCACCCTGCTCCTGTCTGTACTGATGGTCTCTCTCTCTCTCTCTCTCTCTCTCTCTCTCTCTCTCTCTCTCTCTCTCTCTCTCTCTCTCTCTCTCCTTTTTTTGTCTTCCCCATTCCCTTTTCTTCATTCTTGACCATTCCAGATCTCATTTTCTAATATCTCTTTCCCTCTTCTTAATCACCTGTGTTCTCATTTCTCTATCTACACACACACACACACACACACACACACACACACACACACACACATGATATATTCTTCCCCACTTCCTTTCCATTTTCACACCCTTTCTTTTTATCCTTCTCTCCTCTCATTCTCTCATTTCCCTCTCTCCCCTTCTCTTTTTTCCCCTCTTTCCTCCCCTCCCCTCCTCTTCCCTCTCACCCAGAACACTAGCGGTGTATTTCTGACCACAATATCGCGGCAAGTTTTAGAAATTTAGCGCTCAAGTTGGGCTGCTGCTTCTCTCACATGAACACCTTATACTTTTCTCATCCCTTATACTTTCTCTCACATGAACACCCTCTTCTTTTCTCATCCCTTATACTTTCTCTCACATGAACACCCTCTTCTTTTCTCATCCCTTATACTTTATCACACGTGCTCTCCTTCCCTTCTCTCACACCTTATACTTTTCTCATCCCTTATACTTTCTCTCACATGAACACCCTCTTCTTTTCTCATCCCTTATACTTTATCACACGTGCTCTCCTTCCCTGCTTTCACACCCTATTCTTTTCTCACACCTTATACTTTCTCTCATATTCTCTCCTTCCATTCTCTCACATCCTCTTCTTTCCCCACCCTTTATACTTTCATCCCTCTCTCTCTCTATATATATATTTTTTTTTTCTCGGATATTTGATGTCTTTCGTCTTTTATGTTCATTTCCTTTGCATTCTCCCTAATCATTATTATTACTTTATCCACCTTTTCTGTCTCTTCCTGAATTGTTTACGATCTTGAGGGAACGATAGGTGTGGAGGAACCTTACAGTGTTGATAAATCTGGAGCAACTAATTCCTCCAAAATTATTCCAAGCAACAGAACACCACCATTATTTTTGCTCTTCTGGTCCTGTTTCCTGGCATACTTTGGAGGAATCAAGGCACTCCAATGTACCAGAAAAGAAATACCACCTAAAGGGAAGGGCCATTACAGTGTTGATAAATCTGGAGCAACTAATTCCTCCAAAACTATTCCAAGCAACAGAACACCATTATTTTTGCTCTTCTGGTCCTGTTTCCTGGGATATTTTGGAGGAATCAAGACGCTCTCATATACCTAAAGTGTATTAACCCCTCACGTCGTTGTAAAATAATAATAAGATTGAATGGAATAAAAGTATGTATGTATGTATGTATGTATAGGGAGGGATACGAGGCGTCTGGCGAAGTGACATCTGGCGCCAGGCAGGAGAGACGCGGCAGGGGGCCAGGGCAGGGTGGTGAGAGAAAGAGAGAGAGAGAAATGTGTGTGTGTGAGAGAGTAAAATAGGTGTGGAGAGAGAGAGAGAGAGAGAGAGAGAGAGAGAGAGAGAGAGAGAGAGAGAGAGAGAGAGAGAGAGAGAGAGAGAGAGAGAGGCTGTTGTAGATACGAGTCCCATTCAAAACACTAGACAATTTTGATAGGCCGACATCAGAAAACAGAGGCCGAAAAAAGAAAGGGGAAGGAACTCTGAGATTGATGATGAGACAGAAAAGGAAGGATAAAGTGATAATGTAAGGAAGATGGGAAGGAAGGAGAGAATAGGAAGGATAAAGTGATAATGTAAGGAAGACGGGAAGGAAGGAGAGAAAATGAAGGATAAAGTGATAATGTAAGGAAGACGGGGAGGAAGGAGAGAAAAGAGAAGAAAGAGGAGGGAAAAGAGACGAGGGAGTAAAGACCCTTGAAGAGACGGTAATGGAAGTAAAAAATTGATAAGAGAAGTGAATTTACACAGAAAGAAGGAAGGAAGGAAGGAAGGAAGGCGAGGGAGAGACAGAATAGGAACTAGAAAAGATGAGAATGGAATGAGGAACACTGAGGGAAGGAAGGAAGTAAGGAAGGGAGGAAAGGAGGCGAGGGAGAGACAGAATAGGAACTAGAAAAGATGAGGATGGAAAGAGGAATACTGAGGGAAGGAGGGTGAACTTTAAGAATGATAATGGAAATGTGATAGAGAGAGAAGAAGAGGGAAGAAGGAATAAGTAAGTAAGGAAGGGTCAGAATTAAAGGTAAATAGAGGAGGAGACATGCAGGAAGAGAAAGACTTAAATATAACCTGCAGAAAACAAGAAAAATGAAAATAAGGACAGAAGAAAAAATATACATAATAAATGAGGGGGAAAAGAAAACATTATAGAAAGATTGACAAGATGGAACCGAGGAGGAAAAGGAAGGGAAAACAAGAAGAGGACGAGATAAACAGTTGGATAGCCAGAGTCTGATACATAAAGGGGGTGCGGGAATAGGGGAGCAGGCTTGGGGGGGGGTAGGGTGGTGCGGGAATAGGGGGAAAGGCTTGGGGTGGATAGAAAGCCTCCCGCAGAGAATAGATAGAATGGATAGAATAGATTGAGGGCAGGTTTTATGGTTGGGTAGAACAGAGAAGATCAGAACAAGAACAAGAGTATGGTTGGGTAGAATAGCAGGGTAGGGCAGAACAGTAACAGAGTATGGTAGGGTAGAATGATAACACAGGGTAAGGCAGAACAGGGTATATAAAAACGATAGGATAGCGTACATGCAGTTGGGCAGGACGAGGCAGGGTATACTTGGATAGGGTATAGATCGGATATGGCAGATCTGAATAAAAGTGCAATGAAGGTATGTACAGAATCGACCATGCATGCAGGGGAGAGAGCCAACTATAGGAGAGAAGAAGGTGCCATGTTTGAGTGACCAAGGCAAAACAGAGGAAGAAGGTACAGAAAACCACAATAGGAGGGAGGGACGTGAGTAACAAGGCCATCCAAGGAAGACAGGATGGGTTTGGGGAAAAGTAAGATTTATTATTTGGGGAGGGAAGGGCCATGTAGGGAGGACACAGAAGGACACTACCAGGTGAAGGATAAAGTAAAGCAAGGTAGGACAGGACAGGATAGGAGTAAATTACAGGATAGGACAGGACAGGATAGGAGTAAATTACAGGATAGGACAGGACGTGGTATAGGAGTAAATGATAGGATAGGACAGGACGTGGGATAGGAGAAAATGACAGGATAGGACAGGACGTGGTATAGGAGAAAATGATAGGATAGAATAGTGTTAGGGAGGACAGGGTAAGGAAAGACAGAGCAAGGCAGGGTTAGGACACAGCCCCTGGAACTGAAGTTGGGATTACGACGAGAGTAACGGCTGAGATTAATGGTCAGTTCTAGAGCTGGGCTGAGACTAGGCTCACTTACATCCAGGGTGAGGGCTGTGGTGTTAGGGCCAGGGTGAGGGCTGTGGTGTCAGGGCCAGGGTGAGGGCTGTGGTGTTAGGGCAATGGTGACAGTTATGAGGTGAGGGCTGTGGTATGAGGGCTGTGATGGAGAGCAACGACTGTGAGTTTGAACACAGAGCCAAGACAGGGACTAAATCACGGGGCTGGAATGGGAGCAGCGAAATAGAAACACATCAGGGATCCTTGTAAGAGACTATAAGGACAATCAGTTTGGGAGAATATCTTAACGGGAGATTCTTTTGAGGGTAAACTGATTCCCTGGCTACTGATTCCTTCAAACTATGCCACGAAACACATCACCTCAGTAAAGTAACATTAAAGTCATATTTCCTGGCACATTGTTTGGAGGAATCTAAGCCTTCCAATTCACCAACAAGAAAATCTCCCCTAAAATGGAAGCAGAATCAGGTGAATGGTCACTGGAGGGAATTAGCAGGAGGATAGAATAAGAGCTGGGACTTGGGGTTAGAACGAGAGGAGATTACAATAAGAACTAGGACACTGGGATAGAACTTTAACAATAGGCTACCATTAGAATTACAGTATAGGACAGGGAACTAGAGTGAGATATTATAACATGTTTAGAGATGTGTGTGAAGTGGGATGAAATGAAGGCTTGGACAATACTGTACTGGGAACTAAACAGACAATGGGGCTGCAATAAGAGCCAGCTAGTCATGGGACTGGGACTGAAAGGCTGGAATAAGTGCTGGGAAAGTGATGAGGACTGTAGGGGGAGGGGCTGGGAGTAAAGGGCTGGAATGAGCGCTGTGAATGTACTGAGGGCTGGGAGGGCACTGAGGGCTGTAGGGTGAGTGCTATGAACGTACTGAGGGTTGTAGGGTGAGGGCTGGGGAAGTACTGAGGGTTGTAGGGTGAGGTACTGAGGGCCAGGGTGAGGTACTGAGGGCTGTAGGGTGAGGTACTGAGGGCTGTAGGGTGAGGGCCAGGGTGAGGTACTGAGGGTTATAACTATGTCGGTGCCGGGGATGACAGACGGAAACAACACTCCCCATTAAACCCATCAACAAAAACATGGCGTCCAGGAGCTCGGCAAGGAAAGGGGGGAGTGGGGGGGAAGGGGGCAGACAACGAGGCAAGGAAAGGGGGGAGTGGGGGGGAAGGGGGCAGACAACTCGGCAAGGAAAGGATAGAGGGGAGGGGGAGGGAAGGGGCCAGACAACGAAGTAAAGAAGGAAGGATGAAGAGAAGGAACGAAGGAAGGATGGAATGAACGAGGATAGTCTGGGGAGAAGGATAAATGGAAGGAAGGTAGGAGAGGTGAAGAGAAGCATGAAAATAAGGAAGGAAGGAAGGAATGGAGTAGAGATGGAAAGGAGGAGGAGGAGGAGGGAAGTATGGAGAAAAGAATGCATGTAGACAAGGAAAGTAAGAAAAGTGAAGAAAAGAATGGATATAGAGAATGAAGGAAAGATGAAAGAATGAAGAGAAACATGAAATGAAAGAAAACACACACATACAGACAGAAGGAGGAGGAGAAAAAGAGGATGAGGATGAAGAGGAAGAAGGGGATGAGGAGAAAGAAGAGGAGGAGGAGGAGGAGGAGGAGGAGCAGAAGGAAGAAGAGGAGGATGAGGAGAAAGAAAAAGAGGGGGAGGAGAAGGAGGAGGAAGAAGAAGAGGGGGAGGAGGAGGAAGAACAGGAGGATGAGGAGGAGGAAGAAGGGGATGAGGAGGAAGAAGAGGAGGAGGGGGATGATGATGAGGAGGAGGAGGATGAGGAAGAAGAGGATGATTATGAGACTGTGAATGCCACGTATGTACATTATAATAGGCTTGGCTGGCAGGGATGGGGAAAGACCTACTCAGTTAGTTCATGTGGAGTGTATGAAACGACACACTGCAGTAGACACACACACACACACACACACACACACACACACACACACACACACACACACACACACACATATGCGTTTATTCCACCCATTTAGGAACATCTGTCATTTCTTTTAACAATTCACACAACACACAGCACAAAGATACAGTAGGTGCAAGAAAAATGTCACCTAAAAAAAAAAAAAAAAAAAAAAAACAAGAATAAAAGATGCTAGATGAGATGGTGAGGAAGGTATAACTTGACAAACAAACAAACAATATAAGATGGTGAGGAAGGTATAACTTGACACACACAATAATCAAAACAAAAATATACAAAACATAAAAGTTGCTAGATAAGATGGTGAGGAAGGTATAACTTGCTTGACACAACAACAAACACACACACAGGTGCCTTTGTTCTCCCTCACTCCTCAGCCTTGGGAGATTCAAGTCCCGAGCCTGCAGCCATCTCCTGTGAGAGTCATATTGAGTTTAAACTTTAAAACTCGTCACTTGAAAGGAGTTTTGTCTCTTTCTTGGGCTCAATGTTCCCCTTCGGCTCTTTTTTACTGCTTAAACTGTCTTAAGTCTTTCATAAGTTTAATGTCTTCTTTAATAATAATCGTCAACTTTAAGTTACAAAATAGTTTGTCGTCAGTCGTTGTTTAATTAAGTGGGTCATATAATTTTGCTATACTGGAGGCTACTGATTCCTCCTTATTATGCCATGAAACAGGGACAGATTAACAAATAATTGTAGTCTCCTATTGCTTAGAATAGTTTGGAGGAATCAATTTCTGCAAATTTGCCAACACTACTACATCCCCTTAATTAAGAAGACACTTTTGTTACATGATAGGAAACAGGACCAGATGAACAAGAGTATTGGTGGTCTTTTGGTGCTTGGAATAGTTTGGAAGAAATAATATGTTCCCGATTTACCACCACCACCACTACTGTACTTCCCCCTTCAAGCTGTTCCCGTGACCTGACCCACTATCTCTATAGCAAGTGTAGGACGATAGGGAAATCTGAGTAAGTAATAAAGTGATGAGGAGTGAGGGCAAGTGATGGGGACGCTTTGGTTACATGGCTCCAATTATCTCTTCATTACTGAGTCTGCCAAGTGGATGGCCACCAGCTCTCTACCAAATGTGTGTGTGTGTGTGTGTGTGTGTGTGTGTGTGTGTGTGTGTGTGTGTGTGTGTGTGTGTGTGTGTGTGTGTGTGTGTGTACATACGACCTGGTCTTTTTGTATAAGTGTGTGTGTGTGTGTGGTGAGATATACGTACACTGCAGAGCTCAACAACTCGCAGTACCCACCCCATACATTTCCCTTCTTACCCTTATATACGTTTGGTGTGGAGTCATCATAGCGTCTCTTGAATTGGGCCACGGAGAGAGAGATTGAGAGAGAGAGAGAGAGAGAGAGAGAGAGAGAGAGAGAGAGAGAGAGAGAGAGAGAGAGAGAGAAAGAGAGAGAGAGTATGTGTGTGTGTGTGTGTATGTGTGTGTGTGTGTGGTCCTTCTATCATCATCCCTATTCCTCCTTCCTCCCCAGAACGACAATTATAATCCTCATTTTTTGCTCATGTTTCTCTCTCTCATTCTATCTCCCTCTCACACTCTCTCTCATTCATTATTATTATATACAATTTAGTCTAAAGCATAAACTGTTATGGGAAAATGAAAATAAAATTACGTACCTTTAAAGTGTGGAATATTTCAACGCCGATGTCACTTCCTTCCTTTTCTCGACAATATTTTCCTTTGATTCTCTCATAACCTTGTGTTCATCTTTCTCCCCATGTAGGCTCCTCACTGCTATGCTGCTGGTTTGTCCTCCTCATTCCACAGGTAAGTTGTGAGTGATGGGTTTGGAGTAGCCTTCTTCTTTATTATACTTTCCCTCACCCTCGTATACTAGATAGAGCTTATAGTAAAACAGCCTTGGTTTCTTTCTATCCCTTAGTAATAAATTGTGTTCCTTGCTTCACTAATTTTCACCCTCGTTGATTTACGCAAAACTTAGCTGAGTGATATTTCTCATACCAATGTTCCCAGCAACCTCAAAAACGTTCCAACAGCAAAGATAGATACGTCAACAGCATCATAACGTTTAGAGAACATCTTTGGTCAGTGGTCATGTGGTGGTTGAGTCCAATGTTGTTCCTTTGCTTCTCGTACTTCATACATTCATAGGTTTTCATTCATGCTTTATTTTACTATTGCCGTTCTCTGCCTGTCTGCATTATTAATCTTCACACGATCACTGGGCGTTCTCAGCTGTTCTGTCAATGTCATCTTCACTCCCTAGTCATGATAATCCTTAGCCTGGGTTTCCATGTCACTTGTATACACTGATATATATTCCTCCTCCCTTGCAGTGTACTGTATATGGAAACTTTCACTCGTGCACTGTTCTTAATTATTTTTCTTGTTTAGAGCATTTCGTTTTAACATGTGAATTTAATTTTTGTATTTATTATTTCACTCGTATCTAATGAGTCACTTTATTTCTTTCACCCGACTATTGTTACTGGCGAGTTTGGGAAATGACATCTTCATTCCATAGTTCGGGAGCTGTAGCCTTGTTAATTTACTTTTTATATTGCTAACATACCCTTTCCCCCCATCCTTGACAACTGCATAACCCGTGATTCATGAACAAACTAAGAGAGGGAAAGTCAAGTGTGGTGAGAGGAGGCAAGTGGCAAGTGAAGCTGTATGGGGGCCGGTGTGGTAGAAAGAGAAAAATGAGATAAGGAAAGGCAGATGAAACATGCAGGAGGAGAAACAGGTGAACATCATCTCTGTAGGGATTTTCTTCACGTTGTCTGATACAATACTAAACGATTTCCATCAACAGGGAGGCATGGGAGGCACAATTGAAACTTATTCAGTGATGTGTGTGTTGTTGAGGAAAGATGAGGATGTTATGAAGGAATTTGATAGAAAGCAACAGACCACCATTACTTTTGTTAATCTGGTTCTGTTTCTTGGCATACTTTGGAGGAATCAAGGCACTCCAATGTACCAAATAAATACTGTCCCCTGAATGGTTTTCCAGAAGTCCCTGTTACTCAAGGATGAAATGGTATGATAAGGTGTGAGTAGGAATGGTCGTTTTAATCAGCGAGAATCCAACCCAATGTAGGAAGAGTGTGAGACTGTATGGCAACCTTCAGAGTGGCAGGGTTTAAATGTAGGCTGCATATCCCTTTGTAAAAGTCCATGAGAGCAATTCACTATACCTCGTCACTGGCAATTATCCGTACGCTAGTGTGATATATAATAGTTCGAAAAAGAAATGGTATAAAGAGGAGGAAAATGAAAAAGAATATAGAGTGAGATTTTTGAATGGCTGGTAAAGAGTGATGGAGAGAATATTGTGGTGGGACAGACTAGGTATAAACTACAGGAGGTGATGCATGGTGATGGTGGTAGTAGAGGTGATGATCATGGTTGTGGTGGTGACATTGGCTTTGATGGTGATGGTGGTGGCAGTGGTGTGGTGGATATACACAAGGGCTGTACGTACCCATATCCCCTCCACATTTTTGTATCCCTGTCTGTATATATGTTTGCCAACCCTATATCCATTTATCATCGTCAGTTACGGTTCAGTCAACACGGGTTTATTGGAAGCTCCTCTTTCACTACACCAGATTATGTTGTCCTCAATGGGTCAGAGGTCAAGGTTACAGGAAAAAAACAAAAACCATTATGGACATGATTAGCATAAGGTTTTCAACAACCCACCACACCAAGGGAGAATGGAAATTAAAGCTCTTCTGCTGCATTTATATACATAATGTACAGTACTATTGACCACAAGAATTCGTACACACATTGTTGTTTGCGAGGGCTTACAACATATAGAAATTGTAAGACTACGTAACTGCAATACAACAATATTATTCGGTTTGTTGTTTTGGAACCACTGAGTTATTACTTGGTAGACCATTCATTACAGTACTTCCAGAAAAATGACACCTCTCTTTGCATACAGGCTGTGTAAGATTTCCTGTGGACAACTGTACATGTGTATCACGGATATTTCCCATTGTCCATAAGTTTCAGTAAAGGTTCACTCCCTTGATTTACGAGGTCTCAGTTAGCCTACCTCTCGTTTCTAATTGTTAGTTGATTTAATTAATTAAAGACCTTGAGTCCACCACATTCCGTTCCTACATTAAACCACCACCACCACATTTCACTCCCACATTCTATTTCACCACTAACAAATTCCCCACCCTCACTCACACCCTGCCTGCGATTACCACATTCCTCTCCCACGTCCTACCACCATGCACTGCACTATATATCACCACATTCCAGTCTACCACACTCCTTCATCACATTCACCACTTCCTGATACCACCACATTCCATCACTACATAATATTATCAACTCCATCAGTCTCCATCAACACATTCCACCAACACATTCCATCAACACATTCCACCAACACATTCCATCAACACATTTCATCAACATATTTCATCAACACATTCCACCAACACAGTTCCCTGGACCAGGAACTCTGCACCAGACAGCATTTTATTTCTCCTATGGATCGCAGATGAGTGGATGCCTCACTCACTCACTCACTCACCTTAGAGAGAGACATAAAACTCTGTTATTTATATACATACATACTTATGCTATCAGTGTGAGTGTGTGTGTACGACATTAGGCCATGCATGTTCCTATACAAATAATACACACCGAACGCAAACTTGAGACACACAACCAGGATGAAAAGATGTGGGTCAGTTTCCTACAAAGTTACAATAAACCTCTAGACTGATGGTGAAATCATCTCGTACATTTCCTCTTCATCGTCCATATAGGGTTATATTCAAGAACATTCGTGGTGCATACGATGGCTCCAAAGAAAACAAAACAAAACAAATAAAGCTGTCATACCGGTAACCACGCTATCTATCGTCAACACCACAGTTGTTCTTTGCATACGGCCCATAGAGTCAATATTTTCCCCCACACACACCCTCCCTGTAGTACACCCACACTGACCATCTCTATACTATTATGAACAGGAAACTAATGTTGTAACGGAAGCAGTATGGCAGCAGAAATATGTATGTATATAACAGTTTAAGTGTTTTATGTGCGTCCTTGTAACATGAGAGAGAGAGAGAGAGAGAGAGAAGTGTGTGTGTGTGAGACACCCACATACACCACGTCACTCATAAGTATACACACACTATACATACGTACACGCAAGCCAGAAATCGTAACAGGCCAACCTGATATACTTCATATAGATTTCATACACGGTGGTTTCATGTTCTATTTCGATACAAAAGTGTTCCACTTGTACGCTATGGATAACTCTAACAATTTTCTGTCTAATCTTTTCTCATATGATGTTATTGGTTTGAGTAGTGAGTAGGCCTAGCTGCTGGTAGAAAATTAGAAGATAATACTTAATCTATTTATTGAAAAGCTTCTGGGCTAATGAACAGAGGGAAGCTATCAATCGTATGTTTAAATCATCCCAATGTTGATTATTATTGTCCATGACTGTAGGATCCAACACACACCACCCTCTTCAAATAACCAAGTGTTTTCTGTTTTTCAAAATAATCTCCAACACTAAGACATGAAACGAACTGTCATGTTGTTGATTCCTCCAAACTGTGCAAAAAAACAACAACAAAAAACTACCACCTGTTATATTATTGTGAAGTAATATCTACTTTAGCCACAGTCAGTATAGCCTGCAATTCGCCGATAAAATCTCTGGCCTCATAACCAAACGTTGCTGACCTATTATAGTAAAGTGCTGGTCATACGAGTAATAATTTTGAGAATTTATTGCTACTTTTTGACGTGGGGATGAAACCTGGCTCAATATCGGCAATATCCAGCGGTATGACCATCATCCTTCATTTTTCATCAACACCAGGATTGTGAGTGACTAACTATACTATTACTCAACTGGAGTGTTTACTGAGGCTGTTCAATATGTTTTACGTATGTCAGTTGAGTTAATTAATTTTCTTTAATATGATTTTAATGAGTTGCATACGTAGTTGGTACACTCTTTACCTCCGTAGATAAACACAGTATAAAGTTTGTTTCTCTTTGCATGTGGCGAGTTTCAAGTCAGTGTGAAATTCCCAGACGTGTATACACTATATATCTCTGTATTTTTGTATGGATGTCTTTCTATCATGTCTTCCTTGATTTTGTTTGTGAAATGTTAAAATGTTTGTGCCATTCATTACAAATCTAATATTTTTTGTTATATCCGTTAAATTACTAGTGTGTTATTATTTTTCTTTATTAGACACTCGGTTAGTGTGTCATTATAATCAAATATAATTGAGATACATAAATCCATATCGCCTTCCACCTCAACAAAACACTCCAACCTCCTCCTTTATATGGCTTGTCTTTGGCTCGGAGCAAACCGGTTCAAACTGTATCAAATTGATTTAAACCGATTTAATCCAGTTTAAACTGGTTTGAACCGATTTCATCCGGTTTGATCAGATTTAAACGAGTTCAAACATGATCAAACCTTTCAAACATGATCATACCTTTCAAACTGGATCAAATCTGTTTAAACCACATCAAATCAAACTGGATCAAACCGGTTTAAACCAGATTAAGCCGTTTCAAACCGGACACACCGGTTGTTAATATAATCTACTCATCATCCCTCCTCCTCCTCTCTCCAATCACACTCTTAATGTTTAGTGGATATTGAAGATGGGATTTTACCGTTTTATGGTGTGTGTGTGAATAGAGAAAAAGTGTAGAAGTCATTGATTGATTGATTGATTGATTGTTATTAGGCGCCGCAACATCGCCTTATTATCGATGTGAAGTTGTTTATTATCGGTATGAAGTTGTTTAGTGAGGGTCTGCAGTGAGTAGTGATAGTGGGGTATTATTTATTTTCATGGTAGTAAAGAGATGGACCCCCCCCCCCCTATTAAACCCCCTTTTTGGTACCCCCCCCCCCCCCCATTGAAAGACAACAAGTTTAAGCTTACTACATATAAAAGTCTACGGTCCCGTCCAACCGCATTTCACTTAACAAAAAACTTTAGTTATTAAGTCATTTTTCCTTCAAATAAAATGTTGGTAATAATGATATGGAGTTACAGCCAACTATCTTTAGTTACTAAAATTATGAATAATTCCTTCAGATAAAGTTGGTAATAATATGGAGTTACAACCAACCACCTATCGTGCTGTTATGATAGAGTTACAACCACCTTTACTTCAGTGATGATGAACATAGTTGTGTAACACGGACAGTACACTCGCAATCTAAAATATGTATCCAGACTTGCTTCGAATAGCCTGATCGAGTATTAAGCAAGCCCAAACAAATATGAAACAGGATAAGCGTTGTAATTGATTCACTAATATGTCAAATGATTCGAAACTTCAACAAGACCTGGATACAAATTTTGGATTGCGAGTGTACATGTAGGAAACTTACATATTATTGGTTCACGTCACTGTTATACTTGATTATGTAGTGTATATGACTGTTGATATTGTGGAAGTATACAGTAATCAATATGGTAGATGTAATATATAATTTAACTTATAAGGAGTCTTTATTTACTGATTTAATTAAAGTTTCACATTACAAGGTGTTATTTAGCTCTATTTGTGCATTTTGTATTAGAATGTAGATATTTTCATATTGGTGGTGTATAGGATAAAGATATACGGTACAGTTGTATGTATATAAATGAAGGCCATTCACTCTACCACCTCGTAACGTTAGCTAAAGTGTATAATTCATCTTGCTTGGCAACAGTGAGTATCATCTTGATGTACTGTACACCTTAGAATTCATGCTAATATAATGTTAAGGGAGAAGTTTTGTGTTGGTAAATCTGGAGCAACCGAATCCTCCAAACTCTTCCAAGCAACAGAACACTATTATTTTTGCTCTTCTGGTCCTGTTTCCTAGCATACTTTGGAGGAATCATAGCACTCCACTGTACCTAAACAGAATTACCACCTTAGTGTACAGTCACGGACAATAATAATCATCCACATTGGGGTGACTCGTGTAAATGTTTGACAGTTTCCCTCTGTTCGTAAAAACCGAGAATCTTTCCAAGAATCATGTTAAGTATTATCTTCTAATTTACTAAAAACAGCTACTAATTATTAAAAACAAAATCATCATATGAAAACGTGAAAACATCAGAGAGCAGTAGTTTGTTTTAGTCATCTAATATGTGTAGTGAAACTTATGTCCACGACTGTACTATCAAAGACAAAAGTCGTGTTGTTAAATTTGGTGGAAACATTATGGTAAAGAGCAAACCATACTAGGCAAGGTCGTTCCTGTGGTGGGGCTTTCATTATGTTTCACGAGTTATATTAAATCATTGGACAAGACAACGACACGACTTAAATTTATCTTTGATAGTACATGTTGTAGGACCTAGAGACAATAGTTGAGCTCTTGAACCAATACACAACATAGAATCATAACACAGGTAATTTGTTTTTTATAGTAACTACTTGGTTGGTTTTGATATAGGGAATGGTGATGACAATGAAGGCTCACGATTTTGGTCCTTCTCAGTTATCGGGATGAGTTTGTATAGAGTCAGTGGTTGGTTGGTTGGTTGGTTGGTTGGTTACGATAGCTGGCCAGAGTTGGAATTGTGTTTCATAGTTTATTGTGATATTAACTGATGGTGAGTGGTGGTTGTGGTGAAGATGACAATTATTTTGGTTCTGGTGATGATGACAATTATTTTGATTGTTGTGATGATTTTGATTGTTGTGGTGATGATTATTTTTATTGTTGTGATGATGACAATTATTTTGGTTGTGGTGGAGGTGACAATTATTTTGGTTGTGATATTGGTGACAATAATTGGTTGTGGTGGTGAGTTATACAGTAGTTAATAGTAATAGTTGTAAAATTGATGGTCGTAACTGATTGTGTGATACTAACGGGTTGGTTGGTAAGGACGGACGGCTGTATGTTTGTGTGTGATTGTTATTTTTTTTTATCTAACGGGTAAGGCAACAACATCAGCATTGTCGATACATATTGATGATAAAAATTAATGATGATGATGATGATGGATATTAGTGTTAGTGGACACGATGATAACTACCACCTTCTTCACACAACACACCATCTACAACACAATCACCGGAACCACAACAGACTGAATGAGAACGATAACACCACCATGTACCGGGCCCACCACACCCACAACACTGAGGTCCCTACAACCACCACGCCCACATCCACCCCACCCCACGCTCACAACACTACCACGGCCACACCCACCAGCCGCCCGCGAGCACTGCGTGAGGCCGGGAAGAGCGCGGGGAGAGCGAGGGAGAGCGAGAAGAGTGACTCCACCCGCTAGCACCAGAAGAGCGACTAACCTTTGGGGTGGTGAGAGAGAGTGAGAGGCTGGCGCGCGCTCTCTTTGTGTCGTCTCAACCGCCCTGCCTCACCCTGCCTGCCTGCCTCACATGACCTGGTTTATCCTGCCTGCCTCACATGACCTGGTTTATCTTGCCTGCCTCACATAACCTGTTTTTTCTTGCCTGCCTCACATGACCTGGGTTATTCTGTTTGCCTCACATCACATGACCAAGTTTATCCTGCCTTACATGATCTGATTTATCCTGCCTCACGTTTATACTGTCTGCCTCACATGACCTGGTTTTCTTCCCTGACTTACAACACCAATGGTATGCTAAATCATTCACCCAGTCTACCTCACAAGATTTGATGTACCGTACAGAACAAAAATTTATCACCAACATAGTCTTTCCAGACACAAGGGATAATTATCTTGTGTAAGGGCTGTACTCTCAGCCTGTGTCTGCAGACATACCAGCAAAGTGTTCCAAATGCAATTTGAGCATATACACGAGACACTGTCTGTGGAGTGACACCGCTGCCAGACGCACTATTCTACAAATTTACGTGTGGTCCCCAAGAAGCCACTGTTTTTAAATATAAGATCGGGCAGTGGCCAGCGGCCAAAGCAAAGTCCAATACACGGGCCCGCTGAGCTTTTTTTTTATTTAGTTTATTTAGTAATTTACCACATGGAGCAGTTCCCGGCAGGCTTCACACTATCGAGCCCGTTTGGATCAAATTTTGGTAACAGAGTTTGCTCAACTCTGTCAAGGAGAACATGGGAAGTACTGGGATCCCTTCTCAGATTATTTGTTGACGTCTTTCTCATTCTCCTCTTCCAGTTCGCTTAGTATGGTCGCACCTCAACTCTTTCATTTTCATTAACTACCGTACTGCTTAAACTATCGTTTCCTGTGGAGTTTTTTTTTATTCTGATCTTTTACACACAGGGGAGTGTTAGTATACTTAATAGCATGGTGCTATACGCTTCCTATCTATGATGCGACTCGCGATGTTATTGTACCATAAACACACTAGTAAGTCGAGTCAACAGCCAACCCACTCACCCTACTCCTACCGGACCTTGATTGGTTTGATACCATAGTGTGGACAACATTACACCCAAGGTCTAATAAGTAGACCTTGATTACACCGTGTTTGCAGACTTTGTCTTGGATGAACAAAGTCTGCCAGACAGTGTGTGCACAGAGTGTTAGAAGTTCTGGGGTGGAAAGGAGAGTGACAAGAGTTGACACCCACTATGGCTGGAGAGGCCAGAGTGATACTGTAACCCCTTGTGGGTAAATGTCTGGTGTAGGGGAGTTTAGTCACGTATCCAGTTCCCATCAATATCTCATGGATCAACTACTGCCTCAAAGGATGTGGAATATGGTTGCCAAATATTAATTGACGTTCATAAATCAGTATCAGACTCACAGTATTGTAAATTTGAAGTGATAAACTCATACCTGTGAAACTGATAGCATCTACAATGTTAATTTAACCTGAGAACTAATATAAACTGTTCTAGTGTGATAAGCTCTTTAATAATGACGTATATGTATGTCACCCTTCGCACGAGAAGGATAATAATAGGACGCACTTGTCAGTCACTGTGGAAGCGGGGAAGGGGAGGGTATTTTTATATGGCGCACATTGTTTTATGGACAAGGTAACAGTTTTCCACTAGGGCTGAGTTTAGCATATATCGGTAGTCTTAAAACTCACCAAGAGAATCTCCCGTTTAATTTAACTTTGATAATTATAATGTCTAGACAAGAGCAACTTAATTCTCCAGTTAAAGTTAGGTTCAGGCTCCATTTTCACCAAAGGAATTTAATATACATAAACCAATTACATAGTTTTATTATAATTACATGAACACATTCATCATATCGGGGAAGTACCATCTCCAAGTATTATTCGATAGATAAAATTGTAATGCATACATTGTATACACTGCAGTCGGAGGTTGTATCTGGCGCTACTTCGGACCAGAGACACACCCATTTCCATTTCATTCCACTGTTCCCGTTCATTATCTCCCTCGTGTGGTCTTCCTGTTCAATTTCTACAGTTCTACAGTCATATAGAGTAGAAACTATTTCCTTCGCCCTTGTAGTCACTTTTTATCACCTCCCTCGTCTTTCAGTTCCCACAGGGTCTTCCAAGCTTAGGGCGATTGTTCATCCTCATATCGTAGTGGTAGAGTGGAGACAGAAACACAACATTGCCATCATTATAGGTACACAACCTGTGAAAAAAAACCCAGCATTATTAAGTTTTCACAACGTTGCTTGCAGATATATGGCTGTTTGGGCGTTCCTTAGGACCCTAACCAATCCCTTCCATAAATTAAACTATTCCTCCTTCCCTCCATTTAGTGTGTGCGCGCATACTGGCGAAACCAACTTTTTCTCTTAAGTGATAGTTTTGCAAATATGGTACAGATAACCTAGTTTTGAAAATATATACTGTATGCATTTTTATTCTACTACATTTACCAAAATGCTAAGATATATAGTGTGGAAAGAGATACTCCTTACCAGGTTAAACAAGAGAATGCAATGATAAAGAGTTACTGAAAGTAATCGGAAGTGAAGAAAAATTATGCCAATGAAAGTGTTCTAATGTCTATATGGAGTATTGTTGATGCACACTGATCAACAGGTAAGTAATGTGTACAAACAACAACAAATCATTCACACCAAGCAAAATTGTAATGAGACTGGTTTGCATTGGGTATAAAAAAAAACAAAAAAAACATGTATTTATAGTTATTCGTATAGTTTAAAAGGCAAGAGCTTTATCCGCTAAGCTATGGGAACATCCTGGTATTATCTAAAAAGAAAAAAAAAAGGGCACTTTAACATTGCAATATCCCCTTCATATCAAACCGCGTATATCTTTAACTTTTGCAAAATCTTCATATTAATTAGAAAGTGAAAGACATTCTTCAGCAAAAATCACATGCACATATACGTAGAGTGCATATACGTAGTGTTAAGCGGCAAGTAAACATGTAAACATTTATAAGTTACAATAAAAAGCATGAAAATACTTGGAAAATAATCCCTTAAAAGGACGAAGAGAAAGTTGCCATCACTGAGTCACGAGGACCTTGTATGTTGGTGTGAGTGTTTGGGTTCCTGGTATTACAACACCTCAGATGGGTCGAATCAGAGCGTTTTCGAATCCACTCACAAAGAAGAAGAGTTTGGGTTTTATGCCTATCGACTCATGTTAGTCTTGTTACATTAACACATCTTCCCTCTGCCTACAAGGTTGCAATCATCATCCTTACAGCTGGGTACAGGACTTATTTACTGCAAGGTGATGGCAATGATTGAAGGATACTTTAACCTCCAATTTTCTTACAACAACACGGGAGGTCCTTAATAAAAAGAAGTTCTCCCCTTAATTAAATCAATATAGCGTTCACTGAAACCACCTACTTGACCATTTATAGGTTCTGTCAACAACATCGAATATAAGTAAAACTTGTTGGATAGTAATATGTTTGAGAATGTATTCAATGTGAAATATTTACTTTTAACAGACATCTTACTTAAGTGAAGAATCTCATGTTGGTGAATGGAAGGACCTACTTAACACTTCAAACTATTAAGCCAGGAAACAGGCGACCACATGGTTACTTATAAGGCATCTGTTTCACGGCATAATTTGAAGGAATTGGTAACCCTCCATATCTCAGATACATCATGAACCTCTTAGGAGTCGAAGCTTTCTAAGTGCTCCGTAATCACTTTGGTTCAGGGTTCTAGGACTTGTTCGAATGTTTACATAATTGACCTCTCCAAAGTGTTTCAGGCTCATTTCGAAGCAGTGGTTGATTTTTCTACCCTTGAAATACGAGTCTATATTCTGATATCAAAGCAGTGTCAGGTTCTAGTCCTTGCCATGAATGAACGTTTACGAACAAAATGCTTGGTTCGGAGTGAGCTTTCCGTTTTATTAAATATGGGTCTTCCCTCCTTTCCTTCACGAGGCGAAGTTCACGCATGCGCCGAATGCTAGTGGGTGGGAAATGGTGGGAACTGGCATTAGTTCCCGTTCGACCGCGAGAGAAGGAAGCCGTCGAAGTGAATTGTGCCTGTGGTTGTTGTTGAAGTTCCTCAAGGTGTCTGACAGAGCAGCCCCGGGTGCCTGTGGTATTTCTGGATAGCATATTTGTCTTGCCAGGTTTGTTATTGTGTTGGTTTATTGTTTTAGTTGTTCTTTTTGGCAAACTGCAGAAGCGTCTGCTGCAAATTTTTCACTGTTGAAGTCTGTTTTCACTAATAATATTTATTATTCGGTGCACTCGTGATATATATTTTCTGAGCAGAGTCGTTTCCATAAAGTTCACAATCATCACTATGGCAAATTCGCGTTTCTCCATTTACTTCCACTTCAGTATCTATATTTCTCTAAAAGCTGTGTAATATAAGATTAGACCATCTTGAACGTTCACTCACAGAAGGTTTATCTGAAGAGGTCCTATAATAGGGCTGTGGCTCCGGTGTGGCAGCCTCAATACTAATATGTGCATGGTTGGCTTCGTGGGCTGCGCGTGGTGTTAGTAATTTTTGTCATGTAATGAAATTTCTGATCTTGGTCTTTCCAGAATTTATCCAACTTAAATTAGAAAGACATTACCGAGTTCGCGTCAACTTTCCAATTTTACAGTCGTGGGCCATTAATATATTTCCGATCAAACTGTTTCTTGGCACAATTTAGAAGACTTCAATAAAATTTTATATTTTACTGTGCTATAAACTATGCAATTAAGAATGTTAGACTTTTATACTGGCGAACTGTTTCCTGGCATTGTTTAGAGAACTTTAGCTTTAGTTTGCAACAAAAGAAAATCCATCTTCATATCCTTGGGTACCTTTGTTTCCTGCCATAGTTTATAGCCCTCTATTCCATACGTTTATACATGGGTACCTCTCCATTTCCTGGCATGGTTTGTAGTCTATATTCCAGTATTTCAACTAATGAATAAGGGTCGAAATTTGAGTGGCAATGGGCGATGGTCAGGGGGTCAGATAGGCTGGTAGACGAAGGGAAAGAAGCTCATAAGGACCCTGTGAACGTGTACAAGAATTGGGGACTTCCTATTCCTCCTGACTATGCCATGAAACAAGCTTCTTCCATATAGGTGGAGTTTCGTGGCAATATTTGAAGGACTCGTTTATCTCCAATTTTCTGACTACATCACATGGATCTTAACAGTTGGTGGGCTACTCCAGATTTTCTATTGATAACATTGTTTATTTGTTTCCTTGGATATTTTGTAGGATTCAAATTCCTGTTATGGATTGATATTTTAGTTAATATTCCCGGCTTTAATTTCCCGCCATTCATATTTAGTCCTCAATACGACTTGTGCTCCTTTAAACTGTGTCGAGGAATCATTGACGAAATTGGACTTATTATTGGATTTTCTAGCTTTGCGGTATTGCATGCGGTGATGTGGGCAGTCCTGTATGGGTTTGGGCGCCCCTTCGGTCTAATACATTCCCTATATTTTAATGAATTTTAATACTGTGGATTGGATTGTCAGACAGACTATATTTGAGTCCTTGTTACTTGCACCATACCGGGATTAAATTTTTCCTCGATCTCTACCCTATAAGCCTAGCCACTAGCTTTTAGTTCATGCATATTAAATTTTATTGGTTGATTCACAGAAGTTTTACCCGTACAGATATATGCATACTGTATTAATGGTTTATAACTGAACTATTCCCTTTCCTCTTTTCAGCTATAGTTCATTTGTTCCTTATAGCTAGTTTTCCTTTTAATTTTGACTTAAACGACTTTGTGGGCACTTTTTGTTTTCTTTTCAATCCCACCGTGTCTTCGTTCTTGGCCTCTAAAAATAACAAGTTACATTGCTAATTTGAGTATCAACTTGGATTGTATTCTATAACTGATGGCAAGACCTCGTTAGTTAAATAAAAGTAACTTCCATACCTACCTTCACCCGCGCTGCTCACCGTAGGGGGGGGGGGGTTGGACGAGAGGAATATTGTAAGGATTTGGCGCACCCTTTTACCCACGCCACTCTTTCCTTGATGCTTGTTCTCCCCTTTGTTCAGTTGCGACTTAACAGAAGGACTAGCAATCTTTTGTGCTTTCCAACACCATACGGACATCCTTTGCTCGAACTTTAATTTTTAAGAGGGTAATTTTGTTTGAAAATCGGAGAGCTATTGATTTTTCCAAAATATACCAGGAAACTGAGGACTTCAGTGTTGCCAATATGGAATCTGTTTCGTGGCATAGTTTGGAGGAATCGGCAGCCCTCAAATATTTCCCTTAATAAATGGTGACAGAAAACGATGTAGGCCAACTAGGGAAACGGGGGTACAGTCATGGATGATATAGTGCTGGACCAGGATCCAAGAATGTTTGAGAGCAACTGAACAGAGTTAGAAAAAGTGAATCTTCTAAACCTCTCTCAGCGTTGAGAATTGTTTGGAAAATTCACTTATTCGAACTCGGTTCAGTTGCTCTCCAACAGTTCTCTTTGGACCCTGGTACAGCACTATCAACCATGGCTGTACAAGAAGTAATTATGAATAGCAATTGTACTATTGTGGACAGTAATTTCTTTCCACTAAGGAGTGACTCGCACAGACCATTGTACTGATATTATTGCTTTGATTTGTGTTTAATGGAAATTAGATGCTGCTTCTAAATTTGTATATATACAAGAAAATTCTGCATATCATTGTCAGATAAAAACAGTTAGATGTTTACCCCATGTGAAGAGATTATTGTCCGCAGTAGTACTGTACAGTACAGTACACAAATAGTAAAGTGCAGTCTTGCTCGTCTAGATCACAAACACAAACTATGAGGGCTAATAACTTTTGAGGTAATTGTTTCACAAGTGTCTTTTTATTCTTTCCCATATTTAGTGGTTCATTGTAGTCTCATATACTCCCCTTTATCTGTATCTCTTTATAGAATGCTGATGTATTATGACTTATGCTCCCAGTCGAGGATTTAGTACAGGTACCTGTTAACAAAATATAATGTGGTTCTATCCTTGGTGTTGTGCCTCCTAAAGATTTAAATTTACTATAATAAACCGGACATTGGTTAAAACTGTAAATACTAATTGTTCTACTATTTCAGGAAAAGTGTCTAGCAGTGACTGGCTTGCACCTGGTGGTTGTCATGTGGACCTAGTACCAAACTGGCTGGACTCACGTAGAACCAGCCATGTTTACGCCTCCACCAATGGGTCCAGAGTCCCTGGGAACGGCTTCGGTCACCCGGGCAATACCTCGCCCCTCACACAGCTACACATTTATCTGCAGTCTAAAAAGTTACTATATATATAGGTATGTTGTATAGAATCTTTTCCAGTAGATAATTCAGTTATTAATATGCTAGCTTAAAAATTAGTATATCAGATTTCCATTAGTAGTAAAGATCTTGACTGCCAGACTCCCATTAAAAAAAAAAAAAATCATTAATATCTAGTTTAGTAGTTGACTCATTCAAAGTAAGTTTGTTAGTTAAATTGTGGTAAAGGATTCAAGATAAAATGACTTCACTTTTAAGTTAAATGTATATTACATTACTGGTGATACTGTACTGTACTTTGTAATATGGCCAGTCACTGAGGCTTTATCAGTTGGACTCTTATGGTGGGAATGTTTCCTGTTCTTGAAACAGACACCTGATGTCTTCTGGAGACTACTTTATCTTGGTAATTTTCTTAAATGTTGGAGGTCTGCTAGTGTTACCCCAGTTCCCAAGGGCCCTTCTTCAGTTGGCAATTACAGGCTGATTTCCATCACTCCTGTGTTGTCTAAGAGGTTGGAGGCTGTGTTCAACTTCATAGTACGTTAGATAGGGTGAACCATCTGGGTATCCTGTACAGACTTCCCTCTGTTAGTGTGCAGAGTAGAAATAGTGTCTGGGGTGCCCCAAGGTAGTGTCTTAGAGCAGTTGTTGTTCCTACTGTATACATCTGACCTCTTCAACATCTTGGAGAATAACCTGTATGGTTATGCAGATGATTCCACCCTCATTGCTGTTGTGCAGACTTCTGTTGCTCAGTCATTGGATTGTGACCTGGTTAAGATTAGTGAAGGTTGTAGGGTATGGACATGGAGTAGGGCTCATCCTCTTAACTCATCTCTGCCACCTCTGTATGTTCCAGCTTGTCACTAGTGGTGCGTTGGCCTCCCATAGGTTTGCTTACACACTGTAGAAATTGTCAGTACAGTCTATCATTTGTCCCTAGGTCGGTCTCTCTGTGGAATGGCCTTAGTAAATCTGTCTTTGATGGTGTAGGGCTGGCTGGCTTGCTTCTAGAGTAGGGCCAATAATGCTTGTATTCTCTCCCAGCAAACAGTACAGAGCAAAAACCCCCTGGTCAGTGTAGAGGTTTTCCTGAAAGGATAGCATAATCAGAATTTTGTAAAGAAAGTCTATACATGTACTTGTATTTTTCTAAGTATTTTTAATAAAACTATTGAAGAATGTGATTTTTTGACTAAGTCCCCCTTACCTTAACAATATATTTTCTATATGATTATTTTGTACAGTAGCAAGAAATAAATGGTAATATTTTTATGGAACTTTACGTATATTAATGTCCATAATTGTTTGTAGGGATTATAAGTATGTAATACTGAAGGAAATTTAAATTATCTTTTGTAGTTCATGCTTATTGTCTCTACATTAGCTTTGGATGTTAATAAAGATTTGTAACATTTTGGCAACTATACACATGAGAAATTAATTAAATGTCAAAGAATTCTGGACTTCCTACCTTTTTGTACAGTTGGGAACAATTAATCTGATGTTGAATAATCATAGATACGAATGTTACCTCTATATGAATGGTTGCCATAGATCCAGAGTGTTTGACTATATAGACAATTCATAAAAAAATATCCTTATTTGTATTCAATGACAAAGTGTAAAAATTTAAACAGAAGTACCTTGCCAGTCACAAAAAGGTTACTTCCACACATGTTATAAGGATGAATTTAAGAGTGATAAAATTTAAAGAGTATGAAAACCCACACTACTACCAAACACACTTAAAACTAGTCAACTGGGTGATCAAATAGTCTGCAATAATAATTTCTGGACTGACATGTTATTCAAAGTTATAAATGCAGAAGAATAGAAATAAACTCTTGTAAAAGAAATGACACTTTCCTTCAGTAACGGTACTTGGTCTCCCTATGACGTAACTTTGACACTGATAATGCATAATTATACAATGAAATAAAATCCTCTCCATAAACTTCTGCATATACTTCAAGTACAGTACCTATGGTGCAACTTTAGAAACCAGCTGATGTACAGTTGCAAACAGATGACTTGAGGCCACCTCATCCACCAATATGCTGGTGTTGTATCTGGTAACAGTGTTATTAATTATCAATATAATACGTTTACTTACATGATATTTATTAGAGAACAGTTAAACCTGCATATTGACAAATTATAATTGGGTTTGTTATGCCCGAGCAGACACCTGAATTTCGGTTCAATTCATAGCTGTCACTGTTACCAGATACAACACTAACATATTGGTGGATGAGGTGGCCTAGAGTCATCTGTGCACAACAGTACATGATTGATATTTGCTTCTAAAAGATGGTAAAATTAGTAACCAGAATATTACTACTATATAAGTAAACTACAGATTTAACCCAGCAATAATAACTACAATACTGGCCAGTAACAAAATTTGTTTGTTAAGTGCACCACCCCTCCCTCCTATACCCCTTCCTATGGACAGTGGTATGGCGAGTGGCCAGGACAGATCAGACGTTGGGATAAACTGGAGAGAGAGAGGTTTACTTACAGTATCATAGCTAAGAATCATCCTTCTTGAAATTTTATTGCCACTTGTTCTGTCACTTCTGTGTTAACTTCATCCAGGTCATGAGTTATTAATTAACGAGTTAAAATTATTACTCTTCACCATTGTGTTAATATATATTCTGTAGTGAGTGAGTTTTCTTAAATCATTGTCGTTTGATTAATTATTGAAATTGCAGAGTACCGTACAATCCGACACCATTATTACAGTCATTCTTACTATCATGTATTTTTCCTATTGTCTTTCGTGTGATTTATTATTAAATGAATCTATCAGTAACTGAGTTAATAAGTGAATTTATCACTGAGGGAATATTGAATTACTGAGTGTACTCATGAGATTCTGCTATTTTCTTTCATTGTGTGTTATCATAATTTCCATTAAATAGTTATTGTTAAGTGTTATTAATAGTGTTTCATTTCACCATTAATTATTATACAACCTGAGTTGCCAGAGGAGATATTATTATTAATTATTTCTCATTGATCCAAGTCAGTGGGATTTTGTTTCCCTTTAGCAGTCAGTAGAGTTAGTCACCATTTTTCCCTATTTCACTCCTCTCTTGTAACACCTTGTAGATCCTTTGACATACCCTTCCTGTACTTCTGTTTCCTTTGTGCTTGTTGTCCCTCCTCTCTATCTCCTTCTCCCTCATGCTACAGGGCATTCAGGATGCACTGCTCTCTCTGATTTCCCCTTCTATGCTCCAATGGTTACACAGCACTGTTCCTAATAATTTAAACTCCTTCACTTCCTCCATCCTCTGACACTATCTCTGAAACTATCTCTTTCCACTGCCTCATCCTATCCTATATGTTGTTGTAGAGTCAAACACTGACCTGTGATGCAAAGTAAAAAACTTTGGTCCCGGGCCAAACAGACGTGTATGCATACTGCATTTTTCATCCAGTACATGTGTTGAGAACAGTGTGCCATCCCATTGGTAAATCTTCTGGTTTGCTGATACATCAACACCTGAGAAATATGATACAATCAACAACTCAACATAATACAGTACCACCGGCATATGATCTCTATACGGCATTGTACTGGCATATTTCATACAGTATTTGTCATTTAACACAGGCTCAGTAGATAATTTATTCTGTTATAATAATAAATAACATATGCCTGGAAAAACATTTGGTGGTATTCAATAAGGGACTGTTTAAAGTGATGGGTAATGAATAATACAAGTCAAGGAAACAACTGGTGATTTTGAGAAAGGGATTGAGTGTACAGTAATGGAAAGAGATGGCATTGAATAGCAAAAGTATGGAAAAACGTTTGTATTGGTAATCTTCAAAGAGGGACTGATAGTGAGGAACTCAAAACACATTACAATACTTGAAATCTTTATAGTACCCGACTCAAAACCAAAAAAAGGAAAGCAAATACAGGGGTTGTTTTAACAACTGTGGAAATCTGTTTCAGAACCTTTTTGAATAAAGGAACATTAGGTCAAGGGAATAGAGGAAAAAGTAAACTGAAGGTAATATTATTGAAACAGAACTTAAGCAAATATAAGGTGACCCAATAAAAGTAAATACCTGTACATTTTTTTTTTAAGTTGATAGCATGAGAAATGATAAGGAAAAAAACAGAGATTGAAAAATTGGATATTGATTGAATAATGATATTTTACACTACCGGTACTTTTCACAATACTGTACAGTAACTTAGGGTTGTACTGTACTGATATAATTAGGATGATAAACAGAGTCAAATGAAGCAGGAATGTGTAAACCCAATGGAAACTATATAGCCTACATAGTACATCTGGACACAAAGGCCTAGGCTTCCTGGGGTACCAACAAATTGATAAAAAAGGTGAAATGATCACAGAATTAGGGTTGATATTTTTTATATGTAAGGGAGTATATAGATGGGAAAGGAAGAACAGACTTCATATGGTTAAAGGAAAGCATGTATTGATCCAACGAGTCAATGACGGAAAACAGGAAAGAAAAGTCAGACGTTTATCTAAATATGAAATTACAGTAGAATATAAGAACTACATTTATAATAAGTTCAAATGAGAAGTAACATATTACAAGATTGATGACAACACTATAAAAGAGTGTATATATAGACTAGAGGCACTGGAGAAGGAGTAAACAGTGTCAATAAAATTATGAAGGAACTTATGGACAGGAAGATAACCTAATAAGAAAATATATACAGTGTACAGTAGTAAGTAAAATATTAGAAAAGGGAAATGCTAAATAAAAATCATGATTAAATAAAGTTACAGTATTTAAACAGGAATTATGGGAAAAAGAAAACTATACCGGTACTGTATACTGTACATAGGAAAAAAAATAAAAAATGTAAAGGATCAGGAAGGGAAGACAATTTGAGATGCATTTTAAAAGAAGATGAAATTAAGTACCATACACCCATCATAAATAATGTGACTAGACAGGCATAACTATGATATCATGTGCATTCAAGGGTTGTACACATTATGGGCTATTGACAAGGAAGGGAACTGTAACCAGGCAATATGAAGCATTTTTACTCCTCACATTATAGGTACCTAATGAAGAGAGCTTGATGATGAACGGGGAGCAGTGGAATACTGTATAATGATCTACGAATTCAACCCCAGTATATTATAACTCACACAAATAAAAATAATGAGTGTAATTGATTGTCTTTCACCATTTTCCTGGCCTTTGTAACCTATCACGGTAATAGTTAAGCGGTGGACCATAATCAGGTTTGGACTGGAGTGACTGACTGACTGGACCCACAACTTGAACTTGAACTTGATGGCTCGATAGATAAACAGAACCATCGTATTAGTATCACGCCATTGTATGCACCATGAATGTTCTTGAATATGGTCCAATATACAAGAACGTTCATGGTGCATACGATGGTTCCATGGATAAACAACAAAACCATATCGTACCAGTACAACGCCATCGTTTACCCCCCCCCTCCCTCCATGTCCTTGCATATGGCCACATGATAGTCACAACCGCCTCTCTTCACTTCCTCATTTCTCACCACTCCATGTGAATAATGGGTGTCTTTTGGGTCCACACACTTCCCTGGAATCTCCTTATCCAATAATACATACAATGTTTTCCAAAATACCTGTGTTATTATCCAAAAATATCCAATAACATCGGAGCAGCACTTTCCTGAGTCCGGGTCCTCACGCCTCCATTCACCACAACTGACTCGGTCTGACATTTATTTTTAGTGACATACCGGTCCGAGTCACTCACTCGGATTCGGAAGTTCGGAACCTCTGACTCGATGATGGGTTTGAATTTCTAAATTCTATTTCAAAATGGTCGACCCGGGGATGATAATAAAAGTGTTGAAGTTTATTATTATAGTTTAGTTCTGCTGGTGGGAATAATGACTACGTACGTCGTATCCATGGAGGTATAATCTAAGAGGAGGCGGCATGAGCCGCTCGTCCTGTACACCCAAAGTGAAGCAAGGGGCGGAGCCTATTACCCTACCCCCCATTGACTCAAAACATTGCCTCGCACTCCTTACTCCCATTATAATTATGGTCTTATTTTCTCATATATCCTATAATCATAGCCAGAAAGAGACTTGAATTTGTTCCATATATGATAACTACATAAAATTATCCAATTCTGTATATTATCAAAAGTACTTAAACCCATTAAATATCGCTGTTTCCAGCTAGAGCATTACCTCTTCTCGCAAACTTTTCCTAGGAGTATGAATGAAAGAATGAATTGAATAATAAATGAATAGCTTATTTTATGCAAAAAGTATAGTAAAAGAGAAGGTGATAGCTTACATACCAACCCACAGACCGTATTATAACGTTACAGAGAAATAACAACAAGTACAGATGACCACACGTGAATCTGGTACGCCTCGCTACTTGTGAGATACCTACAACAGGAAGGAAAGTGAGCAAAAATTATAGTTTGTTGACAAGCAGATAGTAATAATATTTTACTGTCTGCCTGTCAACAAACTACATTTTTTTTCACTTAAATTTCCTTGCGTTGTAGCCACCTCAGTGTGCTGTGAAGATGTGTGATCTGCAGTGAAAATGTAGCCTACATAGTGTAGTGAAGATGTGTATAATGTAGTGAAGATATGTAATAAGGTAGAGAAGATGTGGTGTGTTGTGATGATGTGTATAATTAAGGTAATGGAGATGTGTGTGTAGTGAAGAAGTGTATAGTGTACTGAAGATCTGAATAGGGTAGTGAAGATGTGTATATGGTAGGCCTACTGGAGATATGTGATGTGTAGTGAAGAGATGTGTAGTGTTAACACCCAGAACTGTCATGTAATTGAGTTGACACTCAGGTGTGTTGTCTTGTATCAAACATATTTTACCACTATATAAGCCACATGGAATCTTACAATGATGGCTGCATGTTACTGCATAAAGTGTGTCATCACTTCCTCAGTTTCAGTTCACTCTGATTTACACAGAAACATTAATTTTACTTTTCAGTCCCAGGCAGTAATTTCACAATTATAAAAACTCTTTTCGCACATTGGCTTAACTTAGACTACGGTTTTTTTTAACTTACACCTAAATTCTCAACAACCAAATAGTCTACATAGTAAACACAATTATAAATTAAATATCTTTAAAACATTATGAAATATGCTAAAACATTCATAATACAATCTCTCAACACTCGAGTTATCCTTCAGGCCAACCCTAACTTAGGCACAAATAGGTCCCCCCATGGAGCCAGTTTATCTTTTATAACCCTGTCAATGCTATATATACGTCAGGTTATACATTAATAGTTAATATCAGAACACTATAATAGCCTTGGCTTTACAGTTTTTGTGTGTACAGTATTAATATTCTACAGGACATGGGTACGTGTCGCGGTGTGCGAGGCAGGTGATGAAATTCACTTCGTTGATTTGTCAATTTCTGTCGTATATTTTTCTATATGACTTTCTTAACATACATATGAAATGTAGTAGAAAGACTCCTGTCTCTCTGGGTACAACCATATGCTGAACACGCCAGCATTATCTTAAAAAATGGCAAAGAATGTTGGTGAAATTGATGGTCCGACATGATCAGCTGTTCAATGTTTTGAGTCAATGGGGGGTAGGGAGGACAGCCGACCAATAGAAAACTGGCTTCACTTCTGTGACGTCATGCCGCCTCCTCTTAGATTATACCTCCATGGTCGTATCGCTGCTTCTGACGTAATCATCTCTTATTTTCAATTACATTTTTTCAGTGCGGCTTTCCAGATTTTCATTTTTGTCAGGCATTTTCTCACTTTCATTAATTAATTATTATATTTTCGTTCTCTGTTTGCCTGTATAGCCATTTCTACTACATTGTAGTTAACATACCTTACTTCTGCTTCCTTTTTTTTTATCCACCTAATGAGACGTGTCAGTATTTCAAATCTAATTTTCATATTTTCCATTTCTTTTTTTATACAACTGTAGGACACATTTCATATAATTCATATTTACCGGAATATAGATAGGCCTACTGTATAGCATTCCAAACATTTTCGACTTCCCTATTACAGTACATCTTTCTTTATTTTCTTGTCATAATTTCTTAAAATATTGTTCAAGTGACATTCACAATCCCTTTCCTTCTCTCTTCGACTTCATTATTCTCATGGACATCTTTCTCCCTTCCAATTTAATAATTTACACCTTTGCCTTATAAGTAAACTACTATTTTTCTCCTATAGCCTACTCACTTTACTGAAGGCATTATTCCGGTTTCTGTTAAGTCTTTTGGCTCCTCTTTCTTTTTCTTGTGTTATCTATTTATATTTTTCTATACCAATCTCATCAAAGTACAGTACAGTACCAGGTACTGTAGCTGGTTTGCAGTTTAATTAAATTTCGCTCTAAATCATTCTTATTGTCTATCTACTTTTTCAGTAATAATGTTTCTCTCCAGCTCCTTTCTGTAATAATGTACAGTAATTTGAAACACAAGTTTCCAACATATCAAAAGGGAAAGTAATTTCTCTGAACTAAAATATTATTAATTCCTCAGTCACAATAAGCACAAAAGGATAGTAAGGTAAATTACTGAATAGAGCACTATATTGTAGAGTACAGTACTGTATTGACAAACTACTGTATGGGTAAAAGTGATGCACAAAAATATAATATTCTTTATATACCAGTAGGCTATATTATTTAAACAGCTAAAATTATATAAATGTAAAATGTCACACACTTATACAAACCTTTAATGTTGGCACAAATTCATCGTTTTTTTCATTTCGTAAAAAATAAATAATTTGTTGAACAATGCTTTGCTTACCATTACAATAATTTTCACATTAACATAGAAAAAATCTTAATATTTATATAACTTAGACAATATATACTGTACCTGCATACACAATAAGGTTTCATATAATACAGTACATAATAGGGATATGAAACCATCAATACTTCTGGATGATGACAATCAACCAAACGTACTAAAAAGAAGAACGACAGATGATCTGCATTTATTTCAATGTTATAGAGGAAATTGGAAGTGAAAAAATAACCTACGAATACCTGACATATAGGCCATTACAGATGAAGACCCCTTTATTGGGTCCCACAAATCTAACTATGAAAATATGAGATGAAGGTGCTCTGGTGCCAGTTTACACATACTGTACATCTTTTGTGCTGGAATATTTTACTTGCTGCACAAACTACCAATAAGTAAACCATATCATTCAGTAGTGTACACAACATGGTTAAATAAATTACTGTATTAATTTGCATGGATAACCAAGTACAGTGTATCCTACATATGATTACGTACAAGCAGTAAACAAGAGTACAGTAACTACTAACCATACACGATATACATGCTACAGAACAAAACATACATGTAGAAAGCAGCTTTTGGATCAGTCAAATTGACAGTATTGTACAGCATTTTCTGGTTCACAATATAATATTCAATATTGTATTCTACCAAATTACTGTATGACACATTTTATGTGATTTTGTGTTTACAGATGATGTTTTGATAAAGTTTTTCTACAAAAATATTTTGGATAAAATGCTAATATCAAAGGTATAGTTATCAGACTACTGGTACAAGAAGGATGTCCTGCCTGGCTGTAAGTGAGATTTTAAAGGTTTGACCCCTGTATGTTCAGGCACATCACTATGAGCTTTCAAGAAAGAACTACATATACTTACTTGTCCCTTGAGTGGGCTAGAAACTATGATATCTGACTGTAATAACAAAGGAAAAATAATATTGCCCTTTGGTTCTACTGTACATGAATGGGAAAAAATATCATATTTGGGTTTCAAATGAATCTGTGTGATGTCATATATCATATGTTTGGTTTATTGATTGGAAATCTTGCTAATGACAGTGTAAAAGCTAGGAATCTTATTCCATAAGACAAGGAAAGAATTAATACTATAGATGAATATAGAAAAGGGGGATACTTAAAAAGCTTATAAAGATGGAGTTGGGATGCTTATACTGTAATACTGTACTAACAGTAGCTAAAGATGTTTAACTTGTTATGAGTTACCAAAGTGTCTTCTGTCCAGGCTGACTCTGCAAACCACATAATTATTTGTGACCATTTTCTATTTCTTTGGCATCTTTGATTAAATTATACTATGAGCATTGCCAATACAATACACTGTATGTGTTTTCATTAGGCTCTAACTACATTTACTGTTAGTGTATAAAATTAACTGTTTTTTATTATTCTTTTAAATCTCTATGGTGTTATCTAATACAGTAGTTTCTTTTACATCTGTAATAATATCATACCTGTAATATTATCCTGAATTACAGTCATGGCACATTGTCCCTGATCAGGGTGCAAGGGGAAGTCTGGTCAAGGATTATGTACCATGACTGTACATTTATTATAACCTGGGTTGTAACATGAAGACATGCACACTGTATCAAGTATTGTACACTACACAAAGAGCAAAGACTTTCCAGTACATGTCAACAGAAAATAAGCCATACAAAATGATGAAGCAGTTAAGAGTACAATACCACCAATAAAAAGGACAGTTATACTCTCCCTCCAACCATTACATGCTGGTCCTTTGCCAATCTAGCAAGTTTATAAACTGTGATATAATTACAGGATACAAAATTTGTTTATATCTATGATTAACCTTAAGCATGAATCTAATAGGTTTTACAACAGTAATCTTTTTCATGGTAAAAGTAATTTCTGTGTTAAATACCCCTATTATTCATTGTTATACAAAATGTATTTATTTCTTATGAACAACTTACAAAAATATCACATGTAAGGCTTAATAAAATAATAAGTAAAATATATACTGGATATATATTACATGTATTATCACTAAAGTTCTCATGTCCCTAAATATCAACCTGATCATTTTCATCTGGCAGAGAGTTTAGGAAGGCCATGTAATACTAGAACACAACTTTTATTACTGATGTTACCTCACATAACTATGGTAATTACAACAGAAACACAAGCTTGGATTACACCTGGATTACAGAAACACGAGCTTGAATTACACCTGGGGAAGTGACGTGGTGCAGTGGTAGCATTATCTCCTTCCATTTAACCGATCAGATTTGATACTCATCACTTTTTGCTAATGCTGGGTGACCTAGACACCAGACAGATTGAGGGTGAAGTGTTTGGAATCTTTATTCAGATCTTACAACTGTAAAGTAAGACTTGGATTACCTTGCCCTGTAAATCCTTATCTTCCTACTGTACACAGATACTGTACTGACAAAACCAATTATTCCAATTGAGTGAATCCATATCACCAATGGCTAGACTGAGGCACTGAGTGACCTTCTCACAGCTACTCTGTTCCTGCATTGCCTAAATAAGAGAATCTTTCCAAAATTTCAGTGTTCTCACTACAAGCATACAAACACAGTTTTCTGAAACCCTGAAACTTGGTCTTGGTCCAGGAAACTGACGAAGCCAAAGACTTTGTCTCCTCGTGTAGTGCTTCAAGATCAGTCACAAGAGCCTCCAGTGTCTCGGCAAGGATCACAGAATCATCAGAAAAGTAAGGTCTGAAACCTGTAAATGCCCCACAAGAGCTATGGTCCACCCCTGTGACCCTGTCTAAGTCCAGTAGGAACTTGTAAAAAGTCAGAGACTTGACAGTACTCATGGTGTCTATATATAACCCAGACATTACACCAATAATTTTGCAGGCGATACCCCTGAGACCTATTAGGCTCCAGAGGCCTCGATACACCAATACTCAAGTCTACAATCACTAGGATGTGGTCCATAATTAATTTCTTGGGTATAAAACCAAACTGCTCAGGTTTGTGTACAGGTACCAAACATTGTTAATCATTCAAAGAACACCTCTTTCACTTGACCTTCTCATACACATAATGTGCAGTAAGTCTAGTGAAAAATCCAACCAATTACAACTCTTTCGACACAAGTTGCATTCAAGAAAAATTCAACTGCACACAATTTCAGGTTTCTTCCAAGTTCCAACCATATGCTGTACTGCATTATCTCACCACAATTTATTGTTGCATCCTACCCTGAGCTCTGGACCATGTTGACTGATAATTAATTAGCTGCCTTCCCACATACAGATACTGTACACACAAGGGTGTAAAGTACCAGAATGCAAGATATTTTCATTCCATACACTATAATAATCTTTCTAACATACCAAGAAATGTAACAAAATATTTATATATGTGAGAATTCAGCACTGAATGAATGAGTGGGATAAAATATGGTAAATTTCTGTCTCTTTTAATTACTTGCTTCATTCATTGGAAATATAATTTATTTATTTAAAACTTGTAGCAATTTCTGTACTGTACTGTTTCATAACAGTACAGTTCTAAGGGCGGGTGAAAATATTGAATGGCAACATATTGCAATATCATGCACATAACTGATACTGTATATGGGGTGTGTGCCACATAAGGTCTGGGCCAGCTTGTGTGGGTTATGGAGTACTGTACTGTACTCAGATGCAGTTGTGTCGAAAGAGTACAAGAAGGTTAATGAATTAACAAAGAGCATGACCAACCACTTGTCTATTCAATAATGCAAAGTGATGACTGTGAACCCATAATATTGGTACAGTATAATGGTCTTTCTACTTGAATAAATAATGACTTCTCTAAACAAATTAACCAATAAGTAATATAATTTAAATGTTTTAGTACAAAAAGTATGTTGAATGAACCTGGTTCATTTTAAAATGCTCCTAGGTACTTTCTGCTGTCAAGCATTTAACACATTACAACATATGAGTATTATACAGTTGTATGGCAGTAGGGCATACTTTTATTAGTAATGCAAACTTTTTATATAAATGATGACTACTTGCACATATTACCTTGGTAAGTTCAGTACAATACATCAATTAAACAGTAATAAACTACATTTATAAAACTCTGTTACTGTGATGACAGAACACAGTGTACAGTCGGTGGCTAAAGTCATGTTGCCTCACTCAGTCACTTCTTTAAAGATAGCATAAAGGGTCATCATCAGACAAACACATTAACTAAACAGAATTACAGCAGTCAGGGGAAAATTAATAATTTGTCTCTGGTTCTACAGTTTGCAAGCCTGTGAAGTTTAATTTTCCATACTGTACTTCATGACTTGGCAAATGTGGCAACAGGACTTTTGCCATCATTTGTACTGTACATTGTTCCTAGAATTATGAATACATAATATTTTCACACTTAATTATAATATATATGTATAATTCAGCAGTAAAGTAACTCATCAGTTTACTTTGTAATTCCTCTCTTATAAATCACTGCTGAGATTCCTTTTAACATACCGTACTCCAAAGTTGTTTAATATATAGCAGAACCAAATACAGTAACAGGCATCTACTTCATTCCAGCTCTCTACTCCTGGGTTTTGCTGATTTCCATCAAGCCATGTCATTTAATTTCTGCTGTTCGCCTTCCTCTTTAACTGGTTTGGGTTTTGCCCACTCTTGCAGCTCACCAGAACCAAAAATACAGTAGAAAATTGCTTCAATGGTAAAGATGCCCAGAGTGATGAAGAAGATGAAACGCCATGCTTCTACAGTTTGCTGTTGAGGGTAAATACAATAAAACATGATGTAGATCCAACTTAATATATACTGTACTGTACATACATGAATTCAGCTTAAAAGACACCATTTACCGTAATAACAATCTGACAGAAACATTACTGATATTATCCCATTCACAGATTTTCGTTCCATTACTATACTGTTTTTTATATCACAATATATCCCACCCATAAATCCTGGTTTCTCTTTTTTACCATCTTCTATACCAGTGGTTACTAACTAGGGGCTATATCGAAAAATGTAGAGAGCCATGAAAAGAGATTCAACAAAGGAAAATTACAAATTTCATTATTATTACAGTACTCAACTAAAGATAAAATAACAATTGGAATATATAAAATTACAGGTATTTCCAGAGTGGTTTTTATTTGGACCAAATGAGTGTAGAACTGTAGAATGGTTAAATAAGGATCATATATGAAAAGTAGGTAACGACCCGAAAAACTTTGGGAACCACTGTTTTATACTAAGTACTCCACATATTATAAAGTCATTATCATCATCATCAATATCCCAAGAGGCGTGTGGCTTCAGGCCCAGGAATGTAAAATATATCGAAGAAATCTCACATACAGCGCAAATCAAGTTTGCCGAGAACTCTAACCAGTGTATTGTTCTCTCATTTTGTGTCATATGGAGCTGCATTAAAGCCTTTATTTATGTAAGTAGCAATAATTACCAAAACCTGTTAATAAATACCTATATACAGTAATATTTCAATCAAAAGATAATAATAGAGTGAGGGTTGGGGACCCTGCTCTCTAACAATGACCCCACCAAAGGCTCAAATAGCCTCGGTGCTGGACCCCTTGCCTATTGGGGGTTCTGCACTGGCGCTAGAGCCTCCCCAATCTTTGAAATAAGGGAAATAGGGTATTGATGATGATGATAATAATAATGAATACTGTACTTACATTGCCATGAGTAACGATGCCAACGATGGAAGGAACAAGAATCCCTGGGATGGTGGCAAAGGTGTTAGAGATGCCCATAAGTGTTCCAGCGAAGGGAGGTGCAATATCAATATGGTTGGATAAAAATCCAGAATACATCCCTCCAACAAACATGGTGCCTAATGTGAGCAAAGCCACTGCCAAGTCGGTATTACAGCCCACATAAGTCACACCAATCAGGCATACTGCAGGAGGCATGGAAGCTGAGGGAGTAAGAGAAGTAATGGTTACTGAGATGTGTTACAGCCTTTCTTATTGTGTCCTATGAATATGTCTATTGTATTATTAAGTGCTATTCAACAATTGCTGTACTGTGATGATATGGGTGTGATTTAGGAAAATGTGATGATGAAAATGTAACTCATCCTTACTCTCTTTACCCTCGGAAATGCTTCTGCATGGTTCTGAAAAGCTGTTTGTGATACAGATGGAGGATATATTGGTTGGTTATGATTAAATAATGCTGATGTATGTCTATTGTCACCTGAAGAGATAGAGATAGAGATAAAGTAACTAACTAGTAAAGAAGTGGCATGGTATGGACTGAAGGAGCTGAATACAATATAGAGTCAAAAGTGCAGATATGAAGATGGTTTCATTATATGGAGGGGAAAGATGAAGGCAAAGCATTGGGTAGGGCTGTTTGAGTAGGAGTGGCTGGTCACTGACCACTGGGTAACAGGGCTGCCACTCTGAAATTTCAATTTCCCCTACCGAGAGGGCTCATTTTCCCCTACTTCCCCCTACACCCATCCTGAGTGTTCCCACTAGTTCAAAACATCAATTCACTAAAATAAGTTTGAAAATTCGTAATATTGGATCAAAATTCCCTAAATACATTTTAAATACTTGTTACCGGTGGCCTACATATTGCCTACCGTAAGGTGAAAATAAATGTTTTTTCTTTCATTTTTATCATAATTTCATTACAAAACTTGTAGAAAATACTTTTTGGTGTAAAATAATAATCTTTTCTTTGGTATTCCATGAAATAAACAAACTCTGGTAATATTAAAAGAACTACAGTACGTGTATTGTATGCAAGTGTAGCCTACTGAGTGGGGAAATGAGGCATAAACACTGCCAGGCGACTTGTGACTTTTTGCTCATTGGATGATCCAAAGATGGAAAGAAAATTCACATTTGTTATTTCATATATGCAAATCATGCCCATCTGTTTCATTGACGATATAAACATACTCAAGAATGTAAAATTCAAATTCAAGTCAATCATCTTCAAATGCCCCTAGCCTCACAGCTGTTTTTAGCTCCCCTTGTATTTCTGGCTCTATTATAACAATACTCAAGCCATTTTCATTTAATAAATATTAGAATACCTTTTAAGAGTGCCTATGAATACAGATATCTATTTATCTAAGTATAATAGGGAGAAATAAAATCATGTTCGTTTACGTTTAAAGATAATCAACTTGGATTTGAATTTTACTTTCTTGTGTGTGAAAAATCCCCTACATTATGGCTATATATCGTCATTTTCCCCGTAGGTATCCCCTATCCCCTACGTTAGGCTGAAATCCCCTACGAGTGGCAGCCTTGCTGGGTAGGCTGAGAAAGATGTGGAGGTATTGTATTCTGGTCATTGATGAGGCAGAAGTGATGGATAGGATCATATAGAAATGTATTGTCGATCATCTAACAACATGATTGGGCTTAGCTTTCTAACATTCATGACTAACCAAGGAATGTGGCTAGCTTGCGTGCAAAGGTTGTTGAGATCTTATCTCTGGACCTCAGTTCATCAAGTAAGTTGGCCAACAGCATTGTAAAGATCCACATGCAGAGGAAGGGTACAGCTGACAGTCCAGCATTCTGCAAGAGTACAGTACCGGTAATATAGTTAGGGTTGATGGTAGTTAACAGCAACAATCCAATAGTTGTGTACATTAGTTTAAACATTGTAATTTTTTATCAAAGTCAGATTATCTACTACACCGAAATTCACATCTTTGTTTTTATTCACAGGCTTTGACAATGTGCTTATTGCAAGCACAGCCATACAGTATTTTAAGGTAATACTCACAGCCTTGATATCGAACTTGAGGATATATCGCATGTATGTTGGCAACTTGACAAGAAGCATGTACCAACCCCAGTTGTTGCAGGTATGAGCAACAATAATGGCCCATACTGGCATGGACTTGAACACACTCCTCCAAGGCACAGGAGGTTTCTGTAGGATGTATGAAAGAATAATATGATCATCATCTGCTTGTCTTTCAACTCTAATGAGATATGAACTGCATTGTTAATGTCTGTACAGTACAGTCCTCAACTTTTTACAATCATTTGTACAGTTTGCCTCTGCTGCCTATGATGATAAATAATTTAGCAAATCATGACAATGCAACCACACTATAATTGTGAATAAAACAATTTCCACAACTACCAGTAACAGTATAAACCCTTTTCCATTTTCTTAATGTTGAAGCAATGAACCATATTGCATTTTCTTGATGCAGGAGAAATCAATTGTTTGAAGTAAATATGACAAGGATGTGTCTGCAGTATTAATATATTTCCCAAGTGGTAAAGTTAAAGTATTACCGTATAGGCTTTCCTTGAACTCACTTTTCAATCACCCTTTGTTTGACACCTCACCTCTGATTTGACGACAGTGCCCAGAGATTCTTCAATGTATTTCCTTTCTGATCGGCTAATGCGAGGATGTTGAGCAGGCGAATCAAACACGAAAATCAACCACAAGATGTACCTATAAATACAAACACAGAATAAATTACTTTAGGATATATTCAAAGTGGAAGGAGATGTATATGAAGAGGGATATTTCCCTTATGAATATACAGCAAAAACCCAGAATCTGTTTATTGTAAGACCAAATATATATGGTCAATCCTGAAACTGTACAACAGAACCCCAAGATAGCTGGCTATTATCATTGCACCTATAATTGTTCCTCTGTAAAAGGGTAATGAGAGTTTGGAAGTTATAGGGGAATACACCTTCTTAGAATGCCAAGAAAGGTGTATGGGTGGTTCCTACTAGGAGTTTGACAGAAGTAACAGGGAATAAGGTTTGTGAAGAGCAGGGGGATGAGTTCAGAGAGGGTTAGGGATGGACAGACCTGATCATTGGAAACAAATCAATGGTGGAAGGGAGGGAAGCTGTATCCTATATTTAAGGGGATAGTATACTTTTGGTATATGCTACATTATTTTTATAAAGTTTTAACATATTAAAAATGATAACTTCAATTATTTTACCTAAAAAAACTAATTTTTAATGACAAAACAAAGGCTTATCAGGCATATGTCTATCATAAACTGTACTGTACTGTACATAAGTTACTTTATAACCACATCACTTACCACAATAAAGAGAGGCCACCTTGTACATAAAAGATTGCAGTCCAATCCAAAGATGCTGCCAGGAGTCCAGAGAATGGCATACACACCAATGTTCCCAATGTCATGCCTGAGATAGATAATACAAGCCATTACACATAGTCATTCAAACCAAAGTTTGCTATTCACTGTAACTCTGTTACTCTAATCTTTCAGACTGAATATATTATTTACAGTTAGAGCAGGGCAATACATTTACTATATTGTTCTAAATATACTACAGAGGGAATGTGGTAAAGAGCTTATATTGTACAATGGTAGTGAGGCTTGTGTGAGAATCGATGGAGAGCTCGGCATAAATCAGTAGGCCACTTGCAATGGTAAAATTAGGCACAACGGAACAAAAACTTCTTGCATTCTTCTAACCTGCATATATAGTGGATGCAATCTTGCTTCTCTCAGCAGGTGGGGCCCAACTGGCTATCAACACGTGCATTCCAGGAAGTGTCACACCCTGGAAAGGTCAGAGTAACAGAAGTTGTAAGAGATAATAATACATAATGATAAGGTGAGCAAGGTTAAGGTTTGTAATATTTAAGGCAGTCTGAAGACAGGTCCAGCAACTGTATGTCAAAGTTATGGGGTGAGCTCTACAGCTTTGGCATTACATTTTATGTTGGGAACCCCTCTTACAGAATGGCCAAGGAAAATGAGTTACCATATATCATTTTTAACCACTTTAAATAAAGTTTTTACTGGGGGGTTCATTTCACTCCCAGGCCTTGATATGTTGGGTGTGTAGGTTAATGTGACCACCACCACCTTAGGTTGTTTTTATCATAAATTACAAGTTGTTGGCATACCTGTTGGCATACGGTTCCCATAAATGCCTTTTACAACAATGAGGGAGAGACTAAACTGTTACATGAGTATCACATCACACTCCAACCATTGTAGTTTACCATATAATGTATGGTACCAGGAAATACCTCCTCTACCCTGGACATTATTCAGTTTCATAAAAATCTATCATAAATGAAACTGCTTTGCTCATCTGATAAATTGTGTTTATCTTAGGAGGAAAACATTTCGAATAGGTGATTTTATGTGGCTGAAGAACCATACTAAATCATCTACACAAAGTGACAATAGTATTACATGTACAGTAACTAAATCATGAATAAATTCTGCTTGGACTATTTCTTTACTAAATCATGCACACATATTTACCCCTGCAATGCCCATTATAATTCTCATAATAACGAGAAATATATAAGAGGTTTGGGCAGCAACTGGAGTGAGTATGGCACAAATAGCATTGATGAGTGCACCAACACCAAATACATGCTTGGCACTGAACTTCTCTGCCACCCAGCCACCGGGCACCTGAAATACAAGAAAATTTTGTAATGGAAATATATTATAATTTTTCCATCAACATAATGTACAGTACATGAATGTACAGTAAAACTACTCAAACAGTGCATGAATAGTCAAGGAATATATTACTGCATCCTGTTTACTAAATTCAATGGGAAAAATCTATTAATAAATTATATTGGTATAAAAACTACATATTTTTAATATTTTTTCATGTTGTACTGTATTTGAAAACTGGATACAAAGTAGGTGCATATATTGCTCATTGTTTGTCTTACTATGTTCAATTTCATGCACATGAGGTATTGGACTGTAATTTTCAGGGTAGAAGTAGGTTCCCAAGAATTCAACCAATCCCAAAGGGTTACCTCAAGGGTTACATTTTATTACCTCTGCCAACAAAGTTGAAGAGGGTATTTTTTCTATTTAAGTTAATGCAAAGAACAGCTCACCAAAGCCTTGTACCACAAGAGTGAAGGAAACAGATAGGAGAGATAGCAAACATTTTGGAAAATGGATGCAATACTCCTTAGGGCAATACACTTCAGTGAGGAACTAACTTTTCAGGTTACAAGTAGTCACAAAAGAGTTTATTCCTCTTAAACAATACTGTACTGTACCTGAGTGACAATGTAGCCATAGAAGTATGAAGCCAATATAATACCCTGCACAGTTTCATCCCAAATGAATGGTCCATCCTGAAGATAAATAGAAAGATATTACAGTATATGAACTGCATATATATATACACACACAATATAATATGAACACATGCAAGAAAGTATATAATAACTGCATATTATTTTAATTTTATTATTATATATATTGTATTTTTATTTAACTGGTTAGCAAGAAGACTGTGCTAGGCCGCCAGAACGACTTTGTATTGTACATTTACTGTAAAACAAAGGAAGAGATAGACAGCCCAGCTCCCTATGTCCCTGTTCATGAAGCAGAAAGTAGGTACCCAGCTGTAAGAGCAAGGATTGCAACCTTGTAGGCTGGGGGAAGATGTGTTGATGTAACAAGACCCCAAAATCTTTTTAGAGAGGAGTGATAGTGAGCACTAAGAAAATAAACAGAATACTGTATACGATATACCCTTTAGTAGCGTGAGCGATGATTATTCACATTATTTTAAGTACCACTTATTGGATCTCTAGATTACTTTGATTACTTATATTAAAAGTACTGTACTGTATTATGGATTTGAGTAATATGTGGATCACAGTTCTGTACTGAGTTTTATCGGGTGATCGAGTGGAAAATATTAATTTAAGACTAAAAAGAAAAACATCCTCCTTGTTTGTACTGTACAGAGGTAGTAGGGACATTCTGATAATACACAGTATTTACTGTACTGGAGTTTCACTCTAACACTCATCAATATACAGTATTGTGTTTATGTACTCCTACAATATATATAATTGAATTGATATGATAGTGTTGAATTACAACAGTATGGTAGTGCTTCTGCAAAAAATTGATTAAAGGACTCCCACCACCTTGGTACCTGAGGGAAGACCGCCAAGTAGTCAACCCCTCCAATGTCCAAATTACTGATTGGATTTGCTTGGTGCTGTTTGGGGTAAATATTGAAAGAATTACCGTTATCGCATACGGTTTTTCTACCTTCATTACCCACTTATTTAGACCATTAGAAGACTATTTTCTTCTATGGCATTTCCTCTGCATATGCCCCATTTCCAAGATTTTCATATGGGGCATTTTGGAATTAGTCTGACCTTACCTACCCTAACCTAGACCACAGCAGACTACAGTACCTGGACCAGACCTGGGCAAACTACTGGGACCGGTATTCCTCAAGCGCTGGACCATAATCAGGTTTGGACTGAAGGATTGCAGATTGCAATGTTTTATAGTGTTTTTCTAATGCATTTATTGTTCAAGGCCGTCGCATTTTAATGTTTGGGGAGATACGACCCCCCCGCCCCCTGCACCCCCCCAACCCAATCTCCATAAACACTTCATTTTCGCCATATTTGAACTAGATTCGTCGGAAAAACACTACAGAAAATTAAATAGAATTAGTCTGACCTCACCTGACCTGACCTAACCGAACTGTATAGCCTATGTTCGGCACAGCCCGCGCCAACAGCTATATAAATAATCCATTTCCAGGTTAAATAGACTGGGAAAGACAATGATGTCCTATGGTTAGTTTTATCACTACAATCCAAGCGTATTTTTTCAACTTTTATTACCTTTGGCATAGGCGGTGCCTAACGTTCATACAGAACGTAAAAATGCCACCAGGACATTATTATCTTACCTAACCTGGCAGGTGAAACGTGGGTGAGTCAGGCCGTAGAGTCAATCGTTTAAGGTGGGTCACTGATTCCACCGTAGGCTACTATTCCAAGAAATTATAGCCTATACTGTACATGCGAATATATATGTTTTCCATCTGGCATACTTTGGAGGAACTGATTTTCAGTAAAATCAGCAACGTAGTTTACGAGATGCAATCAGACAGACATCCAAAATTAGTTAGGTATACAGTAGATAGTGTACAGCCTACTGCTGAAAGTGATAACAAGAGCGAGAGGTGATGGCCCGCCAGGCCCTGGTTGTTCAGTCGTCTAATGATTATAAATCGGTGGCACTGACATATTTTTAAACTTTGTGAAAAATTCTTCAACGGTATTTACTTGTAATTTACTGTCATTTCATGAGCAACCTGCAGACCGCTGATACCTAACCTAACCCAAGAGACAGCTAGGGAGCCGGGCCAGATGCAACCTATATCAATCAATTATAGTTATTTTTCTAACACATACATGTACACAGGATTGATCACACTGTTTGTCAGTGCTTGGGTTACAGGCGTGTACAGTCAAGGGCTCAAGGCCCTCTAGAGTACTCTACTAGACACGGACAAGCTCTGTAACGTTATTGCATTATCATAAAGCGATGATAAAATTATAAAACTAAAATAATTCCTTCAACCTTTAACGCCAGGGTCAAGGAAGGTGACTCAAGCGTTCGATAATACCTAAAATACCGCCGTCAACATCCCTAGCTCATGACGCCATACCAGTGTTGCCAACTACTCTTTCTCTCTCTCTCTTTTCATCGTTTCCTTCTTCATGCTCAAACTCTCCCTTCTCTTGCTCTTCCTTTTACTTTCATTTAATTTTCCTTCACCTTACGGATCATCCCCTCCTTTTTTCTCCCATACTTTATAAAAATCCCTCCCCTTTCTCGCCCCTTGTTTTCCTTCCAGTATTATGGTATCCTAGCTATGGCATGTACCCAGAATATTTCTGACACATCTCTTATACAAATTTTGGGGGTTATTTTCAAGAGGCTATAAGGCTATATAAGACTGGAAATGTATTTTAGCCATACCCACTCAAGAAAGATTTGAATGAATTTTAACAAAAAAAATTAAATAGAAAAGGGATATAGTTCCGAGTATTAGGTCGACAGTAGGTTAAATTGATACTATACTACGTAAATTACAATGTCATATGGGAGTCAAGGAATGTTGTAGGCAAAAATATAGGCCAAGAATAGGCCAAATTTCATGTTTAGTGAATAACTATGTAATTAAGAAATTTAATATGTTAAGGGAACATTAAAGTGAAGTGAAAAAACCCCAAAGAATATGTTATTAAAAACCAGCAGGAAAAATTGTGACTATATAGCCCAACAGATGATATGTGTGGGTAGCCAAGCCAGGTACCCTATAGAAGGGTATGACAACTGCTAGGTGAATATGGCATGAAGGAGAGGCTACACCAACAAGTGTCACCCTCTACGGTCACCTCTGTCTGCCCTCAACACACACACACCGGAAGGGAGGTATAGGAGAGGAAGGGGAAAGAGCAAATGTGGAACCTGATTTCATATCATCCTGTTTTTTCACTCCATTTGACTGATACCGAACCATCAATCAAGCTACAAAGAATAAAAAAGAAAAATCACGTCACACCGTCGCCAATTAATTTATCAGCATAATGTGAGTGGAGGCCTCAGCTAACCTGTATATGCAGCAATTAGGTTATCGTTCTGTTGGACCCCTGTACAAATAATATCCCTACCTATATGTTTTACTCATGTATCATCATTATCACATAAATTATGGTGAATAATTTACCAAAGTCAGCTGAACTATACAGTCAGTTATATATATATATTTATTAGAGGGCTAACGATTCCTCCGAACTATGCAAAGAAATTAGACGTAAGTTTGGTAGTCTCTGTTAAGACGTGTGGGAAAAAGTAGGATAGCTTTTCTCGTCTCACATTCAGCTCATGTCTTTAGTGTTAATAACCAGAAAACAAAATATCCATATTTCACAAGCTAATATATGTTTTATTTTATTTTTTCAACGCTTCCCAGGCGGAAGGGAGGAAGAGATGGTGAGAGATGAGTGTAGGAGTGAGGCGGCTACCAACACTTTCTATATATACTCCCACCTTACCTTGTCCTGTCCGTCATTGCTTCACCCCCACCAGACGTGTCATCACCCAACAACAGAGACACATATATGCAACAGTTGAGTAGTGGCTGGAATTGTCTGGGCATGCATATAATGCAACACGTGTATAGGCCTAACTGTGTTAGCCTATACACGTCAAACCATATTCATAGCAATGGCTATATCTACCACCCAAACCCTATAATAATTAATTATATAGTCTTTCCTGATTTACAGCCACATTCCTTTAAGTCAGAGTGAGATGGTGTACCAATCGAAAATGTTCATACATTTAATATCATGTCTCGAGTCCACTAATTCTGAATTAACTTCCTTTACATTAAGCACAATAACACAAAATTATAGTACAGTAGTTATGATTATAACCACAGTAACTAAAATATTTAATGTTATATCTACAAAAATAGTATGGAACATTTAATACGAAAAATTATGAATTGGCAGATAGCAGAAAGTGTTAGGGGACGTATATAATAATTATATAATACTGTACCGGTGCCAGACGTAAAACATTTGAGAAAAAAAATGAGAAGAGAGAGTTATGGGGATCATCTGTTGTGGCAAAAATGGAAGGATGGTAACTTTTCCAAACTATGATACCGGTACTCGTATTTTAAAGTAGGCTAATAAAGTCTATTATTTTTACAAAGTTCGGAGCAATCAGTAAATAGTCCTCCAATTTGACTATAATTAACAGAATATCAGACACATGCACTTATAACAAACAGAGAAAGGAATTGTGTTAGAGAGGGATGTATGATAATTATTTGGTATGAATGGAAATGAACTGTGCAAGGAGGGGGGATGGGGGGAGGTGACAGAGAGATGGATGGGTGTGAGGGTGGATAGACTGAATGCTGAAAAGTAAAATTAAAACGGAGAGAGAGAGAGAGAATATAACGTGCATTTCAAGTACTGTATAATTACGTATGTTTGTAGCGAGTAGTAAGACAGATCTCCAACTGGGGGATTACAACATAGCCTATATCTCATGACAACAATTATTTAAATGATAACGCGTGCCAGCTGACTCCCTTCTCGGGGATGCGTATAGGAAATAGTTTTTGACGTAATAAAATTAAACCTGTGCCAACCAACCAAGAGAGATAACCTACCCAGTGACCCCCCCGTGTATGTGAGTTCATGCTGGGTGAAACGTTTCTTGGCAGTACACACACACACACACACTACACGAGACACCACCACTACTTCATTCCTCTCCTTAATCTCCACCACTTTCTTTCCTCTTCGTAGGCTTTTTCTTCCAACATGTTTATAACAACACTTTTCAACTTATCTCAAACTAAACATTGCACAAGTTTGTTTACTTATATTTCAAATTCATGATGCGAATAAGCAGGACCAACTGTATCTTTTTCATTCGCAATTAATTAAACACCCTTTTGCCATATCAGTTTTAAAATGCCATGATGATTAGAAAAGATAATTGCATCATCCATTATTCACTTCGTCTTCCCATACTCTCATTCCCTCCATTTCACCACCAATATCAGCTCCTTCTCATCCCTTTTCCTGTTACCTCACCGTTGCACTGTGTCTGTCAACCTACCTCATTCCCTATACCTATCTTTACACCTCCTCCCTATACTTATCCATCCCCTCCCCCTTCTTTCCCTGCAGTAACCTTTGGGTAGGTGTACCAGAGCACGTACACACATATAATTTTATTCACATATAACTTAACACTTTCTACACGTCTTCCTCACACTCATGACGTAAGTGTACAAAATAACTAAATCTGTGTGTGTATACATCTGGGTATTTGCCTGTATACACAGATATGTGTGTACATTTTTTTTATAGAACTTGGCACACTGAAGGGTACATCCGTGTATGCACATGTGTGTATGCACATGTGTGGGCATGCTAGTGTGGTTGTGTGGTATATACGTGTCTGCGTAAGCGTATATGTATAGTACATTATATGCCTGTACATTATATGAGCGTAGCAATCAAACATCAAACAAAACTTTCCGTAGCAAGGTATGGGCTATAAAATAATTACACTACATACATTCAAAAATAGTCACGAGATGCAAGGTTTGCCTTACAGCTAAAGTGGGAAGCCAAGAAAACGAGTGGGATGGGGACGGGAAGATATATAGGAGGTGGACAATAATGACAGTGGGGAAAGAAAACAGTACAAAAGAAGCAAGGAGAGGCAGGAAGGAGAAAGAGCAAGGGAAGGAGATGCCGACGAAGATTTATGCACCTAAATGTGTCTCTATTCTGATTCATGAAAAATTGAAAGAGAGAGAGAGAGAGAGAGAGAGAGAGAGAGAGAGAGAATGGGCCAGAAAGATGAAGGGGTACAGGTGGACGAGGGCAAGTGGTGTGTGAGACGTGCCAGCCATGCAGCAGCCAACACCAGGGTCACCATAGAATCAACACACCAATATACCCAGAGTCTGTGTATCTGGGGAGGTACACGTGTACATCATCTCAAAATATTATATAAGAAAATATAATTAGAAACAAGTATATGACACGACTGACAGAAGTAACGAAACATTACAGCACAGATAACAAAAGTCGTATACTGTTTATTTCCCAACTTTTCAGATAACTTTTTGAGTGACTGTAGGGTACGCGGGTTATGTATAAACACTTTACCGGATGCAACTGGATGAACGTTTACTGTCCCATCCGATATAAAGAAATATATATACTGTACTTTTTTATAATTTCTGCCAAGCAAATAAATCCTTAAAGTTAGTTTAAAAGCTAGTCAATATTATGTTTACAACAAAATTTCATGCTTCAGTGGAAATGAGAATAACAACTGTGGGTTATGCGAGGCCATAAGTGTGAACATTTACCTTATTGTAACATACAGGAAATGAGGTATACTCTTGAAGATTGTCATGTGTCCGGAGTCTGTAGCTATTAGGTGTGTGTGTGTGTGTGTGTGTGTCAACCTTGACTTTGTAGCTAACTCCTCGGAGCTTCAAAGCACCAATAAGTTTTCCTGGTGCTCTCAACACGTCGAGGCGGAGGTAAACAAAACAAAAACATTTGTTGAAGTGAAATGAACGGCACACTAATAGCTCAACCTTCATATACTATTTTTAAAATACAACAACTAGAGAGTAAAACTGAAGGAACTACAAAGCATCATTTTGTATTCATTTTTTTGTACCCGCGTTACAGTACGTGACCTTGGCTGCTCGGTTGCCTCTCCCATAAATCAATAATTGCAAGCACACCGTCCAACGTAGTATACGCTTGCGTGAATTTAGTTATTATATCCAATATGTTATAGTACATTATATTATAGTGGTGTACAACACAGACAGAGTACAGGAAAAAAGTCTGACAGTTGGCAACCATACATTATTCTTTCTTTCTTTTTTTCTTTCTCTCTCTCTCTCTCTCTCTCTCTCTCTCTCTCTCTCTCTCTCTCTCTCTCTCTCTCTCTCTCTCTCTCTCTCTCTCTCTCTCTCTCTCTCTCTCTCTCTCTCTCTCTCTCTCTATCGGTTGGAAAGGATGACAGGCAGATAAGGAGAGAATTGCTGCAACCCTCTCCTGCCTTCAAAGTCATGCAGTTATTCGTGGTTGCTATCTCCATTAACACTTTACCGACTTTGGTGTAATCTTGGAAACAGGACAAAACAGCACAGTTCATAGATAACAAACTCATCGATCCCTTCTGCAGAGTTCGTATAATAGAGAGACGTCACATGTCTTTAAGTTTAATAATTGCATACCAATATACAAAATTAACCATAGCACAGATAATCTAAGTAACTATTGTACTGTTCTTCCAGTAACTACTAACCTAACCTAACCTAGTAAATAAACAACCGGCTACAGGCTATTTTACTACCTTCACTAGTAAGCCAACTGGAGGTAGGATGTGAACTCTTTAACTAAGTCAATAAACAACCAGCTACAAGCTACTTATTACCTTCACTACTAAACCAACTGGAGCTGGGCTATAGCACGTGAACTCCTCTTCTGTCCAGCCACCACGCCACAAGCACGTATACAAAAGATGTCACATGGAGTTGCGTCAGTATGGTGGGTGAGGATGGGGGTGGGGGTGGGGGTGAGGGGAGTGTGATGATGATAACAAATGCCTGCCTGCCTACCTGCCTGGGAACACTATAGTGATGAGTGTGTGGGAAGGGATGGGTACGTGCAACAGGGTACCCGCGCCCTCATACCATCTAGGTCACCTTCAGTCACTTGTTATGCTCTTTCGTATGACATAAGATCCTGCTATACATGCATGGACTGAGTAAGATGCAGTGAAAGAAACTTATGGCCGGTACATGCACTGTTCCAACATCACATACAAGATTTATATAATAATTTCCTTCACTCTTTTTTCGATTTATACATCAATGTAAGGAAAGAAGTTTGAGACCACTAACTAATCAATACTTGTAGCGTGATCCGGGAAGAGATATGTTTAATCAATACTGACTCGTTGAATCCTCAGAGCGTTTGATGACTCTTCATGTGTTGCGTAATGTATTGTGTTTCTTCCATAGAGTTTTTATAGACGACTATGCCATTCTCTTGTTGGATCTTTTCGTGTTTTAAGTAAGTTACCCAGGAGTAGAGACCCTATATAGGGTCTCTACCCAGGAGGACCAATTTTCAGCCCCCTGGTTTCAACTGCTTAAGAGTACGTGGGAGAAGAAAAATTAACACTGTATATTATATACAGTATAGGCCTATATATATATATCCACCACAACCAGTCATCAGTGGGCTTAAATGTTTTTTTTTTTAATAATGATTAAGTGGATAGAGTATAGCGTTGTAGTGTACTAGAATAATATAGATACCTCCCAATTAATACCTTAGGCTGTAATATACATCTTGACACTGTTTGGAGCCAATTAGTAGCCAATAACAACAACAACACAGGCCTCTAAATGGTACGTAGGTTACAGCAATTTATCCAAACCAGGAACACACCATGCAGCTCTATAGTGAAGGCAAGGGAGGAGAGGCCAAACAGTCTCTCACCTTTAAAAATGCCACGTGTGTGTATGTGTGTGTGTGTATGTGTGTGTGTTCGCGTACCACAACTTGGTTACCTATAAGAATGACGTACCAGTCTATTTTCAGATTGGGATTTAATTAATGACCATGAAATGTGACAGTCAAATCTATAATGTCGATCCAAACCCAAAATACACTACGGTATCACAGGAATATGGCTTTTGGTAAATTAGAGCGTCTTGATTCCTCCAGAGTATGTCAGGAAACAGGACCAGATTAACAGAACTACCGGTGGCCTGTTGTTGCTTGGAATAGTAGGGAGGATTCAGTTGCTCCAGATTTACCAACACAGTGTACATACTACCCCTTTAAATGAACGCTCTCTCCGTATGAGTGTCACCGTCCCTGCAGCTACACACTTGGTTTCTTCTTCTCCTACGTACTGTACCTGTAGGTCTCTTTCTTCTGTCAACATCCACTTTCAACGGCATAATAATTCACTTCATATCATCCCCTTCATTACCTTTGCTCTGAGAACTGCAAAAAGCAATTCCACTTTCCGACTTTTTGTTAGACTTTGAACTTGCCAGGTGCATGGAGCCTTGAAATCTATAAAATGTCGTAGAATCCGCATTTCTACACACACACACACACACACACACACACACACACACACCATTCATGAACAGTTGTAATCCAATTTGGTGGTCTGACATCATCGTGATAACGTACAATTAAAACAATTATAACTGATGAATAATTATGGTTGGATTTAAATAAAGATACTTTGGTCTCAGGACTCATGGGAATTAATGCCATATCATTACCATTAATACCATTTCAGGCTCGGTCATCATCATCATCATCATTTTCCAAACAAATCAACACTTACTTGGTTAAAAAAAAAAAAAAAAAAAAACACATACTGTACATACAAAAATTTAAAAATACAATAACATAGAAAATCCATTTTATCATATCTCACACATAAAACACAGAACATATACCGGTAATACAAGTCAACAAACAAGGTTTCTCACACGGACACACGATACAAAAATCTATCACCACATACACACAAACACACACACACAATCTAGCAAACCAACAAAATTCTGTACAGATTGCAAACACAAAACCATACCATGCTTGCAAGAACACACAAGTACACTGTCATAATAAAGAGTATCATTGGCTTTTATATACGCCAGAATGTCATCCACACATGAGTTTGAATTGGTCCTGACTCTTTTCTTTGGGGAGGTAACACCTAGTAACAGAGCTAGGGTTGGATTGGGGTGTGGGGCTGAGTGACTGTGATGGTGATGATGCAAGATAGGGACTGATGGTGATGGTGGTGCAAGAAGGGTAGTGAGGATGACGAGTGATGGTGGTGCAAGAGGGGTAGTGAGGATGACGAGTGATGGTGGTGCAAGAGGGGTAGTGAGGATGACGAGTGATGGTGGTGCAAGAGGGGTAGTGAGGATGACGAGTGATGGTGGTGCAAGAGGGGTAGTGAGGATGACGAGTGATGGTGGTGCAAGAGGGGTAGTGAGGATGACGAGTGATGGTAGTGCAAGAGGGGTAGTGAGGATGACGAGTGATGGTGGTGCAAGAGGGGTAGTGAGGATGACGAGTGAAATTGATGGACGTTAATATTATTGTGGTGTAACTGTATAATAGGTCATGATGTTTGGTGGTGGTGATAATGATTGTGATAAGGAATATACTGGAATAAGGGTGGTGTGGAGAGAGAGAGAGAGAGAGAGAGAGAGAGAGAGAGAGAGAGAGAGAGATCGTAGCAGAAAAAAATATTGATACAATATCTCAGACCGGATGAGAACACAAAGATTAACTTAGGATAAAATCCCAATAACTCATCCCACCTCTATTTACTCCTCGTTCCTTCTAATACAATAACACGGGTAAAAAAAATATATACGAGTAGACCTATATACTGTATACCCTGATTGTGTATGCCACGAGCGGTATAGGACGTTGTTTGCATAAGGAGTGCGACAAAAGACACGTGTTGAATAGGGTATACGAGTACTGTATATGCGATGGCTTAGGTCAACGTCATTCAGTTTATATTTACTGTATTATAGGTTCACTCTAGAGACAAGTACTACGGTACAAACATTAGGATGAGGTGACTATAACACTGCACTGAGGTACTACACGGTGATACCACTCATCTCATGTTGGAAAGTTTGGCAATAACAATGGATGAGATGCTATTGTTTCGACAACAAATATATTCGGTTACAGTCATATCCGCACACACACACACACATATAAATGTTTATCACTCAGCCATCTATATTTTACGTTTTAAGAAAATGAATTACAATTGCTCTCTTTTAATTAAGAAACTAACAGTAGTCGGTTGTGTCTTGATCAACAGTATCTGACGTCTCTCGTATATATAGCCTATATTTCACTGGCCAATATACTATTTTTCATCATCAATAAATCTATATAAATCCAAACAGAATACTCAACTCATGACTTTCAACTACCAGAAGTTAAATGTAAACTAGTTCAGTCAGCTTACGTCATACATACTGCATACTTGGATTACCACAAGAAACACAGAAAAAATCCAAATTTTGTGCAATGATATTAATGTAAAAATCAACTTTCAATTCCTAATTACTTAGGAAGGAAGAGGGATGATTCACAAGTATTGTAAATTAACAAAATAAAAATGTTATTAGAAAGCTAAGAATACACAAATTAAACATATTTAAACTGAATAACAAGAGGCAGTGTGACATATGAAAGAGCCGATAACACTCACTGCTAGGTTCTCCTTCTTGGCCACATTACCACACTCGTCCATTGCTGCCTCCCCCGTCATGTTATCACTGAGGAGGGCGTGAGTGTCATCGTGGTGGCTGTCGTGTTCCTTTGACAGGGCAGCCACGGCCGTGTGGTTTACCTGTAAATAAACAGAACCAAACGTTGTGTGGGTTAGTGTAGCCTTAGTTGATGATCCAGTTACCTGAATTAGGAAACAAATATTCGACGATAATACAAAATAATACCACCAAAAAGATATACACAGTAAGTTGGTATACTGCTTATATGTATACTGTACAAACACCATTACGAGTACATATATTTTATCAGTCGGCCTCAGATTGTGCTTACTTATATATTTGTCTTCACGGGCGCTAATAGACATGGGAAGAAATAAAATACTGGATACCGACCAAAATAAATAACTAATAAGAGACTGAGAGTAAAAAGTAACAATGTTGGAACCTGTTTTTGGTGAATTGAATGGCTACCGAATCTTCCAAGCTATAACACAGAACAGATCCCCTATTATAGTAACACTGAGGTGACTTGTTTCTTGTAAGGAATAGCTTGGAAGAATCCGTAGCCATGAAACAAGCTCCTTCTATTATTATACAGTAGGTGGGGTTTTGAGGTAATAATTAAAGGACTCATTTGACCTTCAATTCTCTTAATACATCACAAGGTCCCTCAGAGGTGTATGTGGTAGTGTTTCAAGGTGTCAGATAAACTCAACTCTACTGTACTACTAAAACAGGAGCAATATCCCAAGACAAAATTACGACTCTTGATATTTTTTTTACTGTCTTTCATATAAGTAAAGATAAATATATATTTTTTTATTTGGTTGACTTAACTTACCATATCTATAAGAGTGACGCTGAGAGTAACTTTTCTGTTCATATAATACTAATACGTGTTGTTGTGTTGACTGAACTTACCATGGCTATGATGGCGACACTGAGGTTCACTTTGAGGCCGTAGACGATCATGAAACCAACACATCCCAGCACAGCCAAGATCCATCGTGCTGGTATTGCTTCTGTTAGTAAAAAAGGCTGGTATTATTAAGGGCATGGTATACTTTTGGTACATACATTAGAGTACCTTGATTCCCCCAAGAGTATGTCAGGAAACAGGACCAAAATAATAAGAAAAATAATAGTGGTCTGTTGCTTGGAATAATTTGGAGGAATCAGTTGCTCCAGATTTATCAACACTGTACTACCCCATTCACCCAACTTGAATGTCATTTCTCCAGATCTGGGAACACATTCCTGCTGAACGAATGTGAACGAGGGGCCATTTCAATAATAATAATGATTTCCCATCTGGCTTGAATCCACAGCCAGATGGGTATTATTATTAAGTTCAATACCAACTCTCACGCAGCGGTCGTCTTGGGACTAACTGAGCAGGTCGTAAGCAAGAACATTCATGGTGTTAACGATGGTGTGGTACCGGTACGATGGTTCTGTATGTGTCTATCGTCAACACTATCGATATTCTTGCTAAAGTCACTCACTTACAGAAACAGACCACTACCATATATATATATATATATATATATATATATATATATATATATGTTACGGTTATTTTGCGAAATCGGTCATTTCGCAAATAAACCAAAATCGTGGTATGTTTGCAAAAAAAGTAAGTAACTTAAAGTAAGTATGGAAATATAGGCTTCACAGAGTCGTAAACTAAAAAATAAGAGTGGTTTATTAATTTCCCCGAGGACAGTGTAATTCTGTATTGGTGAATGTATTGTGCAATGATTAGCTTTTATGTTATCCTTCAAGAAGCCCTGAGTGAGGAGACATGCAGGACATTTGCCGCCGACTGTACTATAGACCCTGGATATACAATGAATAAATACTTGTATCTATCACTTTATTAACCACTCAGTTCCTCATTGAACTTGAAGACCACCAAATGTTTTCCCAGGTTTCTGTTATTCATTTCCATACAGACTACCTGTCAGGGATTTACCAATTCTTCGTTAAAAGGATATACAGTAGTGGTAAATCTAATCATCTTGTACCGAGGGCATACAATATACTGTATATAATACGGTACAGCATTCTCACCTCGAAAGGTATTGTTTGTTACTCTATCTGTGTTGTATTCAATCATATATCATTATTGTTCAGGAGACATGGGGGTCGATAACCCTAGAAATACACACACACACACACACACACACACACATTCTCTCTCACTCCAAGTCGACAGCAAGATCACTAAGAGGATAATTACAGCCCTGAAATGCTTCCACACGCTGCATTGTCATTGTTGGCGTATAATTATAATCCTAAAGACCAACCTGCCTTCCAACACCCTTATGCTGGCGTGGTTATGAATGCATTCGTCAGCAATATGATGGAGAGGGACAGATCTACTAACCAACCATAAACACAGCCATCAGAAAACAGTATAGAACCATATTTTGAGACGTGATGATATGACATGGGTATCATTCGCCTATCCGATAATTATACTGTACACTGAAAATATCTACCCGAATGAACCAAACAATAAAAGAGAATCCGAGACATCATAATATCCTATAGTTTAACCTGATAAAGAGATAGACTAACCATCAGAATAACGAAGGGCGTCAAGGCGCAAGGGTAGGCAGGCCAATATCACTTCTATTTACCTCATAGAGTTGAATGATGTTGAAGGTTATAAAGATCAAGCACATGCATAACTGGCAAGGGCAAGGACGAAGTAATAACAGAGGTACAATTCAGGTACTGTTATAATATATAAGATAACAATAATAACACTAGTAGCGTATGAATAATAACAAACGTTTATCGAAACAATATTAGCAATGAGTATTATTTTAGAACGTAACTAAAGGCCTATATATAAAACAGATTACGTACTGAAGGAGTACATTTTTTTTTTTTTTTTTTGCTAAACTGGAGGTCTTCCGATTCCTCCAAAGTATCCCAGCATGGTATGGAGCAATTAGTAGACCTTATATTCACCAAAAATAGTTTCTTCTCTTAATTCGGGTGTTCAGACGACATGTAGTGCCATGAAAATAACAGAATATTTCAGATAAACAAATTTCTCGTGTTACATTCGTATTCCAAAAGTTTCCAATTTCTATAATTATACTGTACAGCTAATATTACAGAGTTTGGTATAATTCATCGTGGCTCGCAGTATTGAGTAGGCTACATCATTTTTTTTTCTTTTATCGTTTAACCCATCAATTGTATCTGTACTGTGCACCCATTAATATAACATGGAATAGTATAGTGTTGATAAATCTGGAGAAACTGATTCCTCAAAACTATTCCAAACAACAGGCAACCAATAATTTTTTGTTAATTTGGCCCCGTTTCCTGGCATACTTTGGAGGAATCAAGGCAGGAATGTATCAAAAGTATACTATCCCCTTAATGGTCACTGTAGTTGATAAACATAAAACACCAACGTCCAATCTAATACAACACACAGCACAAAAACAGTATGGTTCTATATAGCCTACATCCCACAAGCTTTGAAGACCCTTGATTGCATTATATTTATGAAAAGTTTGTGCGATTTTAACACAATACAAACCATAAGAAGCAAAGACAAAAAGGCCCCACTAACAGGTAAATAGATTATGCTGTTCTAAGGCATCACAGAGGTACAGTCGAAGGTAAAACTACTGTCGCCTCACCCAACTCTACTTCAAGGATAGCAGAAAGGTCAATCACCTTGCAAACACATTCTCCACACAGAATTACAGTAGCCATGGGGTAAATCAGTAAACTTTTCTGGTTATTCAGTTAACGAGCCTGTAAAGCCTATTTCTCCTTACTTTACTAACAAGTGACATGTGTGATTTATATTTTGCCAAGAAGACCGATCCAATATGTTTATACAATATTCATTTCTGTCGTCCTATAGTTTGTCATATTACATCAACGTCTAGACAAAGTGAATTAATAACAATCTGCTAGATCTACTGAAACAGGAACCTCTATAAATTCTGCACAACAACAGAAGAAAGAACACAAATAGGAATAGAATATGTTTAGTGGTGGTGACCCTTGTCGAGTTGAAGATGACACATGCATGCTGTTGTGATAAAACTCGCGAGGGTCTATACCAAACACAGGGAAACCGACAGTGATGGGCAAGGGAGTCAGCCAAGCATCTGTCACAAACCTAGTTACTAATTAACCTACTAGTTAAAATCAGTGTTATTGTCACTTGGGACCCATCCTGCCTCCCAGTCTATCTCTCTAACAACTAAATTAACAGTACCTTCCTCCTCTCACCCGTCTGATGGACATCACTTACTGGCCAGAGTACAAAGGTGGGACCACCAATGCATTGCTGAGACCAATAATATTTTATTATAAGCAGTACCGGTATGCACTGTACTGTTCAAAAATGTGATTACAAACTTCTCTTCATACGGTGTTATATTCCTTATAAATGAAGTACTGATGATAATGATAATGATTAATGAGGATGGTAGTCACAGTCAACGACTAGTCCTGTAACACCTTCGAATAAAAAGGTCTTGAGAACTTATGCTAAACTTTACATGTTGGTCTGTAAATTTATTTCATAAGATTAACTTTCACATTCACCAGATACAGGACTTTTGACCATGAATGTACGAAACACTCATGCAAACTTAATGTACCGTACCGTGATAAGTAAGGTCTAAATCAGTACCGGTATCTCGAACTATCTCGACCAAGACAAGCACTGGCATCAGCAACAAGCAGGTTCAATCAAAATCAATTGTCCCCGTATGTTAGAATTGTCTCACCCGCACCACTGCATATCTCATGTATACTGTATACCGTACTGTAGTTACTATCCCATATCCATACAATAGAATATATATTACTGTTGACGCACCACAATAACCACATAATATCATTCTCACGTCTAACTTAACTATACGATCCCTCTCTCCACGGAGCGTGGACCGTGCCTCTCTCATACACACATTTTCACCACACACGTCTCCACCCTGGAATTCATATCGAGATAATTCTGTACCATATACCTCTACCCAGGTCTACCGATGTATGTATGCCGGGTGAATTAATATTGACATTTTTGGACCACTGAAAATACCTATAAAATTATTGTCGCATAACAAACCACCAACAACAACATTATAAGGTAAACGTTAACCAAAGGAGATAATATATGAAGGGAAGGAATTATATAGAGAGAATAATATAGTAGTACTGTACATTTGCCAGCACTTATAACTGGTAAACGAAAAGAGAATTAACAGCTCTGAATGTACCAGTTAGTCTACATAAGTGCTCATATAAAACGTTGAAAGTTAGAAAGAAGTGAAGGCAGACGACAGCACATGTATGCACCTACAGTATACTTCAGCCCTTCCCTCCACCTTTGCATGGCATGGTTGGTAGTGATGCTTCATGAACCTTAATTAACCATTTCCTCACTAGCCATCATTTATTCATGGTGTAAGATCTCCAGCGTGTGCCATGACGGGTGAACAGAAGAAGTGTATGCAAAGGAACACGAACCTATATGTTATTTATATAGCTGTTGGAATGTATGCATGATGGGGTCATTTCGATTTTTCTATAGTGTTCTGTGAATCGTGGAATAAAATTAGGAAACTCAGCCCATGAACTTTTACTCCCCTTCTTCCGATTGTTAGAGTAGTAATTTATTTATTCCCCTTCTGATTGTTTGAAGGGTAATTTATTTCTTCCCCTTCTTCTGATTGTTTGAGGGGTCTTCTATTTACTCCCCATCTTGTTGTTAGTGGGATCTGCTATGTATTCCCCTTTTTAGCTCCGGCCTAAGCCGAGAGCTCAAGGTCTTATCGTAATTATTGTTCTTGTTCTTCTTCTTGGGGCGACAACTTCTTAAAAGAGCTTCAACTGACTCACTCACTCACTCACTCATTCTTCTTGGGTCGACCATTTCTTAAAAGGGGTTCAACTCACTCACTCCCTCACTCACTCATTTCACTTGAATCATTAAGAGCCGGAGCTTTTGAAGGGTTTTCCTTCATGTTCTTGTTCTGATAATATGAGCATACAAAATCTCCATGTGAAGATTCAGTAAGGTCTAAATCAGTACCGGTATCTCGAACTATCTCGACCAAGACAAGCACTGGCATCAGCAACAAGCAGGTTCAATCAAAATCAATTGTCCCCGTATGTTAGAATTGTCTCACCCGCACCACTGCATATCTCATGTATACTGTATACCGTACTGTAGTTACTATCCCATACCTATACACTAGAATATAATATTATATCATCACACTAGACTGTATATTACTGTTAACACACCCCAATACACCAAATATAAATATTATACTCACGTCTAACTGTATATCTGTACGAATCTTCTCTCATGCACAACTTTTTCACCACACATCTCCACCCTTCTATTTTTCTTCCCTACTTCAGATTGCTACAAGGGTCCCCTATGTAGCCTATAGGTGGTGAACATAACCCCAGTTGTAACAATGTAAGAGGATGAATGAAACAATACATGCACAAAAAAAGAATGGTCGAACTGATGAAGGAATAAAGGAATATGTGAATTACTGCATGAACAAGTCGACATCACTGACAGACAGACTATTTTTACTGGAAGGGAGAAGTGGACAAAATACGGAACGGGTGACTAGATGAATGAACGCACAAGGATAGGAAGGTGTATATTTTCATAGAACTGATGACAATATAACCAATCTTAAGATACTCGTCGACCTTAGTAAGAAAATGCAAATACAGGAGGAGGCCCGGAATAAAATTGAGCGAGAAGTACTATATATACCTTCACACCGGTGAGTTCTCACAACCTCACACGTACACCAACAAAACATCATTGTACTCACCTTTCTTCTCTGTTTCTGGCTCTTCTGGCAGCGTGTAAACAAATGGACAAGTATTAAAGTATCAATAAGGACATACCCGATGCCATATAGACTGGGTTTAAGGGGAGGGCCTATTTTGGGTGTATTGGAGGGATACCGATTCCTCAAATCTATTAATGGAAACAAATCACGTCCATATTATTTTTCGTGTTATAGTTTGGAGGATTCAACTGTCCTCGATAATGTAGGCGATACAGACGTGACCACTCTACGCCCGACACCCATAAACACATTTTGTCAGGATAGATAAGGACTTCATGCCTGATTTTGTGAGCAAAGATAACGTTGTTCAAGTCTTGCTGAGAGCTTTAGAACGGCTACCATGTTCGTGATACAAAGTATATATTATATAGGCTATAGTGGGAGATCACAGTAACAGTAGCACTTATAAAACAATGAAATATCAGCTGTAGCCATTTTAAGTAACATAAACTTTAAAAATGGTATGAAAGGTGCCAGTAAAAACCTATATTCTACATGGATAACGGAGTGATGTCAAAAACTAGTCTACGTACAGTAATTCCTCTCTTCTACCAGCTTTTATTATCGTATGATACAATAGTGCTCTAAAAAGAATACGCTGATAACATATCAATGTATAAAGATAACGCAGTCGAAGACGAGAAAGAGTCAATATTTACGAAAAAAAAAAAAACATACGCGTCAATCCTGTGTTGTGCTAAAAGTGTCTAACAAAGATGTAAGTAACTGAAATACCTGAACAGTGATTGGCCGACCATAATATTACAAATGTATGCACAAATTTCAACGAATACGTAAAATCCACCGATTTATTTAATGAAATAAAATTGAAATAATACAATTACGACTGCAAATTCTTCTAATCACTCCACAATCCTAGAAATTACTCCACTTTCAGACTTGAGGGTGTTTTGGGTAGTGGGTTGATGGACGAGCGAACACTGGAGAACGTATTAGTATTATTATTATTTTTATTATTACAGCCGGGAGGAGTAAATAGCTACTAGTTTCCAGATAATACAAGCCACCTCAATAACTACACTACTCCAGTATAGGAAATTCGAATTCCTTGCTATGAAGTCAAACAACCAAATTGGAAGCTGAAGTGCAAGGTCAAAACGAAACATGTGTGACAAACACACACATACTATATATAATAGCAGGAGGTTGGCTCTCACTAAGCATTGGCTTGATCAATAATTATTTCTACATCTAAGTTGGGTCTGAGCTGAAGAGAATAAAGTCTGTAGCATTTTCGTAATAACTACAAACTCTTAACTTCGTCTGTACAGCACAGCTACTCTACTACACACAAGGAAATATCAGCAAACAGTGCCGGTAGACACGGTCATGGCCAACACACGGTCGAGTTAGTGAGCCAACCTAACTCTTCTCACGTAGCAAAATCCAGAGGTCAGAACCAAGGTCACGCAACCCAACCCTTATCTCACTCAAGTAACCAATTTTTCTGGCATCTCCTGTATGAGTCACGCTGCAACACGAAGGCAAATCATTACTTAACACGTTCTGGCGCCTTCGTAATTGTGACGAATGTATAGGCGTGTATAGGCGTAATAGTCTGTACAACTGTTACTACGATTACTACTAAAGTACGTACTGCCATACTTCTTTAAAACTAACGGTATATTAATAACCTAGTAAATTGTAGCAGTAATTACAAAGTAACTGTCATGAATACTAATATTAACTTACCTTCCTTATGCTTCAACGGTATGGTTTCCTCTGCAGCATGTCAAGGGGAGATACATGAGAGAATTAATCGTAGGAATTTTACAGCCATGATCAAAAGTCCTGTAATATTGGTTCGTAAGATTTTCTTCAATGACTAACTCTCTTCACCTGCTGCAAGACTTTTGATCGTGACTGTGTAATATGTGATCAAGGGTTTTATTGAATTGAACTCCATGGACTTGATACACACAGTTTCATGCAAACCCATCAAATTCACAAGAAGTGCATAATAGCCTATTGTATGTACTCGATCATTACAGTCAAGTTAGTACAGTAGTAAGATCAGGTAAAGGAAGAAAAATTGCTGGTAACACAGTAACTACGCTAAAGTATCGTGGACTTATCTAGAGACATCATATACATAATGAACAGAGAAGCATGCTATGACATTCTCATTATCCTCATATATCAAAAACATATTTCTCCACAATTTTGTCGAATATGATCAGAATTAAATAACTAACAAACATAACATAATATATAGAACCAAAACAGAAAGCATCAAATGGAAGGCCAATGCTAATAAAAGTATTTTAAGTGAGTACAGAACTGATGAAGTTTGCCAAGCGTCTTCATTCCTCCAAACTAGCTTAACCCAGAAAACAGACCCTTCGAAATTTGAATAATGGTGGCATGTTGCCTGGTATAGTTTGGAGGAATCATTTACTCCAGATTTATCAACACTGTACTTTCCCATAAAGTCAAGCAAGGTAAGAGAGAAAATAGGGAAGGATAGTATTGTGATAGCAACAGGAACATGAATAAAGAGAAGGACAGTTAGCGGCGTGCGTATATACAGGGGGTCAATAATTCTGTCATGATCCGAGACACATGAATCTCTAACAAGTGATATGATTCGGGAGGAGTGGGGTGCGAGTTTAGTATAGATTCATGTTGTGCCTCGTATCAGGAAAGAATTATTGACCCCTTGTGTACTGTAGCCTACACTCACTACCTTAGCAAACTTCAAATGAAGTCTACGTTTAGAGCCATCCATGTTCACCAATAATATTGAATTATTAATAAATGATTCAGCAATTTAATACATTTGCAATATTATACTGGCATGGATCCACCAAAATTATGTGATATTATCAAAGCATGATATCCTCACCGAGATCAGCTAGAGGTGGTGCAAGTGTAACCCCCATCCCTTAATAACACTACTATTAATAATTAGATGGGCTGGATGATGCAATTGTGTTGTGCCGGCACCAGTGTATTGTAGAGCCATACATCTTAAGCAATCATGATCTAACTACCGAAATAGAGTTTGCTGAGGTGATACAATATATTCTGTAAGTCAGATTCAGTTCTCATTAGATGCTGGAAAGACATTAATACTCACGATTAGATCCCTAATGAAATTCAGAAATAGCATCATAAGTTGGCAACTATTACTTCCCGTGAATGAGGTGGCAGGAAATATGTATCTGTGACTGGTGGCGGTCGATAGGGTGGAAGTAAGCAGCAAGGTCTAGCCTACGTGACGTGTGCTTCATAAAGTACGTAGGTGCAAGGATTGTGGATATTTTTATACTGGGGAGACTATAACAGGCCAAATTGGCCAATACTATTACTGTACATCAATAATATTACGATATTATGAACATCCCATATTCTTTAAACTTTGCACTGTGGCGAGTTCCTCCTTTGTCCTATATTCCCCGTTTCTTTCCTTGCGCTTCCCGCTTCGTTTCTCTTGGTATTTCCCAGCATGCCTCACTAATCACCAAGCTACCCCTTTTCTCCGGGTCACTGTCCCCGGTCACTTGGCTTTCCCGCTCTTACCCGTCAACACCTCTCCTACCTTGATCCAGCCTACACTCTACAGGAACTCGCCTTGCCACTACACTCACTCGCCCACGTGTGCCCAAGTCCCACCTATGTATGAGTCCTGCTCAACAATAAACTTGTAACTGTGTTACCGGAGAGCTGTGTTCACCCTGTGCCTATAGTAGGGGTAGAAATCTACTACATTGGTGACCCCGGAAAAGTTCTCCGACAAGGATTCAGCTTGTCCCACGCCATTCACGCTACGCCACCTCGAGCAACTTACCACGTGTGGTTGTCCTAACAAACTACTAGACCCACCTCGTCTGTGCTACACGCCGCCGACACAATTACAGCTCCAACTTTACACGTGTGCAACAAGCTATTCGTCCTACTGCGCCCATGTGCATCCCAGCGTTTCTTCAGCACTTAAGTACCATTTCATTATTTCCTCCCCACAAACCTTCTTTCTTTTAGTGTACACACTCCCTGACTACTTCGTAATCTCCCACTCCTGCCATAGCGTTACATATTTCCCACCCATTTCACCCCACGTGTGTAATTTTCCCACCCATTTCACCCCACGTGTGTAATTTTCCCACTCATTTCACCCACATATTGTGCACTTCATTTTTTTCCCTACATGCTCCCATTTTCGACACACTACTCATCCACGCTGTGTTAACCCATTATATCTTTGGTTTTTTCACCCATTTTCTCGTCCCATTCTCCTCACATTATCCATCCATATATTGTTATCCACATATTTATATTTTCGAATGTATGTACCAGTGCCAGCCTATTGTCTCGTGTGATTTTTTTTTTCAGCAGTGATTATTGATATTCTATGTGATAAAATAGTGTTACTCCGTATGAAATAGGAGAGTGTGACCGTTGTTGTGCTACATTGTAGGTAGAAGCCTGTACGATACCCCACGCCCAGTGAAACACGGGCGTGCAGTCCTAGCTTTCCCCCACGTGTGCGTACCCACCAGTGCTACATCTCCAACCCTAACACTAATACTTACCTCCCCACCATATACTCCATCCACTCATACTCCCACTGCGCCTAATCCTACCTTTTTTTATTATTATTATTTATTTATTTTATTTTTTATTTTTTTTCGCCTTCGTGTTACATCCTCTCCCCCCTACCTTCGTCCCCTTCTATTGTCTACCCCTGTTCAGCCCCCCACATTCCCTACCTGCTCACATCAACACACCACTACTTCACCATATGCCACATCATCCGCCCCATCAACTTGCCCCTATGCATCATCCCACAACCGTCATCCACTCCTACCCACAAACTCTACCCATCCCTCAAACCCTGTTTCCCCTCTCAAACACCCCCCCATCCCCAGTACAACAACCCCCTAGCAGCCCACCTACCATGCAAGACAGTTCTGTCACGTCTCCCCGACCTACCCACCCACCCCGCACCTCACCCAGCCATCCCAGTACCTGTTTTCCTCCTCACACTCCTATCCAACTCCCACTTCAAATATCAAACATGCCCGCCCTGCCACTTGCCCATCCTACCGTGCTACCTGATCCCATTGCCCACCTGTCCCCGCCTACCCCAACTGAACCACCTGTCACAGACCCCGACTCTCCCCTCTCCATTACTCCAGCCCCTACCACACTGCCTAGTCCTATCCCACACATCCCCAATCCTCCTACTCTTCAATCCGCCACACCTGCCCCCTCCCCCCATACTTCGGCACCCATAATCCCTTATCTACCCCCTCAGTCACAGAGCAGCTTGGAGACTGCAGTGGCAGCCAGCTCTCACCAAAGTGGGCCAGCCGTCGTACCCCAGCTACCAACCACACCAACTCAGCCTTGCTGGCCTCCCCCTGGACCTCCTGACTCCCCAGACCAATGTGACGAGCCTGCCCCTGTTCCCGATGGGTACGTCTCCAGATCCGGGAGGACCATCAAGCGGCCGCGCCGGTTGCTGGCCCTGACATTCCAGCCGCGCCCGTGGAGCGCCAGAAATCCCTACCCAATATATTATTAACCCATTCTCCTAGCCTTGCCGTCCCCTGGGGGCATCTGTTTTATATAAAGTAACTTTAGGTCCTTGTTATATTTGTTATTCATTATGTTGCCCTTCCCTAAGCAGCACATTGTCATGTTTTAGTTCCTATTATTTTTTTAGTTTTGTTATGTATTTGTTTATTTATATATATATATATATATTTTTTTTTTTTTTTTTTTTGCTAAGGGGAGGGGGAGTGTTGTGGCGAGTTCCTCCTTTGTCCTATATTCCCCGTTTCTTTCCTTGCGCTTCCCGCTTCGTTTCTCTTGGTATTTCCCAGCATGCCTCACTAATCACCAAGCTACCCCTTTTCTCCGGGTCACTGTCCCCGGTCACTTGGCTTTCCCGCTCTTACCCGTCAACACCTCTCCTACCTTGATCCAGCCTACACTCTACAGGAACTCGCCTTGCCACTACACTCACTCGCCCACGTGTGCCCAAGTCCCACCTATGTATGAGTCCTGCTCAACAATAAACTTGTAACTGTGTTACCGGAGAGCTGTGTTCACCCTGTGCCTATAGTAGGGGTAGAAATCTACTACAGCACTATATTATACGACAAATCGATTTGATACATTTACTTTATTTTCGATAGTATATTCAGAAGAAAAAAAATCGACATTGGATAACAATTACCGTACCATAGGCCATAGGCCTATGTAGGTAATATTTCAACATCTGCAAATCATACGGTACTCAATTCAATTATTTCTGAACTGCTACCGGATCTATAGGACTATGAAATGTCGAAATGAGTTCAAAGATCATTTAAAACTACCAAACATGCAGTATTTCTTTGTTCAATCTTATCACTTATCAGTTAGAATGTGTTGCGGTATCTTAGCAAAATGCATCTCAATTTAAATTCCTGTTCGCTCATTAGCAGGTTCGAATGTCGATAGACTATTTTTATTTACGTTTTTCTTTTTTTCTTTTTTTTCCTGAAGGTAGGTATTGTCTGCATGGATGTAGGCAGTACAGTACTTTCATGATTTGAGCGCCCTTTTCTTCCAACCCGAATCATCCCCTCTCTTATTTTCAGCCGTCTCTTTGTTTCATGTTTGCTACCCCACCCATCTGTCTCTATACCACTTCTTACTTTTCATCAGTTATACAAAAATTCTTCCACTTCTTTTCACCTTGGGATTCCACTTTGTCATCTCTGGAACAAATGATTCACACTTCCCAAGTTTATGTGTGATCTTTCTTCCCTCTCTGCCTTGTCTCTTCCTACTAGCTACTACTGCGCCTCTTGTCAAGTCCATGGTAACCAACTTCTTTCACTAGTAGGGACCAAACTGTAAACCACTACCTCTCCATCCACACTGTCTACCATACCACCTTCATAACTCTACTGTACTAACTGTACGATAATGGCTGTACTAATATATCAAAAACACCAGCAAGCCAATAGTGAAAGTTCCAACATCTTACAAAACAACATAACTCACCCAAGTGTTAACTAATTGCATATATCTGTAATTACTCCCGCATCACGGGGCAACTCGGACAGGAAGCTTAAGGAAGTTCAACAACTCCAACATAATCTGCCTCATATCGTACACATGATCGATTACACTTCTTTTTTCCTGTCACACAACATGACATAACATATTTCCATTCTATACTACTCGTCCTCTTTACACAAATTATTTTCGATATTTCCTTATGCAACACCTCCCAACTCAGTTTAGAAATCTTGATTGTCCCCCCATCCCACTTTACTCCCCAACCTCCATCCAAACATCCTATCTGCTTCTGTCTTCCACGGTTCCACCCTACCAACACCACATGCCTTCCCTCTTGTCATAGACTTGCTACCCCCCCCCCCTCTCCGATACAATACCTTTTACACCATTACGTGTGGTGAGGTGAGACCTAAATCTTGTGCTTGTCCCACAAGCCATCTGTATGTACTGTATACCTTTCAATTCATTTTCACATACGAACACCTTCCTCTCCATTCATGCAGCTTTCTCCCATGCCAACTTGCCTTGAGCATTCCTTACCCGCAAACTTTTTTAACAACCTTACCCACGCCCTGTGTTAGCCAAGACTTAAAGTTAAATAATATATCAACAGCTGTGTTCGTTTGTGACAAAATGCTCCCGTATTAATATCAATCTGTCGGGTTTATAATTAGACAAAACTCAGTGGTATGTAGATCCTGTCATCCTAACTACTCCTACCGTATCAATTCTGACAGAGCATACAGTTGGATAAGTACAGAAATAGGTATATACCGTGAGTAACAGTGCCGTAAAGTGGTTGCACCGAGAGACATAACCTAATGCACTAAGGCTCAAATATAGGCTTAAACCTACATGATTTTAGCAACATAGAAATCACATTTTTATATAATGTCCGATACCGTACTTAATAAAATTCATTCTTATTTGTTGGGTGATGACAAGTACAAAATATAGAAAGAACTAAAGGAAATCAGAGCGAAATGGTCATGTAACATCCTCGCATTGTACGTTCTTAGGCACACTTTACGGCCCACTGAAGTGCTAGGTAAATTAATACAACCGAATTGTGACTATACGAAAATAATGCCTTACATACAGCCGTGTTATTTCAGTTATTTCTGTAGACTCTTTCTCCTGTTAACTCCTTCCTTTCACATGATCACACTGCACAGTCAAGGAGGCCTATAGGCTACTCATAATACATACACACCACTCCTAGTATTGTGTCCATTGCAGTCCACAATTTCCATTTCAGAAACCTCTATATGGATATGGTTGCTAAACTGTGATAAAATACATTTATAAACCTTATAAAAGAATGTTTGTTTTAATGACATATGCATCTCACCATCCATTGTACAATGAAGCTGTACAAATTATTAGAAACAATCTTGTAGTCACTAAATAAATAAAAAATGCACATGTATTTTAAAAGTACAATACAATATACCAGGAATCTCCAGGCCACTGACAAACATATGTTTCCGAGTTGGGTTTTTTAAATAAGTTTAATTCCCAAAATCACTGCAGCTTGCTTCGAAGCATCATGTTGCCAACAGGGTTCATGTACTGCATTACTCTATCCCTAAACTGAGACCTACCTGGCACGCCAACATAGCAGTGGCTAATGATTTTGAAGAATGAAGAAGACACCATCCTCTCTCTAGCAAGGCTTGGCGCGAAAGTCGCCAGAAGGGCAACGACAAGAGAGAACTGACGTGCGCATGTAACTATGAAAATCCATCAAAAACCTGTTTATACGAAACTACAATATATTCAACAAGTTTAGGAAAAACTTCACAATTATCCACAATATTTGAAAACTTCTCAGTCACACGATGGTTCATAATGTACAGTACGGTATATACCTACCAACACAATTACAGTATTGATTCTTCAACACGTCACTGGGCTCAGCTGGCTGCCTCGCCCACACATTTTGCTTTTAAACGTTGTCATCATACTCAACAATACATAACTCTATAACGAGTGTATAAGCTCCTCCGTCCATTTATTTACTAGTTATAATTTCAGTGATAATATGCATAGATACATGAAATTAAAACACGCGGATGATTTCATATGTCTGCGGTCCAATATACCAAGCAAGCAAGTAAATGTATCTATTATAATAGTGCAAAATTTTGTGTAATGAAGTTCCATGCCACGAGAAGTTATGCCAAAAGGCCATAACAACAGTCCTACCGTATATTTCACTGATGATAAATATGTGCATCAAATAGGCCTACCTGTTGCGTCACTGGAGTTCAAGTTCAATCCGTCATATTCCTCCTCTTGAGCTAATACGGCTTTGATATCCTTGGGTGTCAAACCGTTGTCAGGGAGCTTAGTCTCTTGTGAGCTACTTAAATCAAGAGATTTCGTTGTGGTGTCATTACTATCAGAAGTTTTGTTATTGACATTGTCCATAGTTTCTTGTACGGCGCCGGTTTTACCCTTGGTGTCGGAGTCGTCCGACAGTTTACTACCAGTAGTGTCAGATGGCTTTTTATCGTCGGCTTTGTCTGATGACTTGCTACTTGGTTTACCAATGTCAGTTTTATCTGTTGTTTTTTCATTGTCGATTTTGTCCACCAATGGTTTATTTTTGTCAGTTTTATCCGAAGATTTAACGTCAGCTTTTACCGATACATTAATATTGTCATTTTTTTCCGTTGGTGTACTCCTAGCAGGTTTATCCGTTGCTTTACTACTGCCAGCATTGTCACCCTTGGCTTTTTCAGTTGATTTACTTATGTCAAGGTTCGATTTAATTTCACTACTGCTGGCTTTTTCCGCTGGATTGACAGTACCTGGGTTACTGGTACTGTCAGTTACGTTACCTCTACTTTCAGCTGTTGGAGAGTTGTCAGTTTTCTTGATGGATGTATTCAATTTATCTGTGCTGCTTTCCCTTTCTCCAACTTCGGAATCTTTATAAGATGCGGGCCTTTCTTGGTCTCTTAATTCTTTCTTAGTATTTTGTTGGTTTTCTTTGCTAGCTAATTTGTCACTATTTAAATGTTTATCATTATCAACTTTATTTTCCGCCATTTCTACTGATTTAACAGTTATGTTTGAGTCGCCTTTACTCGTGTTGGGTTTTCTCTCATCCTCTGGCAGCGTGCAATAAAATGGTCATTATTCTTTAAGCCTAAACAAGTGATACTTGTAGTCATTACAGTAAAACATCATTAAGAGGAAACTAAGGTTACGTAATAACACACAAACGTTCATGCCTAATTTTAACACTCGAGCGAGGTTAAAGCACTTTAATTATGTCAATACCGAAAATCAGTCCCCTCGAATGCTTTTGATTAAGTACCCGGTATATGAATAATTTTACATGCATGATATTCGGTTGCAACAATCACTGGTGACAGTTCTAATGTCAAAACCTTGAATGGCATGCTATTTCCGAGCTTGAGTGTTATAGCACATCTTCCAAAGCATACTGTTGTTTGTACTAACATTTTATTTATATTATTATTTTAATAATTATCAAAATCAATAATAACCTCAATAATAACATATGTGCTTATAAAATTCATTTATCACATTACATTGTAAGACTCAAAACCATTTACGAGATACCGACATATCCGTGCAAACTGTTTCACAAAACAGATCTTATAAATGTAACTGTATTTATCCCTCCTACATTGGAAAACATTGATTTCGTACTTAATACACACAAGTTGTGATCTCATAACACTATCATTTATCTTTCATTCATGAAAACAGCAGCATCTGTGAATAAATCCAATACATAGGGAATTCACAAAATCTCGCTTGCAACACGTTTCAACTAAGAGTTTCCAGGGATATATTCCATTATATTCCAGCCGATAATAATAGTAATAACCTTTGCACACACACATTGGGTGACAATTAGAAATATATTACATTCCCTTACCTGTACACTTCTTCTTATCTGAATTGTCCATGGCATGCGAGGGAGCGAAAAAGCCACGTGTTACTCCTCCTGCTTCAAGATGTGGACTGATGGGAATGATGTGCCGTAGTGCTAGTGCCACTGGCAGTGGTGGTGAGGCTGGTGCTGGACCTGACTGCACTGGCGTATTCCCCAGTCCCGGGTCCCCTCCATCACCCACCTCTGGCGTTTCCCTCTTGCTTGTATTGGTTCTCCCCTCTTTTGCTTCCATTCAGATTCATTACTAAGCAAATTGAACAAGACTCAGTCCAAGTAGTCAAGTTTATCGTATTGAATTATTTGCAGATTACAGTAGGACTTGTGAATGACATAATACGAGCCTAGTTCATGGGGACGACGGAGCGGAAGTCAGGGGCAGAGAGGACGTGTGAAGGTGACTCCAGTAGGGACATCGTCCCCCTTCGCTACCACATGTTCCATCAGAAGCTTCTCTCCCAGTCATGCACGCGAGGTCAATTTTGTTTTCACTAATTTTCTTCATAAAATGCTTCAGTTGCTGGATCCTACCACATTTGCCTTTTCATCCATACTGCACCACTCTCTCTCTCTCTCTCTCTCTCTCTCTCTCTCTCTCTCTCTCTCTCTCTCTCTCTCTCTCTCTCTCTCTCTATATATATATATATATATATATATATATATATATATATATATATATATATATATATATATATATATATATATATTCTATTCTGTTCTCCCTGGCCCATGCCCCCAGAGATTTCTAAACTTGATCCTTCTTCAGACAAGTTTAAGTGTATAGGTTCACAGATTTCTTCTTACTTCATATATTTTAGTGTGCTTGCTCATTCGAGAATCAAACTCGATACCACCATTAGAGGCCCTCTTGTATTCTGCTGACTCGAATCAGAGATACTCTGAACGAGCTTAACTGCTATGTAGAATATCTTAATTGTACCACTCCCCACTTCTCTTTTTAGCTCCGGCCTAAGCCGAGAGCTCTAGGTTTTATCGTAATTATTGTTCTTGTTCTTGGGGCGACCACTTCTTAAAAGGGGTTCAACTCACTCACTCTCTTCCTCCCATCCATTTTCTTTTACCGACATTGAATCATTTATTATTATTATTATATATTTTTTTAGCTCCGGCCTAAGCCGTAATTATTGTTGTTCTTCTTCTTGGGGCGACAACTTCTTAAAAGGGGTTCCACTCACTCACTCACTCGCTCATTCTTGTTCTTGGGGCGACCACTTCTTAAAAGAGGTTCAACTCACTCACTCATTTCACTTGAATAATTACGAGCCGGAGCTTTTGAAGGGTATTCCTTCATGTTCTTGTTCTTCTTGGGGTGACCACTTCTTAAAAGGGGTTCAACCAATATTTAAGAGGTTCAACCAAGGGGTTCACCCTCAATAAAAAGGGTTCATTTTCAAAATTTCATTATAACCATACATATCAATACGAAAATCCAGATAAAACATAATTAATATTTTTGAGACCTTTACATGTGGATATTTTATTATTTCACTTGAATCATTAAGAGCCGGAGCTTTTGAAGGGTTTTCCTTCATGTTCTTGTTTCTGATACATCTTAACATCCATCACAACCAAAACCCAGAACTGAATCATTCTTATTCACGTTACACCCATTTCAAGACGTTTGTAGAGTGGACTCTTAACCGGATTACATTGAAAACAGATACCACTTAAACAATATCTTGTTAGTGAAAAAAATGCAACACGTTCCCAATTTTGTCTCGATGAATTTACTTTCACTATAAGCTAACGCCTGTAATTCATATCCCTCCTATAAGTGACTGCACGTTACAGTGTTGCATAGTACAGCTGTTCCCTCCGATACATTATGGTTATACAGTACTCTACGCCATTTCTTTTCGTGTCCTTCCCTTCCACTTATGAAATACTTCACATTCCTCCTTTAACTGTTTATTGAATTTTTACTTCAGTCATGAGCATAATTTATAAACATTCGAGTCCTTGGAGGGAGGAACCTAATACTGGTTCCAATAACTGGTGTATTTTCCTATTTATTTGAAACGGAAAAACAAAGTTCTCAGCATGTAGAACTGATGACTCATATTACATATGCTTTCTATATCAATTATAAAGAACAAGAAAATCACAAAGAGTAATCTTTATATTTAATAAAAATGTCTACAAGTGATATTTTAGATACAGTATATGTACAGTAAATGCCTGTGATAGGTATAAACAATGCCTTTACTATTTATGACGATTCTGAATGTGGACTCGATACAACTGATCAGTCATTGGCTGCCACATCAATCTACTCAAACACCTTATAAGTAAATATATGAACAAAATACATTCACAATTCTTACAGGCAATTTTGGTTATGAACACTAACTCCCTATAGTTCTTAAATTTTGTGTTCCACAACTGAATATAATGGTAATAAATTAAAGGTTATTGCATTATTATTCAAGTCAAAATTTTTATATTACAGATTCTTGCAATACAATTACATTCAAGATGCTGTATTACCAAAATCAACAATTTTATGATCTTATCAGACCCACTTACAGAGCTGTTTCCTCATAGAAGAAATACATAACAATCACGAAACTCAGCATGGATTTTACCTAATTTTCTTTTTTCTCCCCCTCCCTCATACTACTGTAGTTATTCATGGCCATCTAGGAATTTGCTAAGAAAATCCTTTGGTCTAGGTTCAACTGTGTCCTGCCATAAAGCCATTAGGCCATGCTTCTGTTTCCAGATCTCAACCGTCTCTTTGAGCTCCATCTGCCCCTACAAAAAATACGGATAATATTAGTACAGCCCCTAGATTTTATAATTATCAGTTAACAAAGAGTGATACAAAACCTTCACATCAGTACATCACTGTAATTAAAAAATCCATGCACTATACAGCTTGCATAACTAGTCTTCTACTGTCTATGGTCACATAGTAACATGAACAATGAAGTTTGTAAAATTTCACTATGTAATAAATATATACTGTACTGTATTATCCTTGGTCCGAGCTGTCAAGCAACATTATAATATGACAACAGTCATTACACCACTAACACTGTTCATAATTCTCATTAAAATTTGTAATTATTGACAAAAAATAATGCAATTGATGCAAAATAATAAGAAATTTACTTTGATAAACTTGGTAAATTATGAGGCCTAATGGCAGCGTGGCATGTTCTAGCAACATGGTGATGAATTGAAACTCCACACTTCAGATTATTAACATTATTATGCAACAAAATATATAAGTAACTCCATAATACACTGCTTATCGCTGGCCTATACTAAATACTCATAACAATGGCACTTGGCTCAAGCTAGCTGCTGCCTCACCAATTGACCATTACTATTGCCATATAAGAGTGCATAGTACATAATGTTGTGGTAAAATAGTTTGTTTTAAAACTGATTTATTTTGTTGATGTTTAAGTTAATATTGCATTCCTTCTTACAGTCTCCACCTTACCCTGCCTCTATACAACACCGCATGTGTTTCGGATACAAGTCGAAACTGATGACAGACGATTCACACTTTTTCGGGTTCACACATTGACAACGGTGGAGTGATGAATATGGAAATAGTGGATGCTGTATATGTATGCATACCATTAACCCCTTAATTAACTGCAGGTGACGAGATAATTCGACACCACCAAGTGTGGAGGGCCGCGGGTGATGAAATAATTCAACAGTGCAGTTTTAAAAATTGCACACCCCCTAACATGGTTGTCTTGGCTAGCAACACTGACTGTGGGCTTGTAAGGAGTAGCCCGAGTCCAGCCAGCCATATTGAAAAGAGCAGTGAGGGTGGGAGGATGTAGTTTCAGAGCTCCGCTTTTCCTGTAATTACCATATATGTACTGTACGTAAAAACGACGGAGACATTATATTTCATATTTTAGTGTTGAAAAATATGATTCCGACATATTTTATGACGAATGTCGAAATCAGAGCATAAAAACATAGGTAGATATGTACTGTAAATAGAGTGCAAAAGTGAATTTTGAGCTGCGGTTATTCTGAGCTGGCTACCTATCCATTTAGTTTTCACAAGTACATCAAGAGACAGCGAAATGTTTGTACAGTACTTCAATATCCTGTATCATTTATTCATTTAGCAAGAGTGGTTTACAAGCTATTAGCCGTCAAATGTGTTGTTTACGTCAGAGTGAATGCGGGAAAAATGCCCGCAAGACAGAGGTGCCAATGCTCAGTAATGCCTGTGATTTACTGTACAATCCATGCACATCCTGAACTATAAATTGAGATATTGCCAAGCAGCATTAACATACAAATGAATTAATAAAGTAATACTGTATTATACAGTAGTATAGTATTAATTGAGTAGCTACTACAGCAGTCTTACCTTAATAACAAGCATGTCTATAATGCGGATGTCTTTAACATTACGATTATTTTCAAACAGCTCCCTTAGCTTTTGCCTGCAGTCATTTGTTGACTTGGGTAGGTCGTAGTCCATAACTGTTCAGAAGAGATGATAAAAAAACAATATTTAGTTGTATGTGTTAACCACAATGGTTATGGCTCACCTCCCTTTAATTAAAGATGTCTCTTATGACAATTTAGTCAGGAGTTATTACTAAGGATACAACGGTACTGATAATGTATCATGATCATGATGATATGTGTCATAAAATAAGACATGGGATGTGGAGGCAATAGATGGGGTTCAAAGATGAGCTACAAAAATGGTTCCAGGTTTGAAGGACAAGACATACCAAGAGAGGCTGGGGTAGTTAAATATTCCTACACTGACTTATAGGAAGACAAGGGAGGATATGACTGAAACATCTGCGAGAGACTCATTAGCATGAGACCGGATGACAGGACAAGGGAACATAGTAAGAGGATTTACAAGGAATAGCCACAATTAAATATTACGAAATATTAATTTTGTTACATGTATAAATTTGGAACAATCTCCTTGATTCAATGATAATTGAATAAGGTATATTTACAGAAGTACTGGGTTCACTGTATTGTATATTTTAGTATCATTACCCACTATTTTGGACCATTCTAAGATACTTTTCATCTATGGTATTTCTCTCGGAGATTTTCTAGATATGCTCCGTTTTACAAACACAATTTGGAAATTAGTCTGACCTACCCTGACCTAACCTAGACCACAGCAAACTCACAGGATATAACCGGTGTAAACTATCATAAAGTGACCAGGGCAAATTCCAGGGACCTAGCCGGATGTGGTAACACTGCACAGCCCTAGCCAAGAACACAGTACTTCTGTAATAATACTCTTGATAAATATCGAAAGAAATTGTAGAGTAGCTTGGTAGTGTTGAGTAAGACACCAGAGTGTATTTGAAGAACATGTCCAAGTATTACCATTTTCAAATGTTTTCATGGACAGTTATTACTTTTGGTATTTATCTAGACTATTGCTGTTTTGTAGCAGTGTTACCAGATCCGGCTAGGTCCCAGTATTTTACTCGGTCAAGTCTTGGTACTTTACTTCGGCTACTTCCCGGTAGTTTGCCCAGGTTAGGTCCTAGTAGACTGCTGTGGTATAGGTTCGGTAAGGTTAGAAGGTCAGACAAATTTCAAAATGCCCTATTTGGAAATGGGGCATTTCAGAAGAAAAGTGGGTATTTATTGAAAGAATTACCATTTTGCAGCAGTGTTGCCAGATCTATCTGGGTTCCAGTATTTTGCCACAGTCATTTTTTGTACTTTATCACAATTATTTCCCAGTAGTTTGCCCAGGTTGGGTCCCGGTAGTCTGATTCGGTATAGGTTAGGTTAGGTAAGGTCAGACTAATTTCAAAATACCCCATTTGAATATCTTGGAAATGGGGCATTTGCAGAGGAAATGCCATAGAAGAAAATAGGGTAAATATTGAAAGAATTACAGTTATTGCTTATGGTTTTACTATCTTCATTACCGACTAATTTAGACCATTCTAAGACTATTTTCTTCAATGGTATTTCCTCCGCAAATGCCCCATTTCCAAGATTAGCCTAGCCTGACCTGACCTAACCTAGACCGCTTCAGACTACCGGGACCTAACCTGGGCAAACTACCGGGAAATAACCGTAATAAAGTACAATGAATGAATGGGGCAAAATACTGGAAACCAGACGGATCTGGCAACACTGCTTCAAAACGGTAATTCATTCAATATTTACCGGAGTGCCTAACATTACAATGTTATAACTTGTAAGATTTGTGGGTAAAAGTAAAAACATCTTAAAATAGAAAACTGCAATAGAATATGGTAGATCATTACCAACGGCAATATACTTAATAATTACCTTTCTTTCATTTTACTAACTCTATATAATCTTCCAGTCATTATAAATTTCTATTGGCTAAATATTGCAGGTTTGGTAGTTACCGAGACCTCGCATACCTTGGTTGATTTCCTAATCATATTAATATACTAACTACATATATACCAAGCTTACCAATATATGGAATCTGTCGATACCATGCTTTGTACAGATTAAGAACTCTCTTCCTGGCTTCACCCTGATCTACAGACAGGATGGGTTTAACTTGCCGGACAGTACTCCTAACCACTTTGGACGCCATCTTTGCACGGATCAGCTGATACAAGTAAACAAGGAGTCAAATCAAATTCAATAATGACAAATTTTATTTAAAAAAAATCTAAGTCTACTTTTCCCTATATTACTACTAATCTTAAGTACTATTAAATTATGTTCTGTATTAAATGTACCTAAATAATAATAATATATCACTACTCATCTCGGGTACATTACATTATTCCATATTAAATGTACCCAAATATAATAATAATACTGTATATTATAAATATGAACTTGTAACGTTTGTTACGTTGTAGTGAAGATATCAGTTATCTTCACTTTGGGATTGATGACAAAAATAAAAGTTTGTTTTGGACTGAACCAACAGATTAATCTACTATTTTCTGAGTCTTACATCATTTACATGTTTCCGTTTGGATATGGTTTGAATGGCTTCAAAATAAGGTGACATTGCCCATTGGGTGGGCTCACTTCGCTTAACACCCTACTGATATAACTTTGTTGGGAAAAGGCTGTAGGGGACTGTAAGGGGAAATTCTTCGATTCTACTGTCTACATGCCACATGATAGCCTACATTTCATAACCCACTTGGAACATAGGCTAAATTTCCTAAAGTCCTTGTCCATTGCTATATAGCATAGGTAAAGTACGAGGATTGGCTCTGTTCCAATTTTTTATATATATTTTTCCTAAATCACTTTATATAGGTGTTTTATAGCATTTAGAGTTGTTTTTAGATGGGGGAAATCACTTGTTATGCCCATATCCCTTACCCAACAATCTTGGGGGAGGTGTTGGGTTGGGAACCGGGGGTAGACTAGGTCAGGTTAGGTTATTTTTCTAAAGTTAGCTTGGATTTTCCATCTGCCCTGGATAGGTCCCGGTAGTCTGCCCCGGTTAGGTCCCAGTAGTCTGCCCAGGTTAGGTCCCGGTAGTCTGCCCCGGTTAGGTCCCGGTAGTCTGCCCCAGTCTAGGTTAGGTCAGGTCAGGTCTGGTTAATTTTTTAAAGTTGGCTCGGATTACACGTTTTTCCCCCACCCAAAACCCCCGGTTCCCAACGCCTCCCCCAAGATTTTTGGGTAAGGGATATGGGCAGAACAAGTGATTTCCCCCATCTAAAAACAACTCTTAATGCTATAAAACAGCTATATAAAGTGATCTAGGAAAAAATATATAAAAAATTGGAACAGAGCGAATCCTCGTATTTTACCCTAGCATACTCTTTACAAACCTATTCATTAGTCTTTGCACATTTTCACAACAATCGCATGTTACAGGGACACTTTGTTGAAATTTTTCAGTTGTGGTGAAAGGAATAAAGAAAATAATATGAGTACGACATATTCTTTAATGAGGACAAAAAGTTTCTGCAAACCTCAGCATAAGAATGGACATACCACCCATCAGTTAGATAATATGCTATATGTCTGAGCATATCAAGACTGTTTACAAAAGCATGAATGGTTACAAAAAGCATTTTATCCAACTTCATGTTTCAAAAACACATAAAAGGATGTACACATGACTGACTATAGTACAGTAAAGTACTTGGTAGATAGTGCTTGTATTTGATTTTACAAAAGAAAATCTACAAACAGTATATTACTGTGCAGTACAAACAGATTTAATATATGAAGGCATATACTGTACACAGACTTTAAAAGAATGTGTGATGAAAATTAATATTTACCTCACCTTTATGATCAAAATAATCAGGATTAACAACTCATTGAATATAAATTATGGTCTCCAATGTTCATAAAAAGGTTTATTTAAGGTGTAAATTAACAGAAATACTGTACTAGAATTGTGCCCCAAGTCATTCTAATTATAGAACACTGCATAATAATTTTCAAGATGAATATCACTCATGGAGAAATATCCCTATTCACACATCAGAGCAGCTGATAAAGAGTAATACTGCTCAGTATTAACTATCTTTCCATCATTATATAACTAAGATATGCTTTCAGTAACTGAGAAGAAAATCAGCATGGACTTATTTTTCTCACTGTAAATATCAAACAAGTACACTGTGATTTAAAAGTATTGTACTGTAAATTAGTGATACAAACCTTACATTGTATGTGCCATTAAGTACAGTACAGACAGTACTTTGATTTCTGAACTGGTATTTTTAGTTAAAATATATATTTCCCTCTCGAGTTATGTGGCCTTCTAATTTAATTTGTTACTCCTATTTTGGCTAACTTTACTACATTGTAATGGAAGAACCAAAGAATATAATAATGAAGAAAGTTTCTACAATCCTTGATCGTAAGTCTCTTGATTACCTCCTTGTAGTGGCATAAAACCATTTGATATAAATTAATAAGATAATGCTGCCAATATCTAGATTCATATGCTGTACATTAAAAAGTGAATGAGAGCAAGAGGGCTAACTTATAAGCACAGTACAGTACTGTACTGTTCTGTAATAATATTAAAAACCTTGAAGACTGACTTTCATTAGTAACATAATGATTCAATACTGTATACTGTACATAATACAATTTTTTTTTTTCTAACAAAAACTTTCCTTTATGGATAGATAGAAAACTTTCCTTTACAATACAAAAATACAAGACAATAATGTTGTTATAGTACCAGACATAAAAACCAAGTGGCACTAAGTCACTTTGAAAATGACATATGTTTACATTACAGTAATTTATTTAACTTTATGTAGGAATGCAACACAACAATATAAAACACAAAAACAATATGGTTCTACTACCAGGTAACAAGATACAGTACTCACCAAAAACTAAGACTCATAGGTAAATATAAAATTATGCTTGTCTGCATTTGCCAATGATATTTTAGTTTTTGGATAGTATCTTGTTACCTGGTAATAGAACCACAATTACTTGATAATTATTATGAAAAGTTGCTGTTGTTGTTGAAGTTCCTCAAGCTGTCTGGCAGAGCAGCCCCGAGCTCCTGAAGAAGGCCATGGCCTAAACCGGGCTTTCCTACAGAGGCCTCAGAGAGTGTATGTTGTGTTGTTGGCGAGTGTAGTTGTGTGTATTGCAGTCTTCAATAATGTGTTTAATAGTATGGGGTGCTGTGTTGCATCTTGGACAGGGATCCGCAATGGCTTCCTCCAGCCTCTTCTGGTATGTCAGAAGGGCCGGGTGGTGGCCACATCGCAGCCTGGCCAGGTGGACTCTGTCCTCACGGGGAAGGGAGGATTCAGATGGATGGATGTCAGGAGGTCGTGCATGCAGCTGTGTGTTGTTTTTGAGTGTTTGGATGGACTGATGAGTGATTTGAGTATGGATGTTTTTTTGGAGATTGGTTTGGGGTGGGCATGGTGTAAGAGATGATAGTACTGTATTTGTGTGTGGTATCGTGTGCTAGGTGTTGTTTTGATGTTTCTTGGCATGTGTGGGTGTTGTGCCATGTAGTGTAGTGGATGTTGTGGGTTTGTGGAGGCTGCAGCAAGTGTTTGTGTGCCTCTCATGTCAAGATGATCCTTGATTTTGAGGACTTTGGTTTCATGGTATAAGTGGTCTGTAGGTGTGGTAGCTGTGCAGCCAGTGATTGTCTTTAGGGCTCTATTCTGTATGGTCTGTAGGGTGTTGTGAGTGGCGGCGTCTACGTCGTGGGACCACCACCCACAGCTGCCAAGGAAGGAAGCTCTGGGGGCCAAACTGTCACAACACCCCCCCGCCCCCCACAAGGGGGCGCGAGTCCCATTATGAAAAGTTTTCTCATTTACCATACTTGTATGCAAATTAGGTGTGTCCCCAAGGGAGTTTAGAATTTAGACCATTCCTATAAAAATGCAAGTACTGTACAGTATTTCCATACTCTACCATCTGTGTCTCAAGATACTGTATTTCTTGAATTCCTGTAGTGTCTGTGGAGTACTGTACATATGACAAAGTTGGACATGTTCAGATCACATCTGATACAGTCCAGGATAAACACCTGCACACTTGTAAACAATGGACACATCTGGCTCTGTATTCATATATAATAACACTTCAAATTGAATACTTAATGATTTAAAGAAAAAATTGAAATTGTTACATAATAAAGCATTAAAAAATATAAATATCAAACAGTAATAAATAATAGAAATTACAGTATAATATAAATATCAATATCAATATAATAAATTATATTTAGCCTCTAAAAGCAATAAATAAATCCACAAAAATTTCCCATGTGACAATAAATCACTTAAAGCACTAAAGATACTGTACAGTTCTTTCCACTAGTATGTGCGCTCACCCAAATTTTCGTGGACTAAAAATATATAAATTTATGGCGGAAGTCATCTATGGGCAGCATCAGTCTCCAACCTTGACTTTTCAGACTGATTAGACACAAAACAGAGATGGGAAAGTAGCTACTTTTTTACATACAAACTCCTCACCATCACTCTCCCTAGAGGAATTACATGTGTGAGTCTCCTCCCTCCTCCCAACTTTCACTGTTTCAATGTAAGTTATTGGTGTTCATTTATCATATAACTATACCTAGTGATATGAAATATATAATAATGAAGATATAATGTGGATAAATCACTTGTGAGTGATAAATATAGTATGCAGGTATGACAGAGATACTATTCCCTGTTCACCATCAAGGTCACTCAGTGGGTGGGGGTGGGGTTTGTGCTCTAGTAGTAAGTACAGTATCATAATTGGGCCACTCTAAACCTCTGGCTCAAGTTTCTGATAATCCTCTCTTATTGTAGAATTTGTGGGTTATGAAGAGGAAAGGATATGTATGACAGAAGAAAGTGGTGTCCCCATCGTCCACCATTCTTGTGATGCTGCAGTCAGCCTCGTATCCCCTACAATACAGAGGGTGGAGTGAGGTTGGCTCCCTAAAATTTACCTCGTTAAAGGTTCAAATAGCCTCGGAGCTGACAAATGGAAAGTATTGGTTTGAGTAAGTAATAAAGGCAATTCCACCTAAATTTACTCATAGTTTAAGAATGCTTAAACTATAATTTGAATGGATTCTGGCACATCATGTTTACATAATTGACATAATCTATGTAAGTGACACATTCAGGAGGCAAAACTCTTGTTTACTTGATATACCTTTCAACCAGGATGTTTCCAGTTAACTTGGAAAAACACTCATATGCAAAATATCCTTACATAAGATATTAACCCTCACAAACACCATACTACAAATATAAATAATACTTTTTATGAGGAACTAAAGCAGATGACATCTGCCCATGAAATATAAAAAATAATTACCAACACAAAAAGTACAGTATAAAGTGTATCACAGATCTGGAAAAGTATTTTGCTCGCATTTACAGTAAAGTACTGTACTACAATGTCAATGTATGACTTGTCTCAATCATTTTTGGCTGTGTTTATTATTGTATGTCAATCTTCACATACTTTGGAAAGGAGTGTTTTATGAATTCTTACATAAAACATAATTTCTAATTGGTGCTCCTAACTTTTATAACGTGTACAGATTTTCTTGAATAAGAAGGCTAATACATATAATGTTTTTCCTTCATGAGATAATGCGGAACACAGTCTAGTTACTAGTAATTAATATACAAGCAGTCCGATTCTTGTGATAATCCTCCTCCTCCTAATCATCAATACCCCATTTCCCTTTTTTTATTAGCAATGACAACAACAATAACAACAATACATGGTGCAAACAATGGTAAAATATGACAAAACACTTCAACTTACACAGTCCTTAACATGGCAGAGATATGGGAATGTAACTAATACACATTCTACAATATTCCTCCATATTCAACCTTGAATGTTGTAAAACACATTTAATTAATTATTGCCAAAAACAGCTCCTTTTTGTTTTTTCAATTATTTTTAGTTTTTCATTAAGAGAGACATTGGAACCCATCATAGCATTAAATGTTTTGTAAAATCAAATTTTTCATATCAGAGCATATAGTACTGAAAAACATATAGTACTATACAGTACAATGATATAGATACAAGATATTTGTGATGGGCCCATATCGACCAATAAGCTCTAGTACCAAATACAGATGAGGATTTCTGCTAAATATTTTGGTAAAAACTGAAAGGACACAACAATAATATTGATGAAACTTATTCTAATCGAAGAAAAGTAGGGAGAACCTGTTCTTAAGAAATGCCCAGCTTTCCTTTGGGATAGAGTTCAAATAATTGAAGATTAATTTACTGACTAATATTATGAGGACATACCAAACTGCAGGAAAATAATTATGGGGTCAAGAGTTGATCTTGGCTAAACACAGTACAGATTTGTCCTTAAACTTCTATAATAAAGAGTTCAACCTAGTAAACATAGAGAACTGTGGAAACTACTGAAAGACTTTGAAACAGGTATAAAATTCCGTCATCACCACTTGCAGATTAAGGCCGTACTGTACAGTACTTTCAATGGGAGAAAATCTGTGATAAGGAGAGTATGACTGCATATGCAGTCACTATTTCTGACAAGTTTCATCTAACAGGTCAATATTGGCATATTCATTCTGGTATAAAAAATAAAATACTCAGTATCATCCAAAAGGCCATTAAAATATTACATAATAGTTTTTATTTAAACTTACAAACATCACTCTCTATAAGATACTGTCGCACCAAGCCAACCAAACCCTCAATATAGTAAATAACACTGGCACTTGACACAATGGAAAAAAGGATTTTCATTCACATTAATTAATGTTACCTTCACTTAGTTTACTTTTTCTTTTACCTAAAAACAGACAGCTTTCCCATATATGTACAGTACACCTCGGTCTCATATTGAACGTGTTCACATAGAACGAGTGTCCAAAATATTAACTTAAAATTATTTTACAAAACGATTGCATCCATATAGAATGAGTGGCGAAAGTAAGTGAAGCAAATCCGAGGAGTTCTTATACAAAACGAGCGAAATCATAATGAACGTGCCAGGAAATTATATCACTGGCATCTGTACAGTGTGAGTGAGTGTGTTCCCACAACTTCTGCTCCTTCCCCCTACCCAATGTTGCCAGGTGCAAGGAAATTTCTCTGTTTTAGGATATTTTGAAATCCACACAGGGAAATTATATAAAGATTGTTCAAAAGTAAACAGGGAAGGTCTTACCAGAAGAAATACCAAAAAGACTGTCAATGTTCAAGAGTAAACAGGGAATTATTGAGGCATAAAGGGAAATTCTGAAGTTGAAGTTAGGGAAATTTCATTAAGCAACACTGTCCCTACACTCAGGGCCTCCGTCTCCATTCACCCTAGCCCGCGTTGTGTGTGACTTGCTCGTTTTTAGTGATTACGAGTTAACCACCAGCTTCAACACTCAGTCATGCCAGGTCATGCATTTACAAAACGGAAGGCCATATCCTTCCACATAAAGAAGGAAGTCATTTCTCAGAAAGAGAAAGAAGAGAACACCAGCGTATGGTTAATAAAAGTAAACAAATGATGATCATGCGTTATCTCCTACTTTCCCCAACCACCTCCACCACCACAGATGCCGCAGACTCATCTGAGTCACATGAGTCACTTGCGAAAACCTTAATACGAATTGTAATATGCATTTTACATACATCCCTGTAGGATTAAGGCAAGAAATAACTTAAAAAGTATTTTATGTTAATTTCAGAGACAATTTTGGTGATTGATCAACCAATTGTAATTTTCCCCATAGGTTACGTGTATTACATAGAACAATTTCACATAGAACGACGTCTTCTATCGACCTATTGGACGTTCTATACGAGACCAAGGTGTACTATAACAATCTCTAATGCATTTATTCAATTCAACGCAAACATTATTTTCCAGAATACCGTATATGTAATCGACATGCATTACAAAGAATTTTAATCCTTCCAAATCAAAAGACAAGATGAGGTTACAGAATGCACTGGAAATTGTATTGTATTGTATTATTTTGAAGGGTTTTATACACCCTAGCATGTGTTGTCAGCCTTATTCACCTTAAGGCTCTCCAGGCTATGTGCTACATTTCTGCTTAGTCCCTTAGCTATAAGGTAATTCAGCAGCAGGACCATGTCTCATATCAATTTACGCTGCAATAAAATACTGTAATTTATGAAATATTGATAATGACTAGCATAGTTTTAACAATGAACTACACACTAACAAAATTTTATGATGCAGAGAAATTATGGTTTACATGTTTACAAACTCTCTGGAAGGACTTCATGGACTTAAATATAAATGAAGGAGTAAAAACTTATTTAACTACGTATTGTACAAAAGTGACTAGTATTGACAGTACTTACTACTATGTGTGCTTGAACAGAAAGACAAAGATGGTATTGGTTTTTCTTTTAAACAACCCAACTTACTGAGTCTGTATAGTCTTCATTAATTTATACAGTATAAATATACATACAGTACTGTATAAGGAAATAAAAGCTATGTATTATCATTGTTGATGAGAATAAATTAATACTGTTAATAAATTAATACACTTGAGTTCTACAGATCTGATATAAGTTAGGAATCACTACAAACTTCATGGTGTAAAATCTATTCTGCCACAATGAGTAGTATGTTAGCAGTCTGTGATATCCCTGATGACAGTTAACACTGTATTGTACTCTACATATTCTTGGAATCGCAATGATTTTGACTAGCAAACTGAAAGTAACTCAGAGGTTTCTATTACAAAAGTTACAATGGATGAGTTTTGTATGCTTTGTGAAATGATAATTTCTTGTTTTTTCAGTATTAACACTATCCCTAGTCTATACACTGTACTGGTACCTGACCTTCTTAAGGGTCATTCCATAATAATGTCAATCTATCATATCAATATCAGAATTAAACCTACATAACCGTTGTTTACATCCAGTACTACATCACTTTAAAACCGAGAAACTGCAGTATTTTAAACTACAACACACAGGAGAGGCATAGAAAACTGTCCCAGTGATATTATCTACTGATATGTATAATTTTTATCATTATTCTTATTAATTATTTTATAGTACTGTAATTTCATTATCTTATCTTTATACATATAAATAGGATACATTAGGGAAACTGATAATATTGTTGTTTACTCTGTTATCAGGCTTTGGCATGACTTAAAGTTCATATATTTTAGTGGTAACAAATGGGCAAAATGCCCTCCTGCCCCACAGAACCATGGTACACTCTGGTCAGAGTGAGAAAAAAAATGATAATAAAGGAGGGGCTGATTCCCATATCCCAGGGATATGGGACCAGAGCTTACTGGATCAAGGAATCTGGGGGCCTTTGACCACCAGGGAGGTTAGGGGAAAGGTCTTTGATCCCACAGCCAGTGCTGTGGGCCCAAGTCCCCGTTACCACATGAGCTACAAGTGGGGTAGCACCTTCCATGAAACCAGCCCTGAAGGGACCATAAGGGGGAGGGAGTTTAGACTGCTGCATGCAAAGGGAAAAGCACCCTCGTGTACTGGCGGTCCACACAGCAGTGGAAAAAAAAAAAAAAAAAAAAAATAGAGCCTCCGGTTGCAGTACACTTCATGTGCCACAGATTTTTAATCCATGTGGGCAGATCTCGTCAAATCCACTAGAAAGTGACCAAATCCTACAACAATCATTATTGTAGGATGGCAAATATTCACAGTGAATAAAGTCAGCACCCCTGGGCAGTTCACTTGATTGTAATTTGAGTCACCATTGTTCTGTTGCATTAATGTGCATTTTTTTTTTTTTTTGAAAAAGATGAGGACTAAAGGCTATGAGCCCGCTCAAGATTAGAAGTAATAAGCTACATCCTCTTAACTCATCTCTGCCACCTCTGTATGTTCCAGCTTGTGTTACTCGTGATGAGTTGGCCTCCCATAGCTTTGCTTACGTATTGCCGCACTGTAGAACTTGTCAGTACAGTTGATCGTTTGTCCCTAGGTTGGTGTCTCTGTAGAATGGCCTTGATAAATCTGTCTTTGATGGTGTACGACTGGCTGGCTTCAAGAGTAGGGCTAATATGATTTTATTGACTAACTGCTCATCTTTCTTTCTCTAAGCTGTTTTCTTTTCTGAAGGTTGGATTCATGGGGCTGGGGTTCTCGGATTGATAGAATGCTTGCATTCTTTCCCAGCTTTGTGTCCCTGGTCTATTTTAATAATAATAATAATAATAATAATAACACACTGTTCTGCACGGCCTGCTAGCTCTTTCATGACACCTGTCCTTCTCCTCACTTCCTCATTCCTGACTCTGTCCATTCAAGTTACATCACTTCTAAGTTCTCAATTTCTCCCATATTACTCGTTTCCACTCCATACAGTGAAGTAGGCACTGCTTTCCCTTCAAACAACTTCTTTACATCCATTCTAAATGACTAACAGCCTAACATCCTATTCATTCCTCCTTGTACCTCCAATTTACAGCATAATAAAATCTGATTATTGCAGAATGTATCTTTGTAGATAATTTATAAAAATAATATTTCTATATTCAGTTGAAAGTAATATTTATTCATCATGATGGAATGACCCTTAAGTAAAATCAATGTAACTCATCATCAATTAAATAGCTTCAGATATTGTTACCATATGGTAAACACTATTAAGTTTTCCGGCGTCACCAATCGAGGGAAATGTGCCACTCTTCACCAGATTATTATATTTGCAACCTTGTCACCGCACCATTTCAGCACAAAACAACATATAATTTCCATACAAAATGTTTGCAGACTTTCTTCTTCATTTTTGAGGTGCAGTAAAATTCTTTTTAAAAATTATTTGTTATGCGTTTCATTCCATAGGTGCAGCAAAAGGACTTGTTCTATATAATTATATGAGTGTTGCTATGCCTATATGTGCATTTTTCTGGCATCCAGTACCTTTTAACTGCATTTTTTACACTAAAGTTTATCTAGGAATTTCTATAACTACAGAAGAATAGTTTAATGAAGACTTGACATAGTGTATCTGTACCATACCTAACATGGGAGAGATTTTAGAAACTAAACGACTTTTGTTAAAGACCCATGGTAGCTCGACTTTAGTGTTAAATTAGCTGGCGATCCCTTGTAACTCTCGAGTTAGTGACGCCGGGAATTGGTATTTGATACCTCCATCAACAATACAGAATACCAACAGAACCATTGACAAGATACTGTACTGTGTCACAGAAAATTAATATGGAATTAAGCAATAAACAGCACAGTGGTTGAGGTTACTATCAAGTGGGTAATGTACAAACAAAGACTACCATACTCTTTCACTGCATTCACATCACTGGTATCCTCATCACAGACAATCTTGGCAAAATTCCTTCATGGAAAAACTCTATAAAAGCATTTACTTGTCTCATATATACTTTGTCATCAATCATAATTATCATCCAACAGTTACATATGCTGCATACAAAACTCTCCCAGTCTACTTCTAAGCTACGTTCATCCAAAAAGCCTCAAACATGTAATATACAGTAAGTGTATATAGTGTATTAATGGTTACTTCTAACTTTTAATGATAAAAAAAAAAGATTGGATTCTTAATTGTGAGGGAATTAGCATAAACTAAATTCTGGAAAGATTAGGATAGGCTTCCTTTGGTTGGGATTGATTAAGTGTTATCACAATAATATCAATCATAGTCTATGCTAGGTTAGCATTAGGTACTTTCACAATATACAGTCTTGCCAAACGCCACTCATACCTGGTCTCCAGTTGAACGTGGCCTACTGTGCGACATAAGGACAGCCGTCACTGAAAGTCCACACATACATGACACCAGCAGACCCAGTGCAATGTATACTGATGTAACCAGCCAAAATGCAAACTGATAAAGGGAAAAATCACAGTATTTCCATGAACTATGGTCATATGATGGTCGGTAGATCCGATACACCCACACACACCCTGCAAGTAAATTAAAAATGAAGACATCAGGCAAGTGTCATTAAGTCATAAAAATTCTTAACAGTGGATGGAATCATCATACATATTGTATTATCACTTATCAATACAACTTTGGAAGTGAGGACGGGTCATATCTGAGTGGAGCAGATTTCTTTTCCTATACCGTAATAAAAATACTCTGAGACAATTAACATATACATTAGTGGCTGAAACATAAATACAACTGTATCAAAATACTTATACCTTAAATGAAAGCATACTATCTTTTGGTGCTTATCCAATGACTATCTTAATACTTGATAAGATCAATTCAATTATAATGATTAAGGAGTTTTGGAGTCATTATGAGAGGCCAAAGAGAGGGGGCAGCCCTAGTAAAAGATACTCAGTACAATATAACGAGTGATTTTATAAGAAGTTTAGATTTGAAATGGGTGAAGCAAAGCATTGTTTACATAACAAAGAGATTTGCTGAAAACCCAGTTTATTTGGGAGTTCACAGAAACATTTTTCAATATGGGTAAATAATGCTACATAGTCGTGGATAGCTTGCATGTTGGGGGAGACAAGTTTACTTACAGCAGAATGGTAATATAAAGAGAGAAAGATGAAAGAATATAATGGGTAATAAAATGAGCGATTTCTGTGGTAACAAAGCATATGTGGATTAGGTACTGTATTTGTAGAAACAGTCAGTGGGGAAAGCCTGTGAGAAAGATTGCATGGTGTTTACAGCCTTCACAAATGCACAGGAAACATATGATGAGAAGTTTCTAAGGAAAGTATTGCAAATATTATGCATACCTGTAAATGGAAGGAGGCTGAATGGATTAAGGGGTTCTATAATAGCAGCATTGCATATGTTACAGTTTGCATAATATATATTGACATACTTTCTCAAAAGCTTCAAACACACAACAACGCGGTCATAATGGCTAAACACAATTCATATTAATGCCAAATCATAAGACTGATATGACACCTACTGACATGACATCTTACCGACATGATACCAATTCTATCAATATTACGGTGTAGAGACTTTACAGTATATTTAATTGATATTTTATAGTTTTGCAACAAAACTCGTGTGCTCAATACTAACCAAGAATAAACCAAACAGCAAGGAAGAAATTTATTGAACCAGAGAATTGCAAACGGCGGTGCCATGGAATTTGGTTGTCTCCTGAACCATTCTCCTCATCTCTCAGTTGCCTATTAATTGGGCCTTGAAGACTCAAAAGGACCTTTACAACTCCAAATGTCCCTGGAAAATGAAAGGTTGTAATTAAATACAAACTAATGTAAAAACTATTTAAATAGAAAATGATATATCAAAATTTGTACACTGTATTCATGAAGAATAATGTAACTTCTAGTATGCTAATTCATTCCATCAGTGGGATTGAAACTATCCAACAACAACAGCTACTTCCTCCCCCACACTGTATACTTATTGTAGTCTAACAAAAAATTATTTTGACAGAGTTGTGAACTTCAAATGTTCTATACTTAACAAAATAGATTAGACTCCCACTGAATGGGAGGGAAGTACTGTACAGTACAGTACAGTAATAAATGGTGATAATAATGTAATGAAGAGTAGTCATCATGTCATCATACAACCATAATGTGTCTTACCTCCAACCACAAGGTAAATAGGGATAAATGGCTCAGCAGGACACTCATTTATCTTAAGACTTCCTACGATGATCATAAACACAGGAATCACAATCGTCACACCGATCATCACTGTACAGCCAACTATAAAAGATGTTCCAAATCAATTAAACTTATAAGGCAATGGTAGGCAGGTAAAATGGAATGGTAAATACTGTACAGTAAAAACAATTTTCCCCTCAATACAGTAAAACATTAATAAATTGCTGTACAGTTTGTGAAAGATAGATTGTCATCTACATTTCACAGAAGGCATTACAACTATTACTCTTGTTGCTAGTTAAAAATAAATTTCAGAGGAAGATATGGTACAGTCACTGTGAAAAAACTCTGCCAAGTCATCTAGATATCTAACAACTCTTATGAGTAGAAAAACATACAAATATGGTATCGGTACCTCCACCACTGACAGTACATTGGAGGGGCTTTTGTTGTATTGGAGATGCTAGTAACTTGTTTGAGTTCAGAAGTGGAAGGGGAAATTAATACAAGTATGACCCATTTAACTGGGCATTCTGTCCTTCTCTCTGCTTATATTGTACAGTACAGTATTTAATTTTTCTATTCCTAGCCCTTGAGCCTCCTACTCCTTGAAAAATGGAAAATGGTAATGAGGAGGATAACAATGAAAATGAATAACAGTATTACAGAAAAAAATTAAATACTCACTTGTTCCCAGGAAGAGAATGACAATGTTTTTAACAAAGTCGGCAACATTACTGGAAGTCCTCTGAACCTCTCTTACTCGACCAAAGAGGGAGTCATATGATGGTGGTGGTACTGTAATATCAAAATAATTTCATCACACCTATAATAGACATATCATAACACTATAGTATAACAACCATAGGACCTAAATACTGTACCGGTAGTTATATTACATGTAAAACTACATAGAACTAAGGAATGGAACCAACTACAGTATCTTGAATTCAAAATGTTGGAATCAATAATGTATTCACTGACCTGAGATTAACAATTTGGGTCAGAAACTTATTATGATAAACATATGACTGAAGGGATTAAATGAGACACAGATAATCACACACTACTATGTAAATAAATATTAGTAAGTTACTCCACCCAGGAATTGAACCCTAAGGCAGTGACTGTGAAACACGGGAGCTACCCAATAGATATATGCCACACAAAAGAGTCAGACTACCAGGTTTATATTAGAACATGAGGTGCATATGAGTAAGCTCTGTTCATATGCAGGCAATTTTCGACTGATTTCTGACAGCAAAAGGTTGTAATTTAATTCTCATCTCAATCAATGGTGAGCTAAGATCCATATAATCCCGCAATGCCATGTATATAAAAAGGTTACACCATCTGGGAATAGAACCCTTGACAAGGGAGCTAGCACCTGCATATGTAAGGAATTCATTCATGTGTACAGTACCACAAATTCTAGTAACATCCAGGTTAATTCTATGGTATTGCCTAGTGGGTAGCTCCCTTGTCTTATATCACAATCAGTGACTTAGGGGGTGACTCCTAGGAGGGATATATTAGCAAAATAATGCTGAAATCTGATTAACAGAAATTATCTTGACTTTAAATTTAATAAATAAATCCCAAATAAAGTATACAGTACTCATTAAGGAAAAACCCGAAAACAAAAAACATAACAGGCTTATTTCTGATCCTACCACGAATAAAGTGTGATCTTACCATTCATATTGAGACACTCATCATAGGATGGAGGGGGACTGAATGGCATTGTGTTGGGATTATAGAAGGTCTGAGGAGGAGGGTGCATATGCCCCTCCAAGGGAGTTATGCCATCAGTTGTAGTCACCTGTATAGGAGTTAAGTGTCCTAGTTAAATGCATTGGTAAATTTCTATAATGGAGAGTATGATATTATGTAATAGGGTAACCAGTACTTTTGTTCTCAGATACAGTTACAGGAGGAGCAAAATATCACATTAATGTACTTGTTTACAAAGATTTATTAGCATCTAATATTTTCTGACTAAAAAGAGACTTCATAGACCCATGTTATATCAGTCCCTATTACATAAACAGACTGGTAAATTATCTACAGCTCTGATGCTTCACTCTCTCTAGGAACTCACCACCAAGGGAGTGGTTAGGGCAGATGAGTGCCCAGGTCTCCTTATACCAACACTAACTCCTCACTTGGTCAAGCTTTCATCTTCTACACCTGTTCTCTCCCTCATGTACTACAGTAATTTACCCTGTTCATTTATCTGGTTGGTGGTCTACCTTTCAGACCAGGCCCAACCTCATTCCATTAGGCTACACCTTCTTTGAAAACTCCCTATCTTTCTTTTTCTCTGTGTGTCCCAAATCAACACAAGGTATTGTACTGGTACTATGTCTCATCCTATCAATTTCCCCACAAATAATATAAATTACCTACCAACCCAAACCACAGCTTTTTTATACATTCTCACTGCTTTTCCCATCCCACCTGCATAATTCACAGGTTTCTCTTAAGTACAGTAGCTCATTTCCACCACACCTATTCTAGATCATTGAACATGTTTCTAATACATTACATTATGTCAGTGGCAGCAGGACTAGTAACCAACCTATGAAGTGTAATTCCCTTCAATGTCTGCTGCAGGAAGAATATCAACTGTGAATTTTTTATTAGAGGATTGGTAATGTGAACAGCAATTTGGACCCTAGTTGATACAATACGGTACAGTACTTGTAAGTCTATATTCAAAAACCCTTTTCCCAAAATTAAAAACAGTATGCTGCTATGCCTGTCTACTAACTATCAGCTTCCTGTATCTCTAACATTCTTGGGAGAGGCAGTCCCGGGTATCTTAAATTATGTGACATAGCCTATGTGAGTAAGGAATTGCAACAAAGGTATTAATTAGTACACTGTGATTGGACACAATGAAAGTTGGTGGACAACTGAATGAGGGGAGCTTATCATTATTGTGGCTGGCATCCACTGTGTATGTCCATAATTGAACTAAAACCACCAATTGTCTGATTTTTTGTGATAATTTTTTAAGGAGTAGTTTTGAGGGGCATTCCCAAACATATAATATTTCCATTTTATTAAGCGTCTCAATTCTCACAAGTGTTAAAATGTTAAAATTGAGGCACAGTCAATAGCTATTGTCCGCACATTGCAAGTGTGAAATAATACCCTAATAATAATAATAAAATTATCATCATTATCATCATTAGTATTATTACTAGACTACTAGTATTCTTTACCACTAACTTCATGGAGATTACTTAAAGTAATACAGTATCCAATTATTAAAAAAGTTCATAAGCTTGTTTTAGCAAACACTAAATTAATCTATCACTTTAATACAAGGTCACCTACAACCTGGGAACAGCCTTTGAATCATAAACACTTAATGATTTCCATAAGTACTGAAATGAATTAACAAGAGTTAACCTAAAGAACAAAGTCATTAACTAAAATTATACAAGTACAGCAAAGAAGTGAAAGATGCAACGAAAATATTCTTGTCACAACCTACACAGAAAACCAAGAAAAAGATAATACTGGCTATAAAAGAATAATACAAACAGTGGGTGATGGTGGAGGTAGCGGTGTGGTGGGAGTATTCAGCTGTGTAGTATCGGTAGTTGTGGTAGACATAATACCACCAGGGGTTGACACATCTCTATTGTTCATCTCGATATCAAACCCCTGTAAATACCAATGATCTAACGTTACATAACTACTGAACCATAGTTAGGTAATAATATGGTATTTCTGCATAAAAGGTCCACGTGGCCAACATTTACAATTTGTGTATACATGTATTTCACAAGGGGACAATGAAATACAATATGTTCATGTGTAATGTAAATTTTTGGTATAATAGCATATAGACAATTTCAGCTGTCCAGAACCTAAGTTCAGTGTTTTCCTGCTATTGTAAACATCAGACAGTCCCGGTAGTCTGCCTAGGTTAGGTCCCGGTAATCTGCCTAGGTTAGGTCCCGATAATCTGCCCAGGTTAGGTCCCGGTAGTTTGACCAGGTTAGGTCCTGGTTTGGTTAGGTTAGGTCAGGTCAAGTAAGGGTAAAACAAAGTTATTTCCTCACAATATTATGGGCAACAATCAATAGAACAAGTAAAAATATGCATGAAAATGTATAAAATGTGGGAACAATCCAGGTGCAGAATTACCAATAATATTTGTAGGCATATGAAATAAATTAATGTCATATACAAATTTATGGCTTTTTAACCTCCAAAACACCAAGAGTTCATGGAAAACACATATGTATTCATCATCTACAAGGCTACCATTGGTGTTACTATCAATAAACATTTTGTAATAAATTTGACATCCCTAATGGAAGGGGGCTCACAACATGTCTAAGATAAATAATATGTCATGAAAGTTTTGTACCAGTTCGTGATACTTCTCGAAATACAGTAACAATATAACATAAACATAGGTTAGGTCAGGCCAAGTAAGGACAGGCTAATATCAAAATGCCCCATTGGAAATGCCATAGAACTGAAAATAATCTTAGAATGGTCTAAATAAGTGGGTTATGAAGGTAGAAAAACCTTACGCAATAACAGTAATTCTTTCAATATTTACCTTATAATGGTCCTATATAGGCTACGCATTTTTCAAATCCTTTCCCGTTTCATAATACAAGCATTCTGTTTGGGTTCAAAAGACTCTGTATCATGAATTGCAGAGTTAGCCTACCTGGGAGATATATTATTTTGTATGGCCCCATGTCCAAAACTATGATAAAACCACTATAGTTACGTGAATGATGACACGTAAATATTATCATCACCTATTACTGTACAATCTATACACTCCCTTCACACATATAAATTACTTTCCCCTCGGTGTCTACACTTGAACAACTCTCTACTATAACTTAATCATTCTATACATAGTCTCTTCAAATAAGCTTATAGTCTTACCGTTCCTTACACTATCCTTGGTTTATCACACCTGTCGGCTGTCTATGGTACAAATGTTCTCTATTCGTCTTAATATAATATCAAAATGCCCCTTCACTGGACCACTGGGACTGGTGGAGTGGTGGGTTGGTTGTTTTGTGTTGATACTTGTCTAGGCGTGGACTGTCACTGTACCATTACAACGCTCCAATCCTCATCATATTTATATTACACACTTTTACCTCATTCACGAAAATGATTATCATGATATTTCTCCTCTTAGTTATTCACACTAGTTTGGAGGATATTATTTTATTTGCATTCATGTCACGCCTTCTTTCGGAATAACACCAATAATTAACAAAATGTATTTCTTCGTTCAGAGATGTTTTACCATAAACTACATAAAGTTAAAGAACCGACGTCAATCAAATCATGGGACACAATACGAATACGAGACAGTCAGACAATGCAAATTATGAACAGTGTTACCCCTATTAGCGGCACTGAGATTGATAATAGTTATTAGTATATTGATGATTATTGTATATGTTTCAATATGCTGTAACGTCTCTGTAGGCGGTTACTACCTGCTGGGGGCTGGGACTCAGCCTGGGAGTGCACCAAACTCACACTGAGATTATTGGGTATGTCTGTAGGCCTACCAGGGTTGTCAAACTCATTTACCCCAGCGGGCCACATTTAATTAGAGTATTTTTTAAAATCAAGCCCGTTACTGTGACCCAGTCAACTGCTCCTAACACACATACACACACACGTCACGACTTCCGAACTGGTAGGCTACCCAGCCACAGAGAGACAGCCAGACAGGGATGTGAGGGTTATTCCAAAAAACTGCAGCTGTTATGGTTGGGGGTGCTGATGGTGTAATGGTTAGCATGTAACTATTATATTACATACATATTTATGACATTGCATATGAACTTCTTATATCCAACCTGGAATATGTTCAATGGTATACAATGTCATGCAGGTTGCAGCTACAAGCACACTCGCCTAGCACGCGAGAGATCCCGGGTTCGATTCCTGGGTCAGTGGAATTGTTGGACAATTTTCTCAAGCCCCTATGTCCCTGTTCACCTAGCAGTAAGTAGGTACCCGGCTGTAAAAACAAGGATATCAACCTTGTAGGCTGAGGGAAGATATGCTGATGTAACAAGACTGACTGCCTTAACCCCTGCAGTCCGGCTGACGTGTTATACCGTCATAGCTATTTAGCGCCATTTTGAGCCATGTAGGGCTATTCTGGGTGGGTTTGCTTGATGTAGCGGTGTAGCAGCCGCGCTCACAATAGCAGCAAAGGGTTTAGCCAGTCAGATTCATCAGTTGCCTACCACTACCATGTTGGGAAGATCTACGTCTCGTTCTGGTGCGTCCGAATCTGTGCACGCTACTCCCTCGCGTCACGCTCCACTTGCCACCTCAACACCATCTTTGCCTCCACTTTGTCGCCGCCCACCACAACGCCTTTCTGACTCTGTAATAGGGCGTGAGTTGGAATTATTTGTTTCTGCGTGGGATAGTGATCATACTGTCCCAGAATGGCCTTGCCCTGGGGAGAGATTAGTTTATACGACGGAGGAGGACGATATTATGACCTCTGCCTAACCTCTCTCCCAGGTAAGTGAGCCACCTGTGAGTGTTTTGTTTCAACTTGCAACCTCTTCTGAGCCAGTTGAAATCCCGTCGACGAGTTGGGGGATTTTAGGGGATGTATCTCCAATCGCAGGGCCGAGTGGAGCTTGTCGCTCCTCCACTCGCTTCGTAGCAACCCCTTCACCCCCTAAGAGGAAGAGGAGGTTACATTTTACCTCTTATTCATCGTCCTCCCACAAGAGGAAGGAGTAGAAGGAGAGTAGTAGGAAGAGGTAGAGAAAGAGGTGCTAGAGGAGGTAGGAGAGGAACGCTTATCTCTGGGGAGATAAGGCAACTGTCTTCGGACCCAGATAACCCCTCTTCTGTTGACTCAGCTGACCTCACTCTCTCTCCGCTATCTTCACCACGGCCACGACAGCCATCGCCACAACAACAACAACAAGACATCATTCGATGGCAACACTGCCCCTTAAAGATGCCAGCGACCACTCGCCCTTTGCTATCTTTATTTTTTTGTGACCGTGACCTTCGATCAATTATGCCCAAAAGTTAATCATTTTGTTTTATGATGAATATCTATCAATAGAATAAAAATGAACATCATACGGCTAAAAATGTCGACGCTAGACCTAAACCAGACACTTGACCTTTGCTATCTTTATTTTTTGTGACCTTGACCTTCGACTGATTTTGCCCAAAAGTTAATTATTTTGTTTTATGATGAATATATATCAATAGAAAAAAAAATGAACATAATACGGCTAAAAATGTGGACGCTAGACCTAAAACAGACACCTGACCTTTGCTATCTTTATTTTTTTGTGACCTTGACCTTCGACCGATTTTGCCCAAAAGTTAATAATTTTGTTTTATGATGAATATCTATCAAATGGTTTGGCTCCCATAGCTGCCTTCCTTGACAGCCTTCGGGGGTGGTTGAAGACAGCAACGCACACAACCACACTATCCAACAACACAACATACACTCTGAGGGCACTTTGGGAAAGCCCGGTTCAGGCCATGGCCTTCCTCGAGAGCTCGGGGCTGCTCGGCCAGACAGCTTGCGGAGCTTCAACAACAACTGCCATAATGGTTACCTATAATGGCTGAAGACCTAAAACACAATGGAAGACTTCTCCAATCTTTGGACCATTCTCATTTTTTCACAACTATCATTCCTACATGTGCGCATTTTTCTTTGATTATATGAGTGCTGAATGGTGGTAATGGTAAAAATTTTACGGTGATGGTAATGGTAAAATTTTTACGGTGATGGTAATGGTAAAATTTTTACGGTGATGGTAATGGTAAAAATTTTACGGTGATGGTAATTGTAAAATTTTTACGGTGATGGTAATGGTAAAATTTTTACTGTGATGGTAATGGTAAAAAATTTACGGTGATGGTAATGGTAAAATTTTTACGGTGATGGTAATTGTAAAAATTTTACGGTGATGGTAATGGTAAAAAATTTACGGTGATAATAATGGTAAAAATTTTACGGTGATGGTAATGGTAAAAAATTTACGGTGATGGTAATGGTAAAATTTTTACGGTGATGGTAATGGTAAAATTTTTACGGTGATGGTAATGGTAAAAATTCTACGGTGATGGTAATGGTAAAAATTTTATGGTGATGATAATGGTAAAAATTTTACGGTGATGGTAATGGTAAAAATTTTACGGTGATAGTAATGGTAAAACTTTTATGGTGATGGTAATGGTAAAAATTATACAGTGATGGTAATGGTAAAAAAATTACAGTGATGGTAATGGTAAAAATTTTACAGTGATGGTAATGGTAAAAATTTTACAGTGATGGTAATGGTAAAAATTTTACAGTGATGGTAATGGTAAAAAATTTACAGTGATGGTAGGCCTAATGGTAAAAATTTTACAGTGATGGTAATGGTAAAAATTTACAGAGGTGGTAATGGTAAAAAATTTACAGTGATGGTAATGGTAAAAATTTTACAGTGATGGTAATGGTAAAATTTTTACAGTGATGGTAATGGTAAATTTTTTACAGTGATGGTAATGGTAAAAAATTTACAGTGATGGTAATGGTAAAAATTATACAGTGATGGTAATGGTAAAAATTATACAGTGATGGTAATGGTAAAATTTTTACAGTGATGGTAATGGTAAATTTTTTACAGTGATGGTAATGGTAAATTTTTTACAGTGATGGTAATGGTAAATTTTTTACAGTGATGGTAATGGTAATAATTTTACAGTGATGGTAATGGTAATAATTTTACAGTGATGGTAATGGTAATAATTTTACAGTGATGGTAATGGTAATAATTTTACAATGATGGTAATGGTAATAATTTTACAGTGATGGTAATGGTAATAATTTTACAGTGATGGTAATGGTAAACATTTTACAGTGATGGTAATGGTAAAAATTTTACAGTGATGGTAATGGTAAAATGTTTACAGTGATGGTAATGGTAAAAATTTTACAGTGATGGTAATGGTAAAAATTTTACAGTGATGGTAATGGTAAAAATTTTACGGTGATGGTAATGGTAAAAATTTTACGGTGATGGTAATGGTAAAAATTTTACGGTGATGGTAATGGTAAAAATTTTACGGTGATGATAATGGTAAAAATTTTACGGTGAGGGTAATGGTAAAAATTTTACGGTGAGGGTAATGGTAAAAATTTTACGGTGATGGTAATAGTAAACATTTTACGGTGATGGTAATGGTAAAATTTTTACGGTGATGGTAATGGTAAAAATTGTACGGTGATGGTAATGGTAAAAATTGTACGGTGATGGTTATAGTAAAAATTGTACGGTGATGGTAATGGTAAAAATTTTACAGTGATGGTACTGGTAAAAATTTCACGGTGATGGTAATGGTAAAAAATTTACGGTGATGGTAATGGTAAAATTTTTACGGTGATGGCAATGGAAATTTTTTTACGGTGATGGCAATGGTAAAAATTTTACGGTGATGGTAATGGTAAAAATTTTACGGTGATGGTAATGGTAAAAATTTTACGGTGATGGTAATGGTAAAATATTTACGGTGATGGTAATGGTAAAAAATTTACGGTGATCGTAATGGTAAAAAATTTACGGTGATGGTAATGGTAAAAAATTTACGGTGATGGTAATGGTAAAAAAATTACGGTAATGGTAATGGTAAAAAATTTACGGTGATGGTAATGGTAAAAAATTTACGGTGATGGTAATGGTAAAAATTTTACAGTGATGGTAATGGTAAAAATTTTACAGTGATGGTAATTGTAAAATTTTTACAGTGATGGTAATGGTAAAATTTTTACAGTGATGGTAATGGTAAAAATTTTACAGTGATGGTAATGGTAAAAATTTTAAAGTGATGGTAATGGTAAAATTTTTACAATGATGGTAATGGTAAAAATTTTACAGTGATGATAATGGTAAAAAATTTACAGTGATGGTAATGGTAAAAATTTTACAGTGATGGTAATGGTAAAAATTTTACAGTGATGGTAATGGTAAAAATTTTACAGTATTGGTAATGGTAAACATTTTACAGTGATGGTAATGGTAAAAATTTTACAGTGATGGTAATGGTAACATTTTTACGGTGATGGTAATGGTAAAAATGTTACAGTAATGGTAATGGTAATTTTTTTACAGTGATGGTAATGGTAAAAATTTTACAGTGATGGTAATGGTAAAATTTTTACGGGGATGGTAATGGTAAAAATTTTACGGTGATGGTGATGGTAAAAATTTTACAGTGATGGTAATGGTAAAAATTTTATGATGATGGTAATGGTAAAATTTTTACGGTGATGGTAATGGTAAAAAATTTACGGTGATGGTAATGGTAAAATTTTTACGGTGATTGTACTGGTAAAAATTTTACGGTGATGGTAATTGTAAACATTTTACGGTGATGGTAATGGTAAAAAATTTACCGTGATGGTAATGGTAAAACTTTTACGGTGATGGTAATGGTAATTTTTTTACGGTGATGGTAATGGTAAAAATTTTACGGTGATGGTAATGGTAAAAAAATTTACGGTGATGGTAATGGTAAAAATTTTACGGTGATGGTAATGGTAAAAATGTTACAGTGCTGGTAATGGTAAAAAATTTACAGTGATGGTAATGTTGCTAAAAACATATTACAACCTCTATTCTCACCAAAGGAGGTAGAAGGGATGGTTGACAGTGAAGGAGGTGAATCCATCAGAGGCTCCATAACCTCTGCTTCCGCTAAATGGGACTCCATACATGTACATGCATCACTGGAGTCATGGAATTGTCTATCACAGTATACACATGTTGTCCTGGAAGTGAGGGATATATGGTTGGAAACAGCTGAAAGGAAGAGAATAAACTGTCTGCATTTATTAATGTCCACCTATAATTTCCTAACAATTAAAACATTGCATGCCTATTTTTTATGGTCTTAATTATATTTTCCATATTGTGAGCAGATGACTGTTTCTTTACCTGAGTTGCCCGGACCTAACCTACTAATCAAATAAAGACCAATGCAGATTACGGGTATCTAACCAGGCAACTTACCGGAACCAAAATAGTTATTGATACAGAATACCGTTATGAACTAAATTACTGCAATCACATTTGAAATACACATGAAGGTGGACCTCTTATATCCTACAGTGATACTGTGTTTAAGTCAGAACCGGTGAAAGTCAAAGTCCATTCCTGTATTTTAAGATTAATTAAAAACAGAAAATGTTGGCATGATTCTATAGTTTTACCAAGAACTGATTTCCAATAAAGTACAATACTTCCCTTCACCTTAATGATATTACATAATTATCAAGAATGGGTCACATAACCCCTAAGCAATCCATTTAATCTCATATAAGTTAAATTAGATACGAGAACATAAAAAAAATAATAGTAATAATTTATATCATTATCGTGATTCTCCAGGTTTTAACAACTACTATTTTAGTAGAAATGGTAGACTAATAGGAACTCTACACCTGCTCTAATCTGTCATTGCTATACTTAAAGCCTTATTTGTGTTGCTATCACTATTTTACAGCCTGTTGCACCTACAATTCATGTATTATTATACTATTAACTTACTTGTCATATCTTTAATGGCCGCCATATTTACTGCTATACTTCTCCTATCCTTTCCCCAAGCTCCCCGAATCACTGCTTTTTGGCGAGCTTGGATGGATACGTGGTTGGTCTTGGTTTCAGTGGCTGGCAGCAGGGTCCATCTTGGTGGATCGTCGAATCCTTTTGACCGACCAGAACAGTTCCGCTTGCTTTGGCTTGGTTTCACCCAAGCGAACTTCGTATCTGATTGACGTCCAGATGACGGCTCTAGGGATACACCATAACGCCGCTCCTTTTATACAATTCAGTGCGGCTGGCTTCGACAGAATCGACACTCGACAGGTGAGGGCCGAGATGGTCGGAGATGCGCACGTTGTATGTAGAGTGCTTGCTGTCCACTAGAATGCATATCACAATTAATATTATGTAGTGGGCAGGGGCTGGATTCACTAAACACTGATAAAACAGAGCCTACGTATACACGTAAATCCCCCCCCCCAAAAAATGGCAAAAATAAGATGTGTGTTGTTTTGATATGAAACGGCATATTCTTAAAAAGTTATTTCAAGTGAATATTCAGAAAAAATCCTGAACTAACTAAAAAAAAAATTGGGTGTACTGTTCAAACCTTTCAGTACCTATAATCTTCATTGCTGAGTATCCTGCCTTGGCAATTTCAACCTGGGAATAATAAAAATGAAATGAACAACAACAGTGTAAAGTAGCATGTGGCGTCGTCATGGCAACGCTGTAATACACATCACCACAACACTGATGAACACATTACAAAATTCAATGTTAAGAGTGATTATACAAGTAGAATTAAAGTGATCATCCTCTATACTGTGAAGCAGCATTGTATAGGCTATTGTGATATCAGACCTGATGGCTTCAACAACAACAACAGCAGCAGCAGATCAGAATGCAAATTTTCAAATCCGTCCAGACCTAAAGGATAAGTAAGTGTCGACATTCAAAGTTAATAATAGAATTTATGGTAAATATTGAGAGAATTACCATTATTGCGTACGGTTTTCTACTTTCATTACCATTTAACGTTAGACCATTCGAAGACTATTTTCTTCTATGGCATTTCTTCCGCAAATGCCCCATATCCAAGATGGAAATTAGTCTGACCCAACCTGACCTGACCTAACTTAACCTAGACCACAGCTGACTACCGAGACATAACCTGGACAAACTACCGGGATATAACCAGTGCAAACTATCATAAAGTGACCAGGGCAAATTCCCAAGACCTAGCCAGATGTGGTAACACTGCGCGATCCTAGCCAAGAACACAGTACTTCTGTAATAATACCGTATTTTACGTTAGATTGTGTGATAATTTATAGTTAAGGTATTTGAAAGAATTACCGTTATTGCGTACAGTTTTACTACCTTCATTATCCATTTATTTTGACCATTCTAAGACTATTTTCTTCTATGGTATTTCCTCCGCAAATGCCCCATATCCAAGATATTCAAATGGGGCATTTTGAAATTAGCCTGACCTTACCTAACCTAACCTAGACTGCATCAGACTACCGGGACATAAACTGGGCAAACTACCAGGAAATAACCGTGGTAAAATACAGAAAATGACTGGGGCAAAATACTGGGACCTAGCTGGATCTGGCAACACTGCTACAAAAGGGTAATTCTTTCAATAAATACCAAAGTTAAGGCTAATATTGCGATTATCTATCCGGCGAATTACTGTAGCTAGGCTAGGTTGGGTTTGGTAAGGTTCAGTTACCTTTAACAATACTCAGTGGAATTATCTTGTGGAAATGTATTCTTTATTAGATATTTCGTTATTTATCTAGATTATTGCCGTTTTGTAGCAGTGTTGCTAGATCCGGCTGTGTGCAAAAGCTATTTATGTAAAAGGGTACCATACAGTATTTAATGTATAAGGATATATTACCGGTACTTAGTTTGTGTGATCATTCAAAGTTAATACTGTATGTGATAAATATAAGGGTATTTTACATTATATTCATTCCACTTGCAGGAGATTTTAGTTTAATGAATGAAGTAGCCCAAGAATAATAATTAATTAATACCACTAGATTTTGTTTTATTCCTAGTTTATAGTTTTGGGTACTGTATACAGTACTGTACTGTCAATAGTGCTTGGTACGGTACCTGTTGAACCTTGAAGGAAAGGATTAATGGGGTGAAAAATGGTACTACTGTATTGTACTGGCATTCACCAATAATTAGGTATTTAAGGGGCTGTAGTAGTGTTGGCAAATTCTGAGCAACTGATTCCAAGCAACAGGACACCATTATTTTTGTTAATCTGGCTCTTTTTCATGACATATTAAGAAGGAATCATGAGACCTCTAATGTACAATCCCCGTCAAAACCGACACCCCTCTCCTTGACCTATATGAAACCCACAACCACTGCTTCAGTGTGGGGGAAGGTGGAAGCCAGTGGGTGAGAGGAGGCAGAGTTGGTTTTAAAGTAATTACAGTTTATGAAAATTATCACAGTATGGAAACAAAGCTTGTGCTTCTGGTTCAGTGTACCTCAAGGTGAGAAGTGTCAGTTTTGGAAATATGGAATACATATTTTATATATTACCCCAGTTCAAATACCATACAGAGACAAAATGAATGTCTTTTATGGTTTTTAAGTTGAGGAATTGTTAGGACCTACAGTATTCCTGGCTCTGTCTGTTACCATCAGTGACCTACATGGCTAATGTGAATAAATGTTAGAAGTCTTTGTGACTGATCCACTAAAATATATATATACCATATTCATATGTAATAACAATTACTCCAAGAAATTCAAGCATTCTAAGGTAACCCATCTACTGAAGCTATTAATTTCATCAACTTCTTGGCTCATTAAGGCAAAAGTTTTCTGCATTTTTGCAAGCTCTGAAAGGGGTGCATTATAAACATTATAATGATTTGAATGTTGACAATTAAGACATACAATAATATTATATCATAATTGTTCATCTTTATGCCATATATTGTCCTCAACATGTCCTTCACCACATTCCTTCCTGTTTTATATAGCTACAGAAATATGCATTTCTTGATCCTTCACATATAACTACAGGTTTCGAAGCTCTGTGGTGCGAGATGTGATCCATAATACATTGGTGGAGAAGCTGACTGGGTTTGTTTACAGTTGTGAGACAGGCGATGAAATGTCCCTCTCACTGTCTGAGCTCCTCAGGAACAAGCTCTTAGGTTGGTAACTGCAGGATTTTTACACACCGATGGATTACTGGTTTATATATAACATTCTCAATCTCAACACTTTTGATTATTGATTTCCAATCACTGTAGCCTATTATAAGTAAATAAAAAGTGTATGTGAGAAGAAATGAAAAATAGTAGAGTTTGCTTGTACATACAGTATTCATCAATATAAAAACATAAATCAAAAGGTTAATATGCATATTAGGAGATACTGTACTACTGTACACAATTATGGGATTTGACCACTTTTATTGAGCGATAAAGGGCTTTTTTTGGGAAAAAAATGGAAAATGGAAATAGGAAGTAAATAAATGTCCAGAGAATGTAGCGCAAAATAGGATGGGAGTGTTCTTGTGCATCAGGATTGACTATCTTGATGTATGTTTGTTTATGGCCTTGAATGTATACCGTGAGATCATGATTTTGAGCAAACTATTTCAGTCACTTCAATTAGGATTTCTATTCTAGATACTTTACCATGTTTGAAGGCTGATAATGATGCTATTCATAAAGTACTGAATTTTGTACAGTAGTTACCTACACTATTTCATCTGAAAGAGAAATTAGTGTGTCCTTTTTGCAGATCTTAATCTACCACGATACAAGTTCGTGGTGAGCGTAGTGTTGGGTGAACAACGTGGAGAAGGAGTCAAAGTGGGTGCCCGCTGCCTCTGGGATGCAGACACTGATAATTATGCTTCAGATGTATTTCTGGCTGTAAGTTTTATATGACTCATAAATTATGAAAGGTACAGTACAAGTAACAATCAATTGTTTCTTCAACTTTTTGTTAATATATCTGTAGATTAATATAGTAATTTTCTCAGTTTGTTACATTACTTAGCATGTTTATTTGTCTAGTACCCAAGAGGGAGCTCAGATCCAGGGTTTCTTTGTTCATACCGTATGCTAGTATACATGTGGACTTCCGTGCCAATTATGACCTGATCTGCTATATGAATAGGCCCCACACACTCATGTTCAAACTGATTTGGGCTATTATATCCTAATTGATGCCCGCAATCAGGCCAGTCGGCTAGTACTGTACAGTGTATTTTTCCCACCTATATAAATTATACAGAATATATGCACATAAAGGGTGTAATATGTAATAAGAAAAGTTCAAAGAATAATGAAAATTACTGTACACGTTTTATATATTTTCCTCTAGTGTCTGCTTTGTCAATAACTTTTCATAGCAATGCAGATTTGTTGCCCTTTTGTGTATTCAGAATGTTTTTGTTACTTTGCAGGAAACTTTCTTCTGTTGTGCAGCCGTGTATGCAGTTTATTTCTACTGATGTGTATGCAGACCTAAGTCTGGTGAAACAAAGCCGTTATTCTAACATATCACAAGTACAGTACTGTACTGCAATGCCAAAGTTTGCCCCTTCATGAGAGGCAAAAGACAATGGGCAGACACTGTTACCAATTTTGTGGGTGGCTGCTGTTTGATCTGGTAATATTGATAGAAAGCGAGAGAATTCCACCATCATCTTTTTGCCTCATGTGGAAGGGGTTTTAGCATGTAATTATTGTCCTAAGGAACACAATTAGTGCACTTACTATATTATAAACCTCGTAAGAGCTTGAGTTTTTTTTTTTTTTTTTTACATTGCTAACCTCCTTCAAGTATTGTACTGTACCGTTAAATACCCATTAAGCCTGAATAAGGTACCTCACTCTTTTTGGAAGGATTTGTATCCAGAAGACAATAAATAGCCTTGGATGTATTCATGAATAGATGTGGAATTTAGTACATTCCGAAAGAAAATAAAGGACACTAGTAGATTCTAGGCAGGAGTGCATATCTGTTGTAGTAGGAATGGAATGACAAAGGGGTCACAGAAGGCTTATAATCACTGTTTGTTGTGGCCAATGACCCCCACCCTACTTTGAGAACAAAGAACTATCATTATTATACTGTACATGCTTACTGTTGCCTCGTTCGTTTAAAGTTATATTTTATTATATCAATGTCATTAGGTATGAAGCATACTGTATGTACAGTGGCCAAAATAGGTATTGCGACAACTATTGATACATTAAATATATTAATGTCCGTAGTTGTTGAAGGGATTATAAGTATGTATTACAGAAGGATATGTATTTTATCTTCTGTTATACATGATTATAGTCCCTACAAATAGTTGTGGATATTACTATGGTTAAAGTTCTACCAAGATTTGTCGCAAGACCTTTTTTGGCAACTGTACATCATTATAATTATGCAAGAGGGTTCGTTCAATTGTTCAACCAGGTCGTCTCTACCAGGTGCAAGATGATGCTACGTAAAAAAAAAGATATATTTTTTTTTTTTTTTTTTACTATAAGAAGGCTTATGGAAAACATTTCAAGGTCTATAATTATTATTAAACTACCATGAGCATATGCACATAACTTATACCAGGACCTAAGTAAAGTAAAATTTATAATGAGTATGCCTACCCTAACCCATTTACTGGTACAATAAAAAGCAATTCTTGGAATTTTTCTGGTCAACATTAAAAATGTATAAAGAAGCAGTTTTCACAGCAATGAGGAAAAACAAATAAAAATACAGTATTCACAGAACACTGTACCTGAACTGTATTTTTGTTTTAGTATGACTATACAGTATACTGTACACTACTACTGTATTTTACAAACTGTCAGGCTTTTGGGTTTAGTGCTAATGGTGGTGTAGGTAAAAAATTGTAATATACAGTACTGTATATTGATTTATTAACTTAATAAAGCAAAGTTATCAGCTAGCACAGTTGAAGAGCAAAGATGAAATAGGGTGACTTTCTTATTGGCCACTACTTCATGATCACTCTTAAATATCCACAATGAGACACCTTGGATCAAATTACTGTACTTCTCCAGTGAAAATAACAGGAAGGTTTTAGTTTGTTTCTATTCAGTGAGGTGCATTAGTGCAACTGGAAGGGAAGGATCTTTACGACTAATGTACAGTAATACATACACAATGCTGATTACAGCCAATTAATGATCTACATCATCATCTAATGTTGGAAAATACAGTACAGTATCTATATCCATCATTCAGTTTACAAAGTATCGAAAAAAAAAAAAAAAAGTAAATACCTGTACTTACAATTAAAGAACTGTATCAACACTATGACTGCACAAGACACACAGGTCCCAAAAATTAGCTTTTATTTATGTTGTATCATACATAACTTTGAGAACAGTATTTGGATTATAAATTTTCCCAACAATAGTCTGTTAAGTCTCATGGAGTTATTTATGTCGGATACACTGGGATTATGGGCTTGAAATGAGCCATGCATGATGAAACCACGTATTAACAGTTTTAGACACATTAAAATATAGTTAAAAACACTGTTGAAAAGTCCAATTTTTTTTTGGTAGGGTATGCAGCAAGTCTGATTAACTTATGAACCCTGTGATTGTCTTTGAAAATTGGACGCTTCCGATTCCTCCTGAACATACCACGAAACAAACTCCTTCCATATTGGTGGAGTTTCGTGGCAATATTTGTAGGACTATATTATCTCCAATTTTCTGACTACACCACATGGTCCCTTAAACTATCATGAAAGAATGGACAAATCACTGTGTAAGGTAATTGCCACCCTGTGTATTATAGGTTGTATGTAATTATACATAAAAAGCAGCATATTACAAGTGTTTACTGTAGTTACATAAAGTATTTAGATATCTGCAACACAAATTCATGGGGCCTGAAAGTAATTTTGAAACGTTTAATACTATTCTGATTTCAACCTATGATATTTGTTTTGATGATGACAGAAAGTAGTTATCAACTTGAGGGGTTTAATAGCTCTCAATACTTTGGGTGAAAAAGCTTAATGATGGTACCAACTTGTCATGAGAGAGGAGTTTGTTTAATTGATATCCAATTGATGAAGTTTCATTACAACAGGCACCTGGAAACCCTGAATAAAAGCTACTAAAATCTGAGACTCTGTATTTGCAACCATTTAAAGTTTCAGGAGAGAGTTTACATGACAGTTCTGGTTAGAATGGCAAGCAAAACAATGTGGTTCCTTTCCAAGATATAGACAGGCTGCTAGTTTTAACAGCTCGTGCACTATAAAAAAAACGAAAAGTGAGAAACGTGTCTGATTTTTGTAATCGACAAAAGCCATGACCCATACCACCCAACTCAAGGGTCAAGGGGCCTGAGGCTGGGGTACCATGTCCTGATAAATTAAGGTGGCCTTCAGTTGTAGATGAACTGGAGGGATAAATATTCCTCCAAACTATGCAATAAAACAGACCCATACTGAGGCACTAGTCTGTTTCATAGTATATTATGGGACAATCAGTAGTCTTTCATTTCACCCACATCAGAATGCCAACCTCTACCTAATGGTGGTATTACATGGGAAAAACCTGGGTACCTCAGTCTCAAACCCAGGCCGGATAACCAGGTGAGACTCAACTCGGGTGCTTTAACCCACAAGACCATCAATAGTGATCCATATATTACAAGAAACTTTTTCCTGAAATGCAGTCATACTCCCATCAATATATATACGAGATGCCTTCAATCACCAGACCTCAAAACTTGTCTATTGCAAAAGCTGTCATAGCTCATGACTGGATAAATCCCCCTTGACAATGATTTAAGTCAATGGCATACAGCACATAAACTTCACATTAATGTCTGGGTTTACTAGACCACAAGTTTTCTATCTATTAAAGGTACATAATAGCCACCAATAACACCATTAACTTATGGCATTAAGGTGCCACTTTAATTTTACTGCAATGTCAGATACTGAAAACAAATCATTATTACAAAATTCTTAACTATCCTTAATGACACTTCTAAGTTATATCTCATTATCTTAAATCCTAGTTTCTTTTGACCTAATAGTCAATCTCATTGTTCTGCTCCTCTTCCTCTTCATACTTGGTACCATTTTTCACTCTCTCCTCTTCATCTTTCATTGGGAAGTTGTTATAATAGGAGTTGCCATAATCAGGATAATCTGAGGGAAATAAAAATAATTGTCAATATACGTTTGATTATTAAAAGAGGTTAAAATGCTGTTATTAATCATTAAGGCAATACACATTTCCCACTTGCAAATACAAGATTGCTTAACTCATTCATTGAAAAAATTCCCACACTTTCAAGTGTTTAAAGTAATTTTATGTTTTGGACTGCTACAGAACTTTGAAAGCAAAACTTATATCAATACAAAATATACTAGACATTTCGCATGCTTTACCATCTTCAGGCTCTTGCTTGATCTTAATGCCTTCTTCACCCTCCTCTCCTGGGCCTCTCTCCCTCCTCTCCCGGTCCCTGGTAAAGGAAATATATAGGTTAAATTACAATACAGTAAACAGTTATTGTCTCATTCACAAAATTTGATCATTCTGTGGGTCAAGAAGTCAAACACTTCATCATAATGTATCAAACCACTTCAGCTGCTTTCCTAGTTAGGCTACTAGTCTCTTAATGTTTCAAACACCAGCCTTGCCTTGCCTCCCCTAGTACTTTACCCACCTTTCTTTTATATTCTTTTCTGTAGCCTACATCACTTAGTCTTCCATTTGCCACTTCCCTTTTGTTCTTCATCCTTCCTGTCATGTTCCCACTTAACCTGGGCCTTAATTCTCACCTTGGAACCTCATTGAAACATTCCTCTCACCACTTCAGCATCTATCAAATCCATGCTTATCATTTTATCTACCTTTATATACTATATCAGACTTATTTGGTCTCCGTTTTCGTATCTTGTCCTCCCCGTATACCACAGGAATACAGATATTGTATGCCTAATGTAGATAAAGTATACTTCAGGAAATACTGGATGACAAGTCAACCAAGACATACAATATAGTGGGTTTGCTGGCAACCCACTAATGAATGCACTGACTTTGGCTTAAATACATATATTTTAAATAGAAGACAAGACTGTCAACACCAATGAACTTCAAACTTTCCACTTGTGTGTTTTGTTTGATTAGTCGCCAAGACATATCCAAACCTACACAGTACATCACCATCTGAATCTTAGTAGTTTTGTAAAAATAAAAATAAATTTTCATTCATATCAATTGCAAAGATAAAAAAAACTTTTTAGCAACTACACAACTAAGTACAAATTTATACATAAAATAGATCTATGCTCACTATGTCACCAGCCTTACCTGTCTCTGCGGTGCTTGCGGTCACGTGACCGAGAGCGACGCTTGCGGTCTCGAGAGCGTGACCGATGTCGCCTCCTCTCTCTTTCATCTCCTTCCTCTGGTGCCCCACCTCTCTCCCGTGATCTTGATCTACGTCTCTTGCGGTCACGGCTGATTGTGTAACAAAAAAAATAATCCTCAAGAAAATTTTGAAATGGACATAAAACTAATGGCATTACAATCATCTTCAAAGTATCTGATGGCGGAGACAGTTGCCAGCAAAATGTGCACCAAAATGCCAAAAATAGTGCAGTGAACTTTAGTGAAGTCAGACAATTTTCTAGGATTTATAAAGCTACAGCTTTAGCATAACCCCCACATACCTATGCCTGCCACATAAATGAGGAACTGACCCATCTTCTATACATTTCTCCATCTCCTTTGCCTCTCATATACCTTTTTTTACCATTGTAGCTTCACCAAAAACTATCTCAGAACAATTTCCTCTGTTCTTTAATCAAGTAATTTTTTCACCACACCATTTACCATGCACTTTGCTTACTCGTTAAAAACTTAACCTCTGTATCATTGCTTTTCTCCAGTACTTCAATATATTTCAATTCTCCTAGGCCAGTTGACATTTCTTCCTCAACAATTCAAATCCTATAACTCTCTAGGAACATTAATCAATTCTCAAAAATATTCCTTAAATTTCGGTCTCTAATCCTCTTATCAATACAGTATATGAACACATTTTGTTGATCTGACCTTCACACCTATTATTTAAAATAACCAAAAGGAAATTGATTCTGGTCACCTTGGTCACTATGTTAATAACCCTTGAACCTTTATGCTGCCAGCAGTACAAAAATGGAAGCTGGTATGGGTATAATTTGTCTTTAGCCACATACCTGCGAGACCTCCTTCTGCGCTCCCTGGGCTCTCTCTCCCTCTCTCTGCTCCTTGAGTGTCGCCTCTCACGTTCACGGTCACGTTCACCACTGCCACCGCCGCCGCCGCCGCCGCCGCCGCCACCACCACCACCACCACCACCGCCGCCACCACCACCACCGCCGCCACCACCACCGCCGCCGCCGCTGCCACTGCCTCTGTCCACTCTCTCTCGGTCACTGGAGGGGAAATAAGTGGAGCATAATTGATACCAAAATTCTTTGCCACATGTGTATACTCTTACCAATCCTAAACAAACCACTTGTATGTTTAAACACCACAACTCAAATGGCTCACCGAAATAATTCCATTGATTTGAAATCCGAGCATGCAGACAACCTCAAGCCTCACAGTACATCTTATGAAATTTTGCATTACACTGTTTCTCACAGTGGGTAAGGGTAGAGTGTCATGAGGTGAGTGCCTCAAACATAACACAGCTACCAAATTAATGTAGTAAACTTTTGTATTACCTGCAGACACAACACTCTAGAGTTTCTCCACATGTACATGCCTCAACTGACATCATTATGTACTTTTAACTTGAAGGTCACTCACAAGATGAAGATCTTCACAAACACTTAATATAACCAACAGCTATAACTAACCCATGCTTCACCTTCATTCTTGCCCTTAAAATGCCAGTCATTAAGCCTGAAATATGTGATAGGGGCTCTTATCCCCACTTTCTTATTATCCTAAAAGACATAAAGTGTCATGACAAAGAAATGTAAAAGAAATTATCTCCAATGAAAATAAACAAATGAAGCTTCACTAACACAACTCTTTCTTCTTCGCGGTTGCTGCCACCTCGCCTGCGGTCATCTTCTCTGCCTGAATGTTTGATGTTAACGTCAGGACCACCTCTACGAGTTCCACCAAGACCCCCACCTGTAATTTACACAAACTTAGAAAAACAAGAATGAAAGAATAAGATATTTGTTCATTTCAGCATCAGAGTTGCTGGACAACTACAAAAATAAACACTTCGTCAAAATCATGTAGCAGAGAATGTAATACAACAGCAACTGGCACTCACCTAACAGCAACCCATAGGAAGTGAGGAAAAACAAAAAGAATTTGTAAGTACAGTAAGTCTGAGTTTCAATGTAACTTCCTGAAATACAATTTCTCTCAATAATCAGTAAACTGCTTTGCATCATACTTTCAGAATGGTTGCAAATTCATGACATCATTTAACAGGCAATCCTGATAATATAGAGGTCAGCAACATTAGAGGATATAAAATACCACTACATTACTGTATTTGAGAAAATGTAGTGTAGGAAAATTTGTTTGGTACACCAAAATAATCACACAATTGTCTGCATATGAGTAGAGCTCATTCAGGTGTACCTTGGGTTCTGGCACATCCAGGTTTTTCTGGGGTTTTACGTGTGTCATTGAGGTTGATCCTTGTCTCACATTTGCTGGTTCAAATCCCTAGCTAGTCAGTATGTTCATATTAATCAGTCTTGGAAAGACAGAGATCCTCTACCAACCTTCACCCGCCTCACCAGCACATCATCCCCCTACCATCCTTATTAGAGACACTGCTCTGAAAACAGTTAAGCATTTCAAGTACTCTCCATTGACAGCTCAGCCAGAATCAGAAAGGCCAGCCAGGCTCTTGGTCGTCTCCATACTCGTGTGATGAACCACAAAAGAATCAACTTGAGCGTTTCCTCAAGAGATCCTTACAGTCGTTCATGGGCATCAAGTGGCAGGACAAAGTGACCAACCTCAAAGTCCTGGACAGAGCAAGCCTGGTCAGCATTGAAGCCATGGTCTTAACTCCCTAAGAGCCTATTGACTTAATATCATGTCACCACGAATTTAGGCCTTGAAGCCGATTGACGTAATATAAAGACTGTAAAAAAAAAACTACTTGGGCTATATCTAGCCACTTCATTGGTAACACTGGTAAGATTTGGGGCTACTAGTGTGGACTGACTATAAATACTGCGTTCTGGCTGTGGGTGGGGGGGGGGGGCGGCCTCTTTGATGCCTGCTCTCTCCCTACCATAGCACACACCAACACCCCCACACTGACTCCGCCTCCTCTCCTATCTTTCCTACTCCCTCCCTGAGTTCCCATGCTTTTATAATCACATGGGAAGCTTATCTAAGTCATATCACACCTCGTTTATATGCGTACTGGGCAATACACACATGTTATATGTACATAACGTTACTATAAAACTATATGTGTACAGAGTAAGCCTGCAGTATGCTATTATATACATCCCTCTGTTATCGCGGGTTCGACTTTCGTGTTTCGTTACTATCGCGCATGTGTGAAAAGTTCACCTTCATCCTCTATAGCGCATCCGTATGCTTACTATCGCGCACGTAACATTCAAATTTGGCGGTGCGAAGGTAGCGACTGTGATTGGCCAAGCACAATGGACTGACAGCTATGTTTATCATGACATGGTGTTACAACAGTGAAGGTAGCGACTATGTCAAGCACACTGGACTGACAGCCATGTTTACCATGACATGGTGTTACAGCAGTAAAGATGAGGACTGTGTGGGTTTATAACTAGCCCTACTTATCAACTGGACTGACTGCCATGTTTACCATGACATGGTGTTACAGCAGTAAAGATAAGGACTGCCTGGGTTTCTAACTAGCCCTGCTTATCAACCCTATCTTTGTTTACCACAAGAGAGTTAACTAGTGATACAATGAGATAAAGCTTTTTCATCGGCGCCTAATTACACCTCGGTCTGGTATAGAATGTCTAATACAGTGGACTCTCCAATAACGCGGTTTTGAGTAACGCGTTTTTGATTCAACGCGGTATAATATATAGGGGGGATATGATTAAATAACATTATTTGTTCGATTTAACGCGGCCACGCTCACCCGCTTACCCACACTACTTTTGGCGGGAAGCAGGGTGAGCTGCTCAGGCCCGCTCTCTGACCAAACAGACACGACTTGATCAATTCTTTAAAAGGAAGACAGATGTGGTGTCAGAGGAAGGTAACACGAGTGTGGAAGGAGAGCGAGGAGGTGTGGAGGGAGAGAGGGGTGGGGAGGGAGAGAGGGGTGGGGAGGGAGAGCGGAGTGGGGAGAGAGAGAGGGGTGGGGAGGGAGAGCGGGGTGGGGAGGGAGAGCGGGGTGAGTAGGCAGACTGGAGTGACGAGTGTTAAATGTGAAGGAAAGTGTACCGTTACTTTACAAATATAAATAAAACGAGAATGTGGGTTTTTGTTGTTTGAGTCCCCAACTACATACTTTAGTTTGACTCTACTATTCATACATTAGAGTAACAAAATCCCCAAAAGGTAGACTTTTGCATCGTCCAGGAACGCAACCCCCACTATTACCATTGTTTCCTATGCGGAAATTAAGTTTAAATAACGCGTTTTTTAATAACGCGACGTCTCCAGGAACGTAACTACCGCGTTATTGGAGAGTCCACTGTACGTCGATATAAGACATCGTTCCTACAAGGATGTATATTACAATTTGTATTAAGCATATTAAATGCATATAACAATTTGTATTAAGACGACTCATGACTGAAATGAGGGGTAGTGGTGGAGGTGGTAGGGGGAAGGGGGGAAATAGCGTGATATAGTTTGTTTACATTTTATTAATCATACGTTATTAGTGTTTCCTTCTTTTTCTGTCCGAGAAATACCGAAATAACTTCCTTCTTTATATGGAAGGATATGGCTTTCCATTTTGTAAATGCACCACCTGGCATGACTGAGTGTTGAAGCTAGTGTTTAACTCGTAATTACTAAACACGAGTCACACACATGGTGACAAGGCAGGCTAGGCCTATATTCCCTTGACCTTGGGCTAGGGGGAATGGAGATACTGAGGGTAGGGGGGGAAGGAGTGCGGGAGAAGTGGTGGGAACACACACACACTTCACAGACGAGTGATGTAATTTCCTAACATGTTCGCTAACATTTCCTAACATCATTTCGCTCGTTTTGTATAAAAACTCATTGGATATGCTTCACTTATTTTTGCCACCCATTTTATATGGATGCAATCGTTTTGAGAAATAATTTTAAGTTAATATTTTGGGAGCTAATTCTAGTCAGTCGGACACCCTACTCTGGCGAGTGCTCTCGGAATCGGGCGCCCGACTCTCCATATGTGAACACGTTCTGTTATGTTTAATGAATTGCCATCGTGTTTGAGGTCTCATAGTAAAAAAAACACGTCACTTTCGAGAGACATAAGAACCTATCCCAATTTTCATCATTAATCTTTAGTCCCTAAGGTCAGTCATGCATATCCATTTACGCACCACCTAACCAGAACACTTTACACGCCTACTGTACTTGGGGTCCACTGTATTAAGTTAAAAATGCTATTTTCTTACTAATCTACTTTAGTTTTCATTATATGCAAAGAAATATAAGTAAAAAAAACATGTTTAGGGAGGAAAAATCTTGAAATATGAGGGACCGGGAACCAATTTCAATTATTCCCATTAGTTATTAAATTCCGCTATTGCGTGCTACTTACGGCACCAATTAGGCGCGATAGCGGAGGGATGACTGTATATATATTTATACCTTGAAAACTATAATTTCGTCAAATTTTAGCGTAATAAATTACGCCCTTTTTTTTTTTAAGGGGTAACTGGGTTTTTTCTCGGACTTGACTTTGACGCACTCCCCTACTCAAACCAGTCGATTTACGAAACTTTCCATTTCAGATTCTGGTGTGTAAAATCAAGCTCTACAAATCTGTAATAACAGAATTTACCTAAACGAAACTTTTAAAATCACCCTGTTTTTGCGGTTCTGGGGAATTTCTGGAACTAATCTGCTAGATGTCACTGCTGTGCAGTCAGTTCATGCGACATGAGCTAAAATATTGTTTTTTAAAATCCCATCAGCATACAAATGCATAGAACCTTGATCATTATGATACTTTGGAAATCCTGCATCGACTTTTTAATACCCTGTATGGATAATTTTGAGATAAGTTGGTTAAATTAGATATTTTTGTTTCGTGATTATCGACCATCTGCTGTCGATATTTAAAGTAAGGCATATGCCAAGGCTAAAATCTATTTATTTGGACAATACAAATAAATATGATTAAGACTGTACTACATATATAGTTATTTTTGTGGAGATATTAGCATCTCCTTCACCAAGTGAGCGACAAGGCAAAAGTAGCCGAGCGAGACTCAGCGAGTTGGAACCAAAACAAACATCTAAGAGCCTGTCTGGCGTCTGCCTGAGATTGAGAGTCCTCACTCCTCAAGACCTCAACAATCAACTATGCCATCATCGTGTTGTGTCCCTCAATGTGTTAATAGACATTTGTTTTGTTTTGATTCCCTCCACGATTCGACTACTTCGCCAGCACATTCGAGTTGCCTATTCTCAATTGAAATATGTATTTCAATAAACCAGGAAGTTGATCTATGTAATTCGGAGTTTTAACTATCAACTGCAAGTTCTTTTTATGTTTATTGTATTTTCATTTACTTTGTTTCCAATCAATGGTGTACCTGTTTGGTAATCCCGAGATGGCCAAATAATTTGAATGCCAATTTCACTAGAAAATCAACTTGACTACTTTTGATCATGAATAGTACTATTTTACCTGTGTTTTACTACTTAGAAAGAATTGTGTAGAAATATGTATCATTTAAGCTCGATGCATTTTTTTTGTGTATAGAATGACTCTGAAGGAATATTTTATTTTGCTTGTGTGCGCGATGAACCGCCGATTGTGATGCCACCTGGTGGCAACCACGAGTTTAGAAAATTCCCCATTGGAATTGTGGCTCCTACGGGTTAAATGCGCAGCTTCGATGGACTGGCCACATCATCTGCATGGAGCTCTTCCAACTGCCTCTCTAGCGGCTCTATGAAGAACTGAGGCAAGGGCAGAGGCCTAGGGGCTGTCCCAAAAAGCAATTCCAAGACTATTACAGACAATCTGAAGCACAGCGGCACCCCTGCAACAGAGCTGGAAAACATTGCACAGGACAAATCAGCTTGGCGATCACGGACAAGACAGGCCCAAGAAGTCTTCGAGACCAACCGCCACGATCACCTTGCCAGTGCCAGAGAAGGGCGCAAGGCCTACACGTCCTCCCTTTTCACCACTGCAGTGTTCCAGTGCCCCTACTACCCATGAGTGTGTGCCTCCAGAATTGGTTTCTCCAGCCACATCTGTGCCCATGAAAGAAGACTACCTACACGATGACATTGTCGGGTACGATGGTCTACCTACCCACCGTTTGCTTTGTACATCATGGGATGAATAATACCTAATTTCATTAAAAAAAAAACTGACTAGCATCATAGTTGAATATAAGGAAGTCTTTTTGTACCGTCAAGTTTATACCGATTAGTCCTCAAATTTTCAGTGTTGTGACCTCTTTTGGGAATCTATTCTATATTGTACATAGTAGTACACCTCATGCCCATAAAATAGTAGATTTTGTTATACCTTCAAGCCCACATTTGCTTCTTTATCCTCTTTTTGAATATGAATCTTTTAAAAATCATACATGCATTACAGATTATCTAGCCATATCATGACACCTCCATCAATTATGTATTTCAATTGAACTTACCAAGACGCCGTGGCAGCCATCCCTTCACTGTCCTGGCTCGTTCCACATCCACCAGCACTCGCCTGTTGTCTATTTTCTTTCCATCTGCGTGTTTGTATGCCGCTGTTGAGGGGAGAAAGGGCAAAAATACAACATTAGGAAAACATTTCTGTTAAGATGCCTGCCCGGGTTTGTCTGGCCTCCCTTCCCTCTACCCGGGCTAGACTTTAGACGTACTCAAAACACGAAAAGCAAAATGGTGGAATAACACGAGACCAGTCCTGTGTATCATCTCCTCTTGTTTCAACGCTGCTGCTCCCCTCACGGTGCTGCTCAGTGTCCCAAAGTGTGGATGACACAAGCTGGTTATTCTTAGTTTTGGTATAATGTAAATGAGTGGCTGTGAATGAAAGGGGATGAGAAAAGGTAGGGCATGAAAATGGTGATGAAATGGCAATGAATATGTAGGAAGGGAGTAAAGGGTAAGGGAGGGGCTGGTTCTCCCAGTGAATAAATTATAATAGATTTGGATATGAAAGTACGCAAACTTTTCAGAGGAACCCAACTGCTACTGGTTAAACTTGATATATCTAATCATGACTTCTGGTACTGCTTTGAATTTTTTTTTGTGTGTGACAGATACTTTGCAGTGAGATAACATCAACTATAAAGAAAGCGTGTTACCTGGGCATACCTTTATTGACACAGTAAGCTAGAGCGCCCGGTAGTGGAGGTGAAGATTGGGGTTTCCCGACATTTCCATCGAAGGGCGTTGGAATACTTACCCAACTTACCCATGACAATGTATTTTTTTTTAAATAATCAAACAAAAGAAACTATATTTCTTTATACTAGCACAGTTAAATTTTTCCAGTTTTAAAGTAAATCAATTCATCAAAAGCATATTAAATTGAAAAACCAAAAACTGCCAATTATAAGACCTGTCTATCATTCTTATCTACATGAAACTCTTCGGACGGCCATACCTACCACACTTACCCTGGCTACTGTACCCGCAGGCTCTGACACCATCCCACCCACTACACTTACCTACTGGTCCACCTCATTCTTACACGCAACTTCCTTCCCCTATACCCTTCAATAAATCTTGTCATAATTATATCTCTAAAGGTTTATATGAAGTAACCCACCATTAGTAAAGTAAGTACAAGAATCAACTACTAGGAAAGCAGCATAACCACTTGAAAATCAAAATGTAGCCCTCATATTCTTACTAACCAAATCAGCAGTTATAAAGCTGTCGATACCACAGATAGCCTGGGGAATTTCTCATGCACCAAGCTTGGCAAGAAAGACCATAGAAGGTAACTTACACCCTGACGTCCTCTTGGCTCGGCCACACTTACCAACCCCTTGCCAGGATCCCTCTTCACCACCCTCTCATCACTAACACCTTACAATATTATCATTACCTTCACCTTCCACAACTCTCCCCTACTACTGTGATAACTGCTCATTAGTGCTCTTTCATATAACTATTCCCAGGATAGTTCCCATTCATATTCATTGATTAAATATGTCTCCAATAAATAATTTAGAGACTGTTTTTCACCATGATATCCAATTTCCTGATTCCCCTCTAAATTCACAGATACCCCAACCATCTTATATTTCTAATCAAGAGACTAGTGAAACAAGATCCAGCATTATAGATACGTCAAACTTATCAAATTCCTCGGCACCCTCACAGTATTCTTCCGTGCACATTTTTGTCTTCAAGGGTCCCCATTGTTTTCCCTAAACATTAACCACACCCTTTACTCCAGATTCCCCAGACAACACAAGAAGCACAGAGCTGTGACCACTTTTCACACTGAGATAAAGAAAATCTATCCAATTTTTTTCTAATGGTAATGTGAGCTTAAGTGGCACTCCTTCAATCAAGTTACTAAAGTGATTTTGAAGAATCAACTCAGAATTTAAGACTTTTCCAGCTTCAGCTGATTGCATTAATTCTTTACTAATGATCAAAAGTGGAACCCCAGTAAACTCAACATTAAAGTATGCCATGAGGCCTAAAGAGAACGACCCCATTTAAACTGGACATGAATTAGGGAAAGTGAGTCTGTATGTTTCTGGCTGGGCCACATTTTTAAAAGTCATATCTGCCTGCTCCTGTGTTGGGCTTACCACACATACAAACCTAGAGCCGTGAGCGCTCATAGGTCGCGTGAGCATACAAGCCAGCACGGAAGATCGGCTGTACAGGGTGAACGAAACAAAATGCATTAGTGTGGGATCTCATAAAGAAAAAATAAAAGTGATGCATCATTCAACATTATAACATTGTTTTTGTTTTATGGTAAGGAAGGAAAGAAATAAAAGGTGATAGAGCTGGCACATCAAAATTTCAAGTGAGGTATACCATGGTTGACCTCGGCTGGTGACCTCATGCTAGGGTAACCTGTGGGGCACTTAAAAATGCAACCCTCCATTACACAAGGTCATCATACAATAATACATATGAAATGAGTAACTGATACACGAACACTTTTTAGCAACATGGGTGTAAACCAAAATATCTTGATAAATATATGATTATATTTTACAACCTTATTTGTCATATCAACTGGACAACTATAAGTAAAAACATCTAATAACTGAATGCATTGAAAGAATACCAGTTATAATTCAATACATTAATAATTACCTTCATATCTTTAATTCAGCAAATGCAGTTCAAAACATTACAAAAACACAATACTTACCTGCATTATCCCCCGTCTAATTTCATCAAATTTTTAATATATTTCTTAAGCATACTTTGCCTTGTTATTGAATCCTGTAGTATGAGAACTTCATAACTTCATAGACTACAATTATCTATCCTTCACAAATTCTCACATTCTACTGTCATATTACCTTCTGTATAGTCCTAGAATTCTTAACAGTAACTCCATTTTATATATCTGGCTCTGGCTAACACTTTATGATTTTACTCCTCATAGGGTAAGATCCCAACCATAAAGTTTTAATTCTGCAACCAACAGTGACTAAAAACAAACTTCTACAGCACTATTAATTCTAATAATTAACCAGCAGACATTTGCCACTCATTCAATGATGTTCATAAATCTTATCAACTGCCAAAATAGAAACATATGGACAACCAGACCAGACAGATGTATGCTTAGAGAGATGATGGCAAAGGTGGCACAGGTACTCACAGTGCATATCTCGTTCATGTTCATACTCAATGAAGGCGTATCCCCGAGGTTTTCCTGTCTTCACATTATGAATCATTACAATCTGAAAAAAAGTCAAATATTCATTAAGTATTGTAGTAATACTTGTATTGTATTAAAAAAAGATATTTATATAAGCCAAGATACTCATTCAGCATTTCAAAAGGCATGCATAAAATGATAAGGCTCATACAAGTGTCCAACATGAAGCTCAGACCTGTATGGGGGCTCCCCTTTCAACAATATTATTAGACCACACAGTAGATATAAAAGCTTTAATATTCCCCAGGCCAGGAAGTTCGGTATCACCTCACCTTCTTGATAGGTCCGTAGATTTCAAACTCCCTACGAAGCTTGGATTCTGAAGTGTCATAGTTGATACGCGAGACAAATAATGACTTATATGGGTCAGCAGTGCCAGCCTCATTGTTGTGAGGATCCCAGAGAGCAATTTCTTGTTCCAGCTTGTATTGCATCTGTTCTGCCTTCTCTCGCCGTTTGCGCTCTAGGCGCTCTTCACGTGTCTCTACCCTTGTTGGTGGTGGAGTGTCTTTAGGGTCCTGGAGAAAGGTGGGTAAATAGAGTACGTCAAAAAAATACACATGATCAAAAGTGATTATAATGGGAAACTAGTACTTCATGTGATGCTACAAGCTTTATGTAAGGAAAATGCGTTTCCATGAATGTTAGTAAACATACCCTGTAGCTATAATACAGCTGACAAGGTAGAAATAATACAGATGAAATAACATATAAAACAACATTAGGCTTTGATTAGCAAAAAATATTGCAAAATAGGCAGTAGATATACTATTTATACCACGATTACTGTACTAAAAATCAAAACTAAATTCACAAGTATCGCACTTAACACAAAGTTAGTAGTAAACAATAATATACTTAACATACCTCAAACCGACTCATGAGATAAGAAACGCCAGAGTACCCATCTGTCCTCTTTTCCCAGGTGAGTTTGTCAACAGGTGGAAGAAAAGGAATGGGGTCCCGTGGGGCAAACAGTGCCAACAGGTTAGGGGGCAAATATTGCGTCATGTTGATCTGAAAGAATGTATTAACCATATTACAGCATCATATATATATACAGTATATATATCCAGATCTTTGCAATATTTAGCTATTAAGCAACAAAATATTGGTTATGGTATTTCTGAATAACATTTCCACCTCGACCTTTCAAACTGTTTATAGTTTTTCATACATATATTTGGGTGTTCTATTAATTTTTAACAAAATTATTGAGGAGAGAACCTTTAACTTGAACTGCCCTGACCCCATCTGCCTAACCTGGCCTAATCTAATTTAACTAACCCAATTAGGCCTAATTAGGAGTGGTGCAACCTCTGGGGTTGGGTTAGGTCACGACCTTCTCAAATAATGGCCTGATGCACTGTGGCGACCTCATTGTGATGTCAGCGAACTCTGACTGACTGTCCTGCCTCTCATGTCCACATAGTGAATTATCCATCAGTTAGTTAATGACAAAGATTCTCTGGGGGAGATACTAGACTATCTTAGAGAGAGGAATCATCTAAATATAAAATGCATCAAAGGGAATGCAAGTAATTTCACTTGACTATACATCAGAGTTTCTAGTACAGTATTTCATAACTGTTCTCCTGAAGGTTACAGGTTGCTGAGGAATATGGGATATTTTAATATTACCTATTTATTCAACAGTGAGAAGACTTACAACATCTCATAATCTGAGCCCTGCAGCAGAACAACATAATAGCAACTTTCTCTCATACAAATAAATTTAAATTTCTATCACTGAATGACTCAACAGTGACATTAATGGTTAATGAGATTTACATTTCCTGTACTTTACAATGCTATTTCACGGTAGTTTGCCCAGGTTAGGTCCCGGTAGTCTGCTGTGATCTAGGTTAAGTTAGGTAATGTAAGGCCAGGCTAATGGGGTATTTGAGGAATTGCCATAGAAAAGAATGGAATATTTTTACAAGTTGCCACAACTCGATTTCAATATTTAAGTCAGGCTAATTCCAAAATACCCCATCTTGGAAATGGGATATTTCCGAAGAAAACTGTGTCTTCGAATGCTATATATAAATTAGTGGGTTAAGAGACTAGAAATATCATAATAGAAAATGGCATTATACTTGATAATTACCATAAAGGGACCCAATATTTTGCCCAACCTCTTCCCCCACCCTATCGCTCATCACATTACCAGTATCGAGGAGTAACAAATTATTGGGTATTATTACAGAATAACTGGGTTTTCGGCTAGGCTTGAGCAGTATTACCACATTAGGCTAGGTCCTGGAAATTTGCCCAGGTTACTTTTTGATAGTTTACACTGGTTATACCCAGTATTTTGCCCAATTAAGGTCCAGTAGTTTGCCCAGGTTAGGTCCCGGTAGCCTGCTGTGGTCTATGTTAGGTTAGGTCAGACTAGTCTCCAAATTATGTTCTCGAAAACGGGGCATTTCCGAGAGAAACACCATAGATGAAAAGTGTCTTAGAATGGTCCAAAATAGTGGATAATAATACAGTAAATTTTTACAAGTTGCCAGAACAGGATTTCACTGGAAAAAAATATATTTTCTAGAAGGATTTAGTGTAACTACCGGGACCTAACTGGGGCAGACTACCGGGACCTAAGCAGGAAAAAATATACAATAGAAATTAGTCAGATCTCACCTGACCTGACCTAACCTAATCTGGACTGGGACAAACTACCGGGACCTAACTATAAGAGGTAACTACTGTTATGCAGCATTTGCAGAAGAAATGGTATTTAGAAAAGTTGTTTGTAATAGTGAAATATAAACACTGGTAATAGTAAAATTTTGAAATCGAATTGTGGCAACTTGTAAAAATATTCCTAAATGAACACTGCCTTGTAGCACCAATTCTCAATATTTACCAAACCACTTACTTACATTACCGGTTAACTACGCACCACCACCGGAGTTTTTCTACTTGTCACGAGGGTAAAAGTACACGAGGCCTAAAGCCGCCAATTAACTGCCAATACTAGACCTAAACGAAAAAAACTGCAGCACATATTCTATTATTCTATCCTATCAGCTGGCAGCCAATGCCAACATTAAAGCCATTTCCAGTTTTCCTTTGGTATGCAGCTTTAGTTCAACGTCTTGAATGCCAAACAATTTTCCTCATCCATCGTTTACTACTCATGTCCCACAACGACCATACATTAATTATATGTAGCAGACTTACCCGTTTGTCAAATATTAAAAGAAGAAGGTGAATTTGTTAAGAGGTTTTGCAATGGTTTATCACCAAGCGTTAATATCACAAGTCAACATAACACAACATGGCGTTCGCCGTTCAGCGTCCTTGTCTTTTGGTGTCGTGTGCTCCCAGTCAGACATAATCGGTTGCCAGGTACAACTTCACACTTATATTTTTTTAAATGCGAGGCAATCATATTGTTTCATTTAATGTAAACAATTAAAACATACTTTATTTGTATTAAATATACTAGTAGCTGGAACATTTATACATAATAATATAAAAAAAAGTTTACATACATTACAATCGTTCCTATCCACTTCATGGCCTTGGGGGTCATGAAAGTATATTCTAAATTTCTAATATAGGTTACTCATTATAGCACATGAAAAAAATATATATAATAAAATCGAAAATATTTATAAGATCACATGAGAAATATTAAAAGTAATAAATTAAACTAATAATATACGATTATAATACATAAACATTACTATCAAGTATCAAGCTCTCCTCTCAGATGTTTGTTTTATCTAAATTTTATGACGTGTTGTTCATTGTTCATATAAAGTGACTGAACGCTTTTATTACACTATTAATTCCATATACATACACTCGTTGGGTATATGCTGTACAAGAACTGTTTCCATAACTAATTCTGAACTCCTGAAGCTGTGAGGTGGAGTTTGAGTAATGTTTTGATTTCATGTGTGGAATTTATATAGGCTACAAGGAGTTGTCATTCCACACTCACGGTATGTATGACATTATTATTATAATGACAATACTATAGCCTCGGGTAAATTTACAGTAAACCTGGGTTCAGTAAAACGTTTATATTAGTATGTTTTACCACTAATTAGGACCATTCTAAGACTATTTTCTTCAATGGTGTTTCTCTCGGAAATGCCCCGTTTTCGAGATATGCCCAGTTTTCATACCCCATATAAACTTGGGGGAGAGCCTGGGAATCCCAAAAACAAGTGCAACCTCCTCTTACATATATTACATATATTACATTGTCCCCTTGTGAAATATACACAAATTGTAAATGTTTTCCACATGGACATGTTATGCAGATATACCCCGTTTTGTAGCAGTGTTGCCATATCCGGCTAGGTCCCAGTATTATGTCCCGGTCATTTCTTGACTGTACTTTACCACGGTTATGTCCCGGTAGTTTGCCCAGGTTAGGTCCCGGTAGTCCGCTGCAGTCTAACTTAGGTTAGGTGAGGTCAAGCTAATTCCAAAATTCCCCATTTGACTAAAAAAATATATACCCTATCTTGGAAAGTGCCATATAAGAAAAGTGCATTAGAATGGTATAAATTAGTGGGTAAAGAGAATAGAAACATGATAGAAAATGGGAATAAACTGGGATATTACCAAATATTTGGTATTTATTGAAAGACTTACCATTTTGCAGCAGTGTTGCCAGATCTGGTTAGGTCCCATTATTTTGCCCCAGTCATTTATTATACTTTATCACGAATACAGTATTTCCCGGTAGTTTGCCCAGGTTAGGTCCAGGTAGTCTGATGCAGTCTAGGTTAGGTTAGGTGAGGTCAGGCTAATTTCAAAATATCCCATTTGAATATGGAAATGGGGCATTTGCGGAGGAAATGCTATAGAAGAAAATATTGTAGTCTTAGAATGGTCTAAATTAGTGGGTAATTCATTCAATATTTACCAAATATTCTTATAATGGTACAAACACCATCACAAAGAACGGAAATATAATATATATTTACCTATTTTTCCACTACTGTAGTAAATCTTAAAGTATACTAACATCAATACCAGCAGTAGGCTAATTCACCTTCAGTATTCACCTTCAGTATTCACCTTCAGTAAGGTCATTAGGTACCCTTTCGGGTAATGAGACCTTCCGTAGTTGTATTGGCTTAAGTGTGGGCGGTCTTGGGTCGGTATTAGTATGAGAAACGGTAGTGGTAGCATATGAAGTATGAAGAACCATTTAATTTGAACGTACCATTAATATCATGAAGGCTTGTAACTATCCATTCAAATGAATGGTGCACCTGGCTCCTAGCGGGTTTTTGTATCTGCTTACATGATGGGTTAATATGATGATAATGCTTGTTCAAGGGTTCATAGCTTTTGCAACATTTGATTGGCTGTCCAAACTTCCCTTATCTTTGATATATTGATCTGTTATGCCTAGAATAATGTGTATTAACACATTATTTATTTTAGATCTCATGGAAAGTGGATCAATAGATTATTACCAGTTTTTCTTATTATTTACTGCGGCAGCTCCCTCTCCTAGGCCTCTTTCCCGCACTCGCGATCACTATGTAAACAACACTTTTGACGGCTAATAGCTTGTAAACCACTCATGTTACATAAATAAATAATACAGGATATTGGAATACAAACCTTTAACTGTCTCCTGATGTACTTGTGAAGACTAAAATTATATCTGTAGGATGGGTAACCATCTCTCAATGACATTGACTCAAAAATTATTGGGGAATTAACTTTTGGAGCTAAGATAAGTGGTTGAGATAGAGATATAAGATTTGGAGGAAAGAAGAATAAAATAAAGCTTAGAAGCTTTTCAGGTGTTTGAGTTTGCTCTTCCTCTTGTGATTAATCTGATTGCGTGCCGCAGTCGGCACGGGGCTGTGGACATAACATTCCCCAGACTCCCCTATATTTCAGGTGGCTGAGCTCTGAAATGTCTTTAGGATGTACACACTTAGTTTAATTCTTGTTTCTATATTGCAGGGTGAAATGTCTCATGTACTGGAGGGCACAAGCGGTGGCGTCGGAGGCCTCATTATTCGCAAAAAGAAGGATGATGATTCAACTTTCAAGAAACCAGCACTCCCAATTAAAGGGTCAGTACTGGGGCTGGATAAATTGGCTGCCCTAAAAAGGAAGATGCGTGAAGATGAAGACTTAGAGATAAATAAATTCAAGGACAGGAAAACTGATTCTCACAGTGACAGTGATGATGACAGTTATGATGATATAAAGAGTAGGGACAGTGAAAAAAATGTTGAAAAGAAGAAAGATAGGGGATACCGGTCAAAATATGATGAAACTCCAACATACACTGGAGGTGTTAGCAAAGAAGTCAAAGACAGACTTGCAGAAAAACAGAAAAAACATCGGGAAAAATATGTGAATGCTTCAACAAAGAACAGAAATGTAAAAAATGAAAGAGAAAATGCTAGTAGGGATGACAGGTATGGAAACAGAGATAGAAGGGAGAAATATAAAGACATTTATGATGGCAATTGGTATGAAAGAGGTAGTGACAGAAGAGATAGAGACTACAGTGACAGAAGGATCAGAGATTACAGTGAAAGAAGAGATAGAGATTATAGTAACAGAAGAGACAGAGACTATAGTGACAGAAGAGACAAAGAACACAGTGAGAGATGGGGAGTATCAGAGCGATCAAATGATTGGTCAGATAGGTCAAATCATACGCCAAGGTTTTCTGATGCCCCAGAAACTCCTAAAATCCCTGGTGTGAGGGACACCCCATCCCATTCCTCTTGGGATGATGAGGACACTCCCTCCAAAGTATCATCTTGGGATATGCCAACTCCACATTCATCCCACCGCCGCACTAGAGATAATGATTGGTCTATTCGTAGTAGTCATAGGTCACCTAGAGACAGGACACCAGCTGGAAGATCTTATAAAAAAAGTGATAAAACACCACTTCCAACACCATCTTACAAGTATAATGCATGGATGTCAGAAAGGGAAAACAAAGAGCAAAGAGAGTTTGAAAATGAAGAAGATAGACTGAAATGGGAAGAAGAAGAAAAACGTCTAGATCGCCAATGGTATGACATGGACCAGGGCTATGATGACACCAATAACCCTTTTGCAAATGTGTCTGCTGAATATGAAAGGAAAAAGACTGAGAAAGTTGAGAAAAACAAAAGAAAAATGAGTGCCAAACAGAGACAGATTCATAAAGACAATGAATTATGGGAAACTAATAGAATGCTTACCAGTGGTGTTGTCCAAAAGATAGACCATGACGAAGATTTTGAAGAAGAATTCACAAATCGTGTCCACATCCTGGTCCACAATATAGTACCACCTTTCCTTGATGGACGCATTGTCTTCACAAAGCAACCTGAGCCAGTCATCCCAGTGAAGGACTCTACATCAGATATGGCCATTGTTTCCAGGAAGGGATCAGCAGCAGTCAAGGCACGAAGAGAACAACGAGAGCGTCGGAAGGCAGCAAAGAAAGAATGGGAACTGGCAGGTACACAACTTGGCAACCTTATAGGCATCAAGAAAGAGGATGAAACAGATGATAGAAAGATTGAGGAAGGAGAGACAGACTACAAGGCAGATCAGAAATTTGCTGAACACATGAAGATAACAACTGAAGCCAGTAGTGAATTTGCAAAAAAGAAAACTATCAAGGAACAGCGCCAATTCCTGCCAGTATTTGCTGTACGACAAGAGCTATCTCGTATTATCCGTGAGAACTCTGTGGTCATCATTGTAGGGGAGACAGGAAGTGGAAAGACAACCCAGCTTACTCAGTACTTACATGAAGAAGGTTACAGTACTCTTGGCATGATTGGTTGCACTCAACCTCGTCGAGTGGCTGCCATGTCTGTAGCCAAGCGTGTGTCTGATGAGATGGGTACCCGACTAGGAGAAGAGGTTGGTTATGCAATTCGCTTTGAAGATTGTACTAGTGAAAATACAATAATTAAGTACATGACTGATGGTATATTGCTTCGTGAGTCACTAAGAGAAAGTGATCTTGACAACTACAGTGCAATAATTATGGATGAGGCTCATGAACGTTCTCTTAGTACAGATGTTTTGTTTGGATTACTTAGGGAAGTGGTTGGGCGGCGTCATGATCTTAAGCTCATTGTTACATCAGCTACCATGGATTCTCGGAAGTTTGCTACATTTTTTGGAGAAGTACCAGTGTTTACTATCCCTGGACGAACATTTCCTGTAGAAACGTTCTTTTCTCGCAATGTTGTTGAAGATTATGTGGAAGCAGCTGTAAAACAGGCTTTACAAATTCATTTGCAGGCTGAGGAGGGAGACATTTTAGTGTTTATGCCTGGTCAAGAGGATATTGAGGTAACCTGTGAGCTCATAATTGAGAAGCTTGATGAAATTGACAATGCTCCTCAACTTGCTGTTCTTCCTATATACTCCCAGCTTCCCTCAGATCTCCAGGCCAAGATATTCCAGCGTGCCCCAGATGGCTTGCGCAAATGTGTAGTAGCTACCAATATTGCTGAGACATCTCTGACAGTTGATGGTATTAAGTATGTGGTGGACTCTGGGTACTGCAAGTTGAAGGTTTTCAACCCTCGTGTGGGAATGGATGGACTTCAGGTGTATCCAGTGTCCCAGGCCAATGCCAACCAGAGATTGGGTCGAGCAGGTCGCACAGGTCCAGGGATGTGTTACCGCCTCTATACAGAACGTCAGTATAAAGATGAACTTCTTGCCACCACTGTTCCAGAGATTCAGCGTACCAATTTAGCCAATGTTGTCCTTCTCCTGAAGTCATTAGGAGTGGAAGACCTACTCAAATTTCATTTTATGGATCCTCCTCCTCAGGACAACTTACTAAATTCACAGTACCAACTGTGGACTTTGGGGGCACTGGACAATACCGGAGTGCTTACAAAACTGGGTAGAGCTATGGTAGAATTCCCTCTTGACCCAGCTCTCTCCAAAATGTTATTGGCTGGAGTTGAAATGGGATGCTCTGAAGAAATTTTAACTATTGTGTCCATGTTGTCAGTGCCATCACTGTTTTATCGTCCTAAAGGCCGTGAGGAAGAGGCAGATGCCATGCGTGAAAAATTTCAGGTACCAGAATCAGACCACCTGACATACCTCAACATTTATCGTCAGTGGCGGTTGCAAAAATATTCCATGAACTGGTGTAACAAACATTTCCTCCACTTCAAAGCTTTGAAAAAGGTACGCGAGGTGAGGCAACAGTTGCATGATATAATGGACCAACAAAAACTGGAGGTTGTGAGTTGTGGCATGGATGAGGATCTGGTTAGGAAATGTATTTGTGCTGCTTATTTTCACCAGGCATGTCGGCTGAAAGGCATTGGAGAATATGTAAACTTGCGCACAGGAACACCTTGCCATTTACATCCCACTTCAGCACTATTTGGCATGGGTTACACACCAGATTACATAGTTTATCATGAACTTGTCATGACCAGTAAGGAATACATGCAATGTGTTACTGCCGTGGAGGGAGGCTGGCTGGCTGAGGTAGGGGATAAATTTTACAGCATTAATGAAGGTGGAGCCTCACGCATGGAGAAACGTCGACAAGCTTTGGCACACAAAGCAGCTATGGAGGCAGAGATGGACCGCGCCCAAGATACACTTAAAGCAAGAGCCCAAGAAAAACAGCGTAGGCAAGAATCAGCTAGAAAACAGCAGGTGTTTGATGTTGGTACTCCAAGGCGCCTACCCAGTTCTGCACGCTTTGGTATTTAATTAAAGCACTACCAGGTGTTCCGAAGCAGTCTGCATTGGCAACATCCATTTTCCATATTACCCCTCTCAGGGCTATTTTAGCTATATCATGCAAGGGAGGGCAGCGAATCGATTTCCAGAGATGGTATGGCATGAGTCTGGATTGCCAGCTTCAAAAATAACAAAGTTGGATTACACAATCCATGTTAAGTAAAAGGATATGTGGAGATTAAATTATAAGTATGTTCAAGATCTCTGTAAAATACATATTGTTTGCTCACAAAAGTATGGGCACCCATTGGGTGAGTGATGATTATTGTTACATAACAAGGCATCAATCTAGATAAAGGGCAATTATTACTAGAAAGGCCAAAATGTAATGTGGTATGGCAAGTGATAATGTAAAAATACAAGGAATTCATTAGCATCATATCTTTTCAGTTAATTCAGGTCCAGGGATGGAAAATCAGAAATAATAGAAAGGGAGACAGAAATATTACCCAGTAAAATGGGCCACAGTCACAGTAACTCCCCCTTTGTAGTCCACAAAACTCTTAAGTCCCTCGCTCTCCACAAGTCCCTGTGTAATGATGTAAAATGACGAATCTCATCACTGGGTGTACCCACGGGGAGTTGAACCCGGTACCAGACCGATGTCAGGCAGAAGTTCTACCAGTGAGCTAAATGAGTACTCCGTTAGTAGTGATGAAATTCGCCTGTTTACATCACTACACCTGCATCCTTGACCAATCCTTTCATTTACTCTTGGTGAGTAGAGCCATTCTATGGGTTATACTGTATGGCAAATCACTTTCACTATTACATAACATGCACATGTTATTTTGCATCACTCATTCCTAATGCACTCTCAATATCTTACCATTATCTCTTGTGTAGTATCCATTCCATTGCCCTACAATACGAAAACTGAAGGTTACATTGAAGGTTTGTTAAAATGTATATTTGAAATATAATCCTAAATATTAAATTTTTCTTGTAATGAAAATAAAACATTTATACCGTATTTAAACCATTGGTGTTGATTCACTTGAACTTATGCCTCAAAACTGCATCTCATTTTTTCTCGCTGGCTAGGGAAGGGTTCTATAGCAATCCAGCTGTGCTGGTTCCACTATACCAATAAAATACAGTATATTAATAGAAAACAAAGGAGTAATAAAATGCAGAAGTACCAATCATCATCATATTGCCAACTTTAAGTCTCAACAGTAGTGTGCAGAAATTAGACACTCAACATATAATTGAATCACATTAAAACTAGACTCCACATAAAGTGCATATACAGTATATATATACAGTAATTAAGAATTTTCCTAAGTTATGTTATAATAATGTACAGTAATAAAACATCAAATAATCAATCTTATTTCATGTCTTCCATGTCAACCAGAATCAAATCACAGCAGTATTAATGCTCATATTGTTATTGACCCAGGTTCATTTTTTCATAAACCAAGTTAACAGGTACATTAATGTCCATCAATCAGTGATGTATCAGCAATTCTCAGCTTCAAGAAGTAAGATTACAGGTCAGGTTAATTGCTTTGGATGAAGGACAACAAAAATCTTTGCTCCTGAGAGTATCATCCACTGTAGCCAGAACTCAGACATTTATTGTACAAAGTACTGTATGATTTTCAACAATTGTGGGATGCATTACAGGAGTGATCTACAGTCATTTATCCATACCTTCAGTCTTTATACAGTAGTTTTATTTTTTTTCATACACGTTTTGGTATGCCTGGAATCTGTTCTAAACAGTCATCTTGCTTGAGAAGTATACAAAGAAAAGTTACATCATTTCTACATTGTTTTTGGTTTTGTAGGAGATAAATAATGTTGTTATGTCACTTAAACTTCCTTCATATAAAGTTCATTTTGCACCTGTAATGAATTCTTCTCCAGCACTAGGAAAGAATGGCTATCTATATAGCCTACAGCTGCAATAAACATCCATTTTGGTTGGGATTTGAATTGAATGTTGAAGCCCTTACCACTGAGCAAGGGTGGGCACTTAGCAAAGGATGAGTCAAATTATCTCTGGTGAAGGTTTAGGACTAATTATTAATGCTAGTTATGAACAGGCCTCTCACTTGTTGTAAGTCTGGTACAGTTGCAGAAGGGAGTATTTTTACCCCCATAGGGTCCTTCTTTACCCAAGCACACACCTTTATTTCATCATAAAGTACTCTTGCTTAATAATTATATTACATTATGATTAATAATGATATATGCTAGGGTAATAGGGACCCCATGGGGGTAAAGAAACTCCCTTCTGCAACTGTACCAGCCAAATCAGTTTGTTCAAGACAAATCTCCTAGACATTGTTGGGACACCAGCCTGAGTATTATAAATACTATACAGTAAATTCTGAATTCAGTTGCCAAGCCTCTTCAGGTACGGTAATTAAATGTAGTCTCTTTATTTTCTTTTTTGTCAGGAAAATACCCTGGTAAATTGTATGAATATTCAGCATCACGTGGCTTTGGTACAATTTTTAAGTTTATACTGGTGCAAGAGGATAACTAAAATACCTTTTGCTCACTGGACAACTGATTTCACAATTGCAGTTATTATAACGGCTGAGAAAAGGTCAGGCCTACACATGGAGGCAAGAGATCGCCAGTGTGACCCAAGGATAGAAGGCCATTGCCAATGCCCTGGGCAAGACCACCCATAGTTAATCTAACGAACAGATGCTTGCAGCCAAGTTGGAGTTGTATTGAAGGCATTGTCCCTGTTTTCTCCAATTCTCCATTTAATCTCCCTTCCATGGTTGATATTGCGAGTGTGACTGGGCTCTCTCCCACAACACCCACCTCTCATTGTAAGAAAGTATCCCCCCTCCCCAACTGCTGGGAGAAGGTAGAATTGGCTCAGAAGGAAATATACGAGTACTTAGCTACTTGACCCATGAAGTCGTAAGGATTCAAAAGGATACCGAGAATGATCATAAGAGTGAGAGCCAGAAGTTTGGGTGATTGAAGGATGGTGTGACCTGTCCAGCAGTCCATGTATCAGGGTTACATTAAACTGATAAAAGGGTCATAGAATAACTTTCCTGTTAGTATGCTAATTTCTACTTCATATATTATTATTGCTGTACTAAACTGAATTAAGAATGGTTCTGGATCATTTTGATATTTTACTTTTTGTGTTGCCTTCAGGTAAAAACCAGGTTCCTTTTCTGTTTCGGTGTTTATGATGTATTAAGTATTGTGCTGGGTTTCTATCTCACATGTCGCTATTGTTGTTAAACTAAATGGGATCTATTATGTTAAGTAAGAGCTTATATATGCTTGTCAGTTTGTTAAGGCATATGTTGTGACTTATTACTCTGCCCTTGAATGTAATGAGGAAACCAACTACCCATAATCTATGTATTGATGTGACTGATATGAAGTGGTTGAATTTTGATATATTATTATTATTATTATTACAATGGGACCTTGGAGCTAATACCTGTTAACATACTGAATCCAGGTAATCTGTTTTGTTAATACCGTCGTCAACCATAGCCCTTGGTTTCCATCATGATTGACTAGCTTACTGCCAGACTATAGTTTAAATTTGCCTCCTTCCCCCACAATCATACATATGGTCTTCTCATAGCAAGAAAAGAAATTGGAGATAATTATAATGGAAAACAAAACCCAGAAATTCTGTCCTAGGATTGATAGAAATCACAGTAAGATACATAATATAGAAGTACTACTTGGGGTAATTATACTGTGAGGAAAATGAGATACAATAGAGAAAATTAAAAGGAATGAGATGAGCTCAGAAACTATGACAAAATTGTCTGGAACAATCTAACAACTAACAAAAAAGAATGAGGAAATTTCATTAGTAAGTACAGTATACAATACCGATGGCTGATGATATACTGTTAGGGTTTAAGTTCTGAACAGTATAGATGACTATTATATGATTTATTAGTATACAGTAATAAGTAATGTGTCATAGTAGGGAAGATTTGGTTGTAAAGGATTCCAAGTGTACTGTACAGTACTATAGACTATGAAATGATCACGTGGCGTGTAGTCACAACGGAATAAATGGGGAGAGCTCAACAACCTAATTTCATATAGTAGTACATTATTATAAACAATAGAACAAACTGGCTTTGTACTCTCTCTCTCTCTCTCTCATAGGCCTATATTAGTATATATGTATATAATATACTATACAGTACTCTAATCATTACTATGAGACAATATGTACAGATCAACAAGCCACTAGTAAGATAGCTCCATTCAAATTTCCACTAGCTATGAAAACAAGATTTAATACAGTACCTGACAATATACATGATCACCTTATGGTACTGTCAAAACAGTGAGTTAGATTTTATAAATCTATTACTTAATTGCTTAAACACAAAGACATTATTAAATTATTTTGAATTAATGTACATGCCATAATAAAACCTCTGCAATCAGTTAGTTATTTTTAAATTCTAAGTAGCACTAAGGCCAGAGGGTTTTTTTTTGGCACAAAGGCAAGCATGAAGGTGTAGAATAATAGTAGAGGAAAGGGGAAATATCAAGTACAAATTGAGGCTTTAGTCAGGTACAGTAGTTATTTCATTTTTATCTTCAATATTTTCATTCTGTTTCATACCAAGGAAACTGCATTGCTCAAGCGATTAAGGTCCTTTTTATAGGAATTTAACCAAGCTATCAAAAAATATATTCTAATAAATTTATAGTTGGTTACTGTTTAGTGAATTTCTTAGCATCTTTATCTGTACCTGACTTGATGTTACAGAACAGCTAAGCTGAGATTCAATACCATTTTAGGGTAAGTAGAAGCTTCAAACTCTTCTCAACTTCAATTAAATTATTTTGCTCATGATAATCAAGTGCATACCACTATATTTATGTTAAAATTATCAAGTAATATCAATCTCTTCTTTCTTCATGCTATGGTATCACTTACTTAGAAAGTGGGTTGCAGTTACTAGTTTTATATATATATTGTATACTATATACCCTACCCTTTACAAACACATCTCTACTATGACACATTACATATTACCAAACCATATATATATACAGTAATTGCAAGCCTCTTTCTGAATATGTACTGCATTATATACCCCAGTATGCTTAGATTCACATACAGTAGTATATATACTTCTTGTGAACCACAAGTCATTAAAAATGGACTAGAAATGCAAATAATATCAGCTGGTACCATTCCTCAATGCAGTGTACAGCATATACTGGTACATGATGATTGCTAGTCACATACCGGTGAGATTAACTGGGCAATCCAAAAGTACTGTGATAAAATGAAATTTTTTAATAGTATAACATCAAGTAATATCAGCAAGTTACCCCACCTGAAATCAAACACAAGGTCAGCAAATGAGAGACAAGGGATCAACCCACTAGACTATGCCACAATAATTAAAGAGTAAAAAAAAAATTGGTTCTACCTTGAATCAGAGGTGCATCTGAATGAGAATATCTCATTTACAGATGACTTTACATCTGACTCCTAGTGGCAGGAGTTGGTTGAAATTTCATTTTCATCCCAGTCTTTCGTGTGTTAAGACCCCCAAATAACACAATTTCCTGCAAAGAATTATAAACAAATTACCACGCCCGGGGAATCAAACCCAAGGCCAGCTAATATATGAGTAAGACAAGGGAGCTACTTACTCCTGCCACCTGAAGTCGGTTGTTAAGTCACTTGAGAGATAAGCAGAGTTCTTTCAGAACCATGTTGTCTGACTCTTATAGTGTGGTATGGTCTAGTGGATATGTACAGTTGGCTCCACTCCCGCATTGCCAATGTCAGAAATTCGAATCCCGATCCACAAGTTGAAAATTTTGAAACATTCATATCCTTAGAGTGAAAGATATGAATGTTTTGAATATTTTAAATTGTGAATCGGGATTCAAATCTCTGACTGGCCCAACATTGGCAACGACAAGGGAGAAACGCGGGAGTGGAGCCAACTGTACCTTGTGTAATTTTTGCTGGCCTTGGGTTTTATTCCTTGGTGATGTAACTTGTTCATATTAATGTGCACGATGTGATTATTTGGATTAAGTAATATTGTCTTCACAACCGAATTTTATTATCCTGTAGACTGGCTACATTCAGTAGCAATGATTAAGGGTGGCAACATGTTGGTGAGTAAGTGTGCCCAGAAACAGACTACCTCAGGTTAGCTCATCTGGTTAGGGACACAGTTTGGAGGGATCATTAGCCTACAAATTCACCAATTCCATCATGGCTCCTTCACAACTTGCTCATCCAAACTGGCAAAGATGCATCATTTAGGAACCTCAACATCACTTTATATGGTTATACAGTATTCTATACAGTATAAAAAAATGCAATACGGTAATTGTAACCAGTGTCATACATAGAAAATGGAATTGTCTTCACGAATCAATGTAATTACAACCAAGTACAATAAACTCCCCCTATTTCGGACTAATTGGGGCCACCCTGACTCCGAAAAACGTGTAATCCTGATAAAAGCGACATCCTGACCAGTCCCCTAATTCGGAATATTTCCGATATACAAGACATATTTACACATTTATTTACTATGAAAAATTGGTGAACAATATTAAAACACAATTTATGGCTAAATCTACCAATATATGGGCAGTAGGACCTCACCATTAATGTCTGATTTATACCTGAAAAATGCTGTTGTTTTGCTGAAAACGTTATTTGCATGACATTGAAATATATGTATAATGGGATTATTGGTGTTGCCACTTGTTTCTAACAATGGGGTGATGCAGTGAGTAGCTCTACCATCTGGTGGCCACTTCTGAACTACATGTTTTTCAGAATTGGCAGACCAAAGGGTTGTAGCTACCACTATTGGATATTAGTTTGTCCAATAGCAAGTACAACTGGTCGTTGCAATGATAAGCAACATGCTTTTACTAACAAAACTAAGGGTTCTACACTATTCATAGCCGTATAAAGAAATTGGGATTGATATAAAATAACAGCCAAGTATACTCCTTCCCCTTCCTATCCAGGGCATTCTAGGGAAGTATTAACACGTGTTTTACCTGTAAATATCCACCTTATTCTTGTATAAAGATGAAATCACCTTCAAATAAGAGAATGAGAACGTCAAATTCTTTAAAACATTGATGAAACTAAGCAGAAATTTCGTCATTCGACATCCGTTTGGTACTTCCCTCTGCCATATGTACAATTATTGTAAACATTGAGGCAGCGGAAGAATTTTTGTACCTTTTTCCCGTGAGGAGTTTTAAAATATATTAATATTTGTAGGCCTACATGAAGGTAATTTTTCAATAATTTATCATGTGTTGGCATTTTAAACCAGTTATATGGGATGTTTACTAAATATTAAACTGTTTAGACATCATTTCCATGGATATGTTTTTTACCTTATTCACGGGATATTATTTTTTTAAGAAACACTTTACAAACATGAAATGACTGTCTAAGATATGAGTACAATATTCTGTTTTCAGAAAAAGACATGAAAGCGTGTACACAAAATTATATTGTAATTCTGCAAAACATGTAGTTCAGAGGCTGCCACCAGATGGCAGAGCTGTTCAGTGCATCACCCCATTGAAGCCCTCCTATCAATACTAACAAGTAATTGGTACCAAAAACTCCTGTTAAATTCAATTACATAAATATTTTGGGAATATTATAACTGGTAGAAAAATTGGAATGAACATTTCACTCAGTATGTAGATTATTGGTATTATTTTAACCCATAAAATCATGCATTGTGTTTTAAAATATAAAATATATACGAAATAATGTACATATATTTCCTGTGAGTGATGGATGAGATGCACTCCTCCTCCTCCCTCCCACCATAACTCTCATCTTTCCTCTCTCTCCCCTACTATCTCTTGGCTCTCTCAACGTTCATCACTCACTCATCATTTATTTCCATCGATATTTGTCACCAGTTGTCCAAGCTCACAGCATTACATTCCTCGTTAGAAACGTATTCACGAACACCTTAGATGTGAGATTGTTATTATCAAAAGTAGGGTATATTCTAACTAACTGTTATTGTGGAAGTTGTAGTTGGTGGGATTCTACTGAGTTTGTTAGTAACAACACTAACAGTACATATACGGAAATTAACTTACTTAAACCAACGTATCACCACAAACCGACAGGAGAAAGCCCTAATACACCGGATTATTTCCGTTGTACAGTATTTAAATTCAGTACGGTAATGAAGTCCGAAATAACAGGGATTTATTGTATTCTTCATTACCATATAATCTACAACCAGTTCATGCAGTAAATTCCAAACTGCATCCAGTACTAAACCCAGTGAAACTATCTTACTCTTTCACCAGTGTTGTTGTTGAAGTTCCTCAAGCTGTCTGACCGAGCAGCCCTGATCTTTCACCAGTGTTATCAATAACACTTACTCTTTATATCTATGCCATCCAACATCCAAAGATGAGGGGAGCAACAGCAAAACAGTTTTTTTTTTAATAGGCAGTCAAATTATCAAACATGGCCTAGTGTACACTCCCAAAAAAAAAGTTTGGGAATCACCCCTACACTAAATATGAGGCTTGTAACAGGATAGGGTTGGTTTTATTGCTGCGACTGATCATTGCCTTTGACCAATTAACTAATAAAGTAAATTTCTTCCCTTAACTACCAATTATTTTGGCTAAAATGAATGCTTAATTTTCCAGAGATAATATTGTATGTGGTATATACCACTGGTACTACTAGAGGATGCAGGATACAGGGTGCCAGTTTGGAAGTCGTGAAGTGTGTGGTTCAGTAGGAGCTGACTGGGCCTTGGTAATGGGCTTTATGAAGCTTATGTCCAGTTTTAGAACATTAAAAAAAAAAAATACATACAGTACACTATATATATATATACATAATTTACTGGACAGGCTAATAAAAATTGAAATACTACAAAATATAACAACTATCAACATTACAGCTTCCATCCTAAGGGAAAGTATCAACTTTTCCTTGGACCATCCATAGGGGTTGTGCCAAGATTTTTTTGAGTGAGTGTACACTAAATGACACGGAAACTGCAATATAGTATGATTTACTGTATAGCTGGTTACCTTAAATTGAAGCACTCATATTTCAAAGAAAACCAATACTAATATGGTATAAGAACTAAAAGTGTACTTGTATGAGAAACATGAAGATACAGTATGTCTAAAAATTCAGGATTGAGAAATGTTCAATGTATCACATTAATTAATAGATTTTTTTTACTATTACATTGGATGAAAATAGTTTTATAAGAGCTGAGCAAACTGAAAGCTAATTAAAAAAAAAAAAAAAAAATCAATAGTCTTGCAAATGTACAGATGACAGGTTCTCCATGTATCACAATACTGTACTAAATAATTCTATGACATTACATTAGATAAAAAGTTATATAACATTATGTGCACTCTGGAACTATAGTCATGTCCACTACCACCAGAGGTCAGTGTGATAGTTGTGTTGTAGAGCAGTATGCATAGTTTTCATCACCTGTATACAGATCCCAAGAAAGCCATGCTTGTTTTGTAAAAAGTTAACAAGCTATGTAATTACAGTGACCTCTGGTAGTAACAGAGATGACTTTAATCCTAGAGTGTACAGTCGTGAGCTGATGGAACGGACACACTTGAAACGGGCCCCGCACTGAGCATAAGGTACCGTAAGATGTGTAGTGGCGTGAACTGCCTAATGCTTGATGAGGGGCTCGTTTCAAATGTGTCCGTTCCATCAGCTCGCGACTGTACCTAAACGATCATCATCATCATCATCCATGACCAGTTTCATATGAAAGACACCTGGAAGAGAAAAGAAAAAAAAAAAGTTAAGTAAAGTACAATACAACTACAACAACCGACTACAGTAGGTTCTATGATTAACCCATACAATGTTATTGGAATAACGAGATTGCCACTAACTTTTACTGTAACAGTTACATTGTATAAATTATCAAAACATTATATATCCAACTGGTGTATGATAGAATGCTTGTTTTCTATACATGGAGACAAGACTGGCCAACGCTGCCCAGTGCTTGGGACAGAACTGGTTATCTATCTATAGCCCTGTCGCCTTGCTCCCTCCGGGAACTCCCCCCAAGGGGGTGGCAACAGCAGAAGTATCTCCAGTTTTCCCTGTTCTAACACTCACTCCTTACTTGGTCAAGCCCTGCTCTGCCCCTCACGTTTCTCTCCCTTACATACTCTTCCACTCTGTTCTGCCATCTAACCAGAGGTCTGCCTCTCACACCAGGTTCCACAACTTCACTTCCATACACCTTCTATACAAACTCCTCACCTTGCTGGTTATCCTGTTTTATGTAATTTCTACCATGTCATTAATTAACTTGCTCTACTGTACACATTATTTATTATGCATTAACCCTCGCTCATCTCCTGCCCAAGGGAAGGTTAAAACTACAATATAAATAAACTAGTGAGTACCATACTACTATTAAGGTCTATCTTCATTTTACCATTTCTGCATCCAATCATCCTGTGAGGTTTAATCAAAATCTGTCTGTAATTAATGAAAGGTCAGAGCAATTTACATTATTCAATCCTATTAATGTAACACACAAGTACCATACCTTTCCCAAGCAAACAATATTATAGATATGATAAGTGAACTTTTAAGATATATATATAGTAGTATACCTTAACACCAAAGGTGCATTCACACAGGGCAATTTAAGGCTAGTTCTGCTCTCGGCAGTGCTAGCCGAAAGTTTAAAAGAAATGTCTACACATGAGTAGGAGAGCACGATCCAATTAGCAAAATTGCCACAGCTGTTGTTTTGTCTATTTTGAAGAAAATTGAGAGAAGAAAAGTTTGTATAAACGTCACTGGCTGGCAAGGAGGGATAATTTAAGTGTTCATTGCAGACTGTTGAGATAATTAGGTTAGGAAAACCTTAAACACAACGAGGCTGTAGATCCACCTCAGTGACGAACTATATCAGCCATTACTACATCTTGTGACTCCACTCATTGTAAAAGAGCAAAAATTTGTCTATTTTCAGCCAACCACAAGTAATGTTTATATACTGGCTGTGCAGTTTTAATATCAGTTGCAGAAAATATAGTGTAGAGTTCTTCATCTGATGTTGTATTGGAGAGACAGATACACACACATCTACACCTAAACACAACCATGCACTCTCACTCATTTACATTTACAGTATACAGTCACTCTCATTCATCTGTCACTCCACAACCATGATTTTGAACCCAGTGAGCTAGCTGTCTGCAAAACTAGCCACAATTTGACCCATGTGAAGGCCCCTTAACAATCAGTTACCTGCTGAGCAAACTGAAGTGACCACGAGGGGTTGTTAGGAGCCGGATGAGGTTCAGCGACGGAATGCCTTCTTGTAGAACTGACGAGTTTTGGCCATCAGAGGGGCCACTTTCTTGTTCTTTGCTGTAATCATTACAACAGTTATAGGAATGAAACTTAAATATAGTTCAAGTAACCTATGCAACCAAATAAAATTATTAAAGTTTTAGGTCCATACACACAGGTCAGCCTGACTGGTGGTCTTAAGGGGACCGCCCGGTTTACAGGTTGAATTTTCGCGCGCCATCCACCGAAAATATGTTTTTGCCATAAATCTCTTCCTTCAATATCCCTTCATACTCCTCTGAAAGCTCAGTGTTGAAAATCACATATAAATCAGTCAAATTTTGTCTTATCTCTGAGCCGTGCGCTCGATGGGCTGTGGAAGGAGTCAACATCATACCCAAATGTGCCCATAACATCACATAGAATTTGAATTTGTGGGGCTGAAAATAAATACAGTAGTGTGAACTATAGATGGCAACACTCGGCAGTTACCGCTCTTCTCTCCCTACCTCTTCCCTCCCTCCCCTCCCTGGCTGAGTAGCCTCAGCCTGGCTTTGGTTACCAGATGTCAGCCGGACGACAAGTGTTTTGGCGCCCCTTTGGTCCATTTCACTTTTATCTCTGTAATTTAATTCCACCTGTTCTCTAATTGCTTGCTCACTTTTTTCTCTATCACTTCTTTCTTCACCCTACTGGGTATTACAGCCCCAAGGTGATCTTTTGCTTACCTTCTCTTTATTTACTCATGACAAGTTATTTGGAATATGGTGGTGGGGGAGAGACGTGACCAAAAAAACAGACATTTTCACGAAGATCATTCACATAACAATCGAAAGTGCAGAAATGGTTACATAACAGCCTTTGAGTAGCAGCCTTTTTTCATTTAGTCTTCTCTAACGAGCAGAATGCAACCTCAAACTTTGCAGGCGTTTTTCTCGAAATGATGGTCGGCGAAATTTGAGAGCTATAGGCTCTGTTATTATAGACCGTAGACGGATCGCATGTATATCATTCAAAAGCACGTAAAAAGTTCTATAAATGCACCTTGGTGATTTTACAAAATCCTTCTCGTTTTCGTATGGCTATTTTTTTAAATCGGGAAAAATAACAAAAAATAGTTTGTATAACTTTCCATTCCTCTATGATGTCTATCAGGAAATATATCAAAATTTGCCAAAGTTTAGATATACTTTCTGTGAGTTGATTCAACTGTACAGGAAGATGAATCAATTGGAATTGTAGAAGATAGAATTTTAGTAATGATATGATTTAGACCTAAAATAAATCGTAACTTTAAAACCAGAAGACCGATTTTTAATTGTGAAGTACGTATCATTATCACTTATAATCCCCTATAAATGTGCCAAATTTAATTGGAATCGGCCGAACTTCACTGACACGTTCAAGAGTAAAAACCAGGCGGTCCCCCTAAGTGGCTGCCTCGCCCTGGCCTCACCTGCCCACACATGATTCAGTCAGCCTCACATCTCTAGCTCAGTGTAGTGAGGGTGTCTGTGGACACTCCTCTAATCACTTGACCACTTACGTAAATACTTTACAAGATATTCATATACAGTACAGTACAATACTATTTATGATGAATAACGACAGGTTTATGTAACCTGAGGTAATTATATTACCAATCACGTTGTCTGAGTAATGACGGTAAACTCATAGTTTCAGCCAACCACGGAATAAGGATTTTTTTTGCTGTCATTCACTAATGTATACAAATAATTATATATTTCATGTACTTTTCACCACCCAAAACCCGTTATCCAACACCCTCGAGATCGATGGATGGTTAATTTGGTATAGAGAGGTACAGTATCTCCACCCCGTAAGGGAAGTATTGCCTGCGGTCACGTGGGCAGTATTTCAAGGGTTTTGGCATCCCTTCAGCCCTAGCTAATCCTTTTCAGTTTTTCAAGTATCCCTCAGTTCCTTTTCTTTCCTTTGTACTTGCTGTCTCACCTCTCTATCACCCCTTCCCACTGGTGAGGGATGGTTCTATCCAGAAATGAGGAATTTGGCATCCTCTACCACACCATGGCCTGGGCCCGGTTGGGGCTGACTTTATTCTCTGTGAATATTAGTTATCCCCCACAGGGATAGAATAAAGATTGTTATAGGATCTGGTCACTTTCTAGTGGATTTGACAAGATCTGCCCACATGCATTAAAAATCCAAGTGAGGTGAACTGCAACCGGAGGCCTTTTTTTTTCACTGCTGTGTAGACCGCCAGCACACGGGGGTGCATTTTATTTCCCTTTGCATGCAGCAGTGTAAACTCCCTCCCTCTTATGGTCCCTTCAGGGCTGGTCTCATGGAAGGTACGGCCCCACTTGTAGCTCTTGTGGTAACGTGGACTTGGGCCCACAGCACTGGCTGTGGGATCAAAGCCTTTCCCCCAATCTCCCTGGCGGTCAGAGGCCTCCAGACTCCCTGGTCCAGTAAGCTCTGGTCCCATTTCCTTGGGATGTGCTTTGGTAGCCCCTCCTTTATTTTACTTTGTTTTTTCACTGTGACCAGAGTGTACCAGGGGTCTGTGGGGCAGGAGGCCATTCTGCCCCGGGAGAACATCAACAACAACAGTACCTCCAGAATGAAGCATTTCCTAATCAAAAGTGTCAAAATCATTCAAAACATAGTAAAATACCCTACTTAAACATATTGGTAAACTAGGGTTGTGTACTGTCCAATATTCAGTCTGAATAGTCTTTGATTTTTATCTTCCAATGACAGCAATTAATGGTCTTTATAAATTTTGATAAATTCCAAGCACAATCTGATCATGGTGGTAGACTACACGAATGTATTCACCCCTCCACTAGTAACTGGAGTGACAACTGATGGTCTGAAGTACTGACACATGCTCAAACGGCTTGACCTGACAGGAACCTGCCTCAAAAAATCTGTCGGCGACAAGATTCCACAGTGAAGGTGAGGCCGACAGCATAGTCGCCTGAACAGGCCGATTTTCTCCTCACACACGTTCAGTTTTGCCTGAATGGGGCAACTTATGCAGGCTGCCAGACATGCCGTGTAAGGGTCCCTTTAGATTGCATAAATAGTCAGTAAAAGCTACTTTTCAGATGCAGACAGAGGTTGTTCCCATGAACTGTAAGGGATGTGTTTCTCATGCTTTTACAACTGACAAATTTATATGATTCATTAATATTTTATATCCATTGTATTCTGTACAGTTGGCAGCAAAGTTCAGGCCTCTCAGCCTCTGCAATAAGAGCCCGTGAGTGAGCATGTGTGGATATCTGTATGCCAATGAGTGAAAGTGTATTTGTATGTGTGTTTATGTATGAGAAGGAGTGTTTCTGTGAAAATAATATGCTTGTCTCTTCCTTTATTCTAATTTCTTATGTCCTGGCTGAAGTGGGGTGCGCATGTGTGTGTCATACTTTTGGTGTGTAAATGGCTTTTAGAAAATATGAAATACCTGTAAAGAGTAAAAATCTTATCCTTGGAATTAAAGTCTAAAACAATTTACTGTACTATTCAATAAACATCTAATACACATTTGGTGTAAGATTATAACATGAAAAATAGTTAGAGAAATGCTTTCATGCACAAATTTTACCATAATTTAAAATTTGCTGCTGGAACACTGTAAAATACATTTTCCTAAGTGTAAACAAGCATGGATTTACTGCCCAAAAATTTTCTAGCTAAACTCCAACAACAAGGGAGCAAGAAGACTTTGTTGCTGAGTAATGACTTCCAAAAGTGTAGAAGACTGAACTGTTTCATCATACAGTAAACCCTCACTATCTCGGATACATATTAACCTGATATCGGTTATCTCGGACACGGTCAATGTTTCAGACACTTATATATAACTTGGATGTATTTCCGACCTATGCGAGGATTTTTCTGGTGTGTCGTCACATATGCCCACGTGACTCACGTACAGCTGGGCCACCCACTCTCCCAGCTATTAGGCGTACCTATGCGCAAATTAATATTCAGTGGAAGTGATTTTAAGAGAAAATTACCAAAATTAATTAATACAAACAAAGGAAAATTTGAGCACGAATGAAAATTCAATGAGTTTTAGTGATAACTGAACTTTCCACTCCACTATCACCCTCACGCTTGCTTGTTACACTCGCGATATGCCTAACCCTTTTATAGTGAACAACTTCTCAAAACTGGCATTTTTCATACTTTTAGCACATATCCCAGTACAGACATTTGATATGGTGAAAAGTGCAAGTGATTGTATGAGAATGCACAACCTTTTAAAACATTCATTTTCCATACTTTGGGCTAAAGTATAGAATTATTTTTAGTCACTAGCTGTATATGGGAACCAGAGATACGAGTGAAAGCACATGTAGTTTTAAGCGGGTGTGCAGGCAGACAGTCGTACGCATCAAATTTAAGCCCGAGATAGCGAGGGTTTACTGTATTGCTAACTAATATTACTGCCAATTTCATATGATCCGCCAACAGTCCCATACACTATAACATTATTTTATTTCCATCTGACTTTTTTTACAATGCCATAAATATTTTAAAACTCTTAATGTTTTTTAATGAAAACCTGATGTTGAACATGACAAAAATTAGTTGTAAATAATTTTGGATTAAAAAAAAAAAAATATATATATATACAGTATATATTGTCATGTACTGTAATTACAATCCTTAAACTTGTTAGTTATGTAATTCTCCAAAGTTCAGGGGCAGGCACCAGATGGCAGTAGGGATCAGTGCATAAGCCCATAATGAAAATACCAACATACCTGGAGTTGGTCTAGGATTTGGAGCTCGCTCTGCACGCTGGACGTTTAACATTGCTGCCTTACGTGCTGCAACCTCATTGGCCTTCCCAGGCTTGGCAGCTGCAGATGATGGCGCTGTTCCATACTTAGCCTAGAAAAGTACAGACATTTACACTCAATACATGAAAATGTTTTTAAAAAAATACTATCTATCTATTGCCAGATGCCTTAATCCCTAAAGAAGTGGCCACAAATGAATCGCCTCCATGAATCCCTGTTCCCCGTTCAACATTGGGTCAGTCCAAATTTGAGGCAAATCATTGTTTACTGTTGCAGTTCTATTTTTTACGGGGGAGGGTCGCAAGCCCAACCGCCCAACCTTTATAGTCGCCTTTTACAACACGCACAGGATATGTGAGGGATATTCTTCCCTTCACCAATTGTGAAAGACCCCTTACCCCTAAGAGGTAACACATATCAATAACTTCTGTAAGAATGGTTGTAAATGTGTTCACTTAAACACATGAACTCCTAATACTGCCCAGGTGGAAGATGCATATCCCTCTCCTGTAAGCAGTGACAATTGCCCTATACTTGCTGACAACTACCATCCGAAATACTGACTTCTGCCCCTGGTATCTCCAAATCGACACTAAGGAACTTATGGGAGGAGCTGAGCACCTTTCACCTAAGTTGTGCCACAAAGAACTCTTACTTCAGATGTACAGTGGAAGAAAAAAAAGGCTGGCCAGGTTTTTATTCCATAATTGGCACCAGGGGGAAATTGACTACATGGCACCTTTCCTTTCACGCTAGCTCATCAGTTTGAAGTACGGTATCCATAAGTATTGTAGCTCAGTGGTAATAAATACAGGTTAAGAGGGTGTTAGTTCCGAGTGACCGCACTCCATTATCACTACTTCCGCTGTGATTTAATCTCACATAACTGTGTGTGGCAAACTTACCTAATGAGTGGGAAGGCCCTTGATCGTGATACGAGGGTCAGGGTGCTCCAATGTCATCAGTTAGGCCTTCAAACAAAGGACATAGTGAAAGAAACAGGCGTTAGTGAAAGAAGTATTCGTCGCTTGGTAGCAAAGTTTAAGGCATCCCCTAGTGCTGGTGTACCCACTCCCTCAAAAAGTACTGGGAGATCAACGAAAATAAGTGAAACTTAGCTCAGACTTATGAGGCCGTCAGTGGACATTACTCCTACCCTTATAGCACGAAAACTTAAAGAAGAAAATCCCCAACTGCTTGGTAAAGTGACTGTAAGGACAGTGTCTGGAGCTCTGCACAGGCGTCTTGATTATACAAAAGCTTCTGAGCATCGTAAACCAGCTTTAAATGAAAAACAAAGGAAAAGTCGTAAAGCATTTGCTAAGAAATACTTGAACTGGCGCTTAGAAAAGTGGCGCAGTGTCCTCTGGACTGACGAATCTTCATTCTTAGTGAATGACAACAAGGGAAAGAAGGTGTGGGTGAGGAAGGGAATTGATAGGGATGATCCCAAGTATTACACCCTTACTGTAAAACATCCTGCATCACTAATGGTATGGGGTGGTTTTGGGTATGGGGGTAAAGGGCCATTAGTAATACTTCCGAAGAATGTAATGGTTAACCAGCAAGTGTATCTAAAGATATTAGAAGACAACTCAGCTGAGTGTTTTGCAAACACTGGTGCTGAGATTTTGCAGCAGGACAGGGCTCCAGCACACAAAGCAAACTCGGCTAAAAATGGCTTCAGGAAAACGAGATTGATTATATAACTGACTGGCCAAGCAATAGTCCTGACATCAATCCTATTGAAAATCTTTGGGGCATATTGAAGAGGGAGTTGAGGGAAAAAGACATCTCTACAGTGGAAAAATTAGAAACGGAGTTGCGTGCCGCCTGGGATAGAATTCCCAACACAACACTGCAGAATCTGGCCGATTCAGTTCCAACACGACTTACAAAAATTAGGAAGACTGGTTAATCTTCACATAAGTAGTTAAATGTTGGTGAGTACTGTATTTCATTATGTTGTTATGAACTTTGTGATTCGTTTGGGGTTGAGGGAGGACAAGAGAGCAAGCGTGCTTACTGGGGTGGGGTGGGGGAGGGCAACCCGGCTAGCCTGTTTTTCTTCTACTGTACAAATCATATGTCTATCTATAGCTCTGATACCTCGTTCCCTCCGGGAACTCCCTCCAAGGGGGTGGCCACGGCAGAAGTGTCTCCAATTCTCCCTGCTCCAGCACTCCCTCCTTACTTGGTCAAACCCTCCATTGCCCCTCACATTTCTCTCCTTTACATACTCTTCCACTCTGTTCCGCCAGCGGTCTGCCTCTCACACCAGGTCCCACAACTTCACTTCCATACACCTTCTTTACAAACTCCTCACCTTGCATTCTCTCTACATGTCCAAACTATCTCAATGTATTACGCTTCACTCTCTTAACCACTCCACACTCAATATCAATTGCCTTCTCACTTATACCACATCTCTCGTACACATTCTCATTATTTTCTCCATCCCACCTAGACATCCCACATGCTCCTCATAAGTAACTCATTTCCACTGCACCTATTCTAGACTGATGAGCCCTACTCCATGTCCATGTCTCTGACACATATGTCAGTGTTGGCAGGACTATACTATTTCGCAGTCCTCTTTTCACCTCCATACTCACACTTCTACCATTCATAATCCTTCCCAGTGATCCTATGACCTGTCTACCCCTCATTGCTCTTTCTCTAATTTCTCCTTCCATACTTCCATGTTTACACATAACTGTACCAGGTACTTAAACTCCTTCACTTCCTCCATCCTCTCACCCTTCAGAATTATCTCACACTTAGTCCCAGTTGGTACTCCCACTCTGTAAGGTGTAGCAAAGTCAATCACTTAAGTTTCTGCTCTTTCAAACACCATCACTTTACTTTTACCAACATTCACCTTCAGTTTCCTTCATTTACACATAGACTGAAATTTGTTTACCACTCTCTGTAACTCCCTTTCACTCTCAGCCATCAACAGTGTCATCCACAAATAAATTTGCCACCAAAGATCAAATTGCTTCATTCAGCCTCAACTTCACCCTCAGGCTGCTTACTTTGGCTTTCATCTCTCTCATACAACCATCCATATATATATTGAACAGCCATGGTGACACAACACACCCCTGTCTCAACCCTATACTAACATTGGGTCCAGTAAGCTCTGGTTCCATTACCCTGGGATGTGCTTTGGTAGCCCAGGCATATAGGACCAGCCCCTCCTATATATTAATTTGATTTTTCACTGTGACCAGAACTTACAGGGAGTCTGTGGGGCAGGAAGCCATTCTGCCCCAGGAGAACGTTAACAACAAACACACACACCCTGAAACAGCTTCAGAACCTAAACAGCATTTTCATTACTACTGATACTTTCTTTCCTTGGGATATTGTATTTTCCATTTCCTTTTAGCACTTTCCTCTCTTATCCAATATCATTTCAAGGTTCTTAATGTTTTCAACCATTTCAAAATTCTCACCACCCATTTGCATGGTACATACCGACTTCCATTATCTCTCCCACTCCACTATCATTACAGTACCTTGCCTTTACCAGCACTTACCTTTAAAACTCTCAATTCAATGCAAGCCTTTCTCCACCCTCCGCCACATTTTTAACACTCTTGCCTTCAATAAATTACTGATGAAATCAGGGTATAAAATAATATTATTAATAAAAATAATGAGATAAAAAAAGCTGAAAACCTGTGTCACTTACCTGTGCTCGTGCCACGTTCTTTGGTACCTTGATATTGGTATCAACAAAGGCTAATTTAGTTGTTCTCTTTGGTTCTGAATTGGAGACAAACTTCTTCTGAAGACTCTGAGTTATACTCTTCAGCTTGTGATCTCGCTCATCAGAGCAACGCAACCATAATTCTCGCCACGTCTCCATTTCTTCTAATTTCTGCAAGTAAGGGTAAGCATTACCCTTAACAATACTGTACTCACTCTCACTCATTTCATTCATATAAAATTATAAATTGATGCCTTGTCCCTTCATGGAAACTCTCCTCAACCCCTCTGCCCTGGGGTAGGGTCAATAGCGGTATACTGCTCATACTTTCTAAAAAGTACAGTATACAGTTAAACCTCGTTTTAACCCCATTACAACGGATTTCGGATACAACGGACATAATCCTCATGAGTTTTTTTTTATTGATTTGTCTGAATTTTGGTTTCTCTATTTTTTCTCCATTATATTTTTACATTATACAGTAGGTACATTATTTACACATCATTACATACCTATTTATGTACATATACAGTTGACTCTCGAATAAATCTGAGGAGTTCTTATACAAAACGAGCTAAATCATAATGAACATGTCACGAAATGATATCACTGTCGTCTGCGAAGCATGGGTGTGTGTGTGTGTGTGTTGCCACCACTTCTCCTGCACTCCTTCCCCCCTTACCCTCAGTCTCCATTCACCCTAGCCCAAGGTCAAGGGAATTATAGGCCTAGCATGCGTTGTCACCTTGTGTTTGACTCGCTCGTTTTTAGTAATTTACGAGTTAACCACCAGCTTCATGTCAGATGGTGCATTTACAAAATGGAAAGGCCATATCCTTCCATATCAAGAAGGAAGGTTTTTCTCGGACACAGAAAGGAGAAGGAAACACCAGAGCGTGTGGTTGATAAAAGTAAACAAACGATATCACGCGCTATCGTATCTCCCCTCTTCCCCCTACATGTACTACCTCCACCACCACGGATGTCGCCGACTCATTTCAGTCATTAATCAAAATTACTCAAAATTGCGTTATTCGAGAGTCAACTGTATCTATATTTTGTGTTAATTTTTGTACATACTTTTTTTTTTAATTTCGTACCCCTCGTATAAATTTGTCACTAAAACGGTCAAACAGTTTTAACGGACACCCTCTACCCCCTATTAGTCCGTTATAACGAGGTTTAACTGTACTCGTATCATGAACAAAAATCAATAGTGATGATATTAATAACAATAAAAACCAAATAAAGACATCCTCTCTATCTTTTCACTTTCTATTACTTCTTTCCATAGATATCTACAGCAAAACATTTTTATTCAGATCTATACATAACTTTTAAGGAAAAAAATATTCATCCAAATAAGAAATAGAGAAATGAACAAAATTAGTCAGAAAATTCGGTTTGAAGGGGATGAAACTTGATGGTAAGTAGGAAATTATTGCAAGTAATAGGGCAGAATCTTGGAATTTGGTTTAAGTCATAAGGGCTACAAAATCAACTGTTCAGATAGCTGTACTTAAAAAAGAAATACCACCAGTACTGCACCTTGCTTCTAAAGTCCCTCTTGCAGTGAACTTCCCATAAGACATTAGTGTCTCTCAGAAGGTAAGGATTATAGTCTTCCAAGGTCATCAGTTGTCTAGCATCTGCTCTCTCTAGTATTGGTCTCAATATATCAAAAGGAATACCGCCAGTGGCTTCCAATGCTGAAATTATAATAAATTACAAGTATTCTTTATGTAAAATCTCTATATTTTTTACAATAAACTGAATCTCACCACTATATTTTTTACAATAAATTGAATCTCACCACTATATTTTTTGCAAAAAACTGAATCTTACCATTCAAAAAGAACTTCAGAGTATGATTACGAATATTTACATGAGCTAGATATATGGCAAAGATCATAAATGAAATTGTATCTCATCCATAAACTTTTATTTCAGTCAAATGGGCCACTTTCATATTTCTCCCTCTTTCAAATTAAGAAAATTCTTATGCTCGAACTAAGAGTCACAAGGGAGAAGGCACGGACCTTCCCTTCAACCATCAACTGGCATGAAGGCAAGACCTTCGACTGTACCTTCAATCCTTACCAAGAGTTATTTGTCCAAGCAGCCCCCCACCTCCCCCTCCTTACCCTACTCCCATTACTTGAATAATTTATTGTTCATTGCTTAATTTTATAATAATACATTGCCATACTAAGTAATTTACACAACATACATGAAAATAAACAATATTATAATGCTTTTCTATACAGATAGAGAGCCATTTCAATAACTACTCAAATAATATAAGAAATATAAGAGCATACTGCCAGCAGGAGCGTCGGATGACATCCTCCCCATCTAACGTTTGTTATACAACTGAAGGCCCGAAGGAAGAATAGGATGACCGACTGAACGTTAACATTTATAGATGATCTGTATCGCCAATATTATTGTAAATGCATACCCAATGGCTCTCAAACTGTGTAAAACAGCATTATAATTTTGTTATATACATGTACGCTGTGTAAACTACTTAGTACAGCAAAGTATCATTATTGAATTATACAAGAAACAATAAATTTATTTAGTCCCAGTTGGTAGAGTGGAAGTACCAACAGGGACTAAGTGTGAGATAACTCTGAGGGGTGAGAGGATGGAGGAAGTGAAGGAGTTTAAGTACCTGGGTACAGTTCTGTGTAAACATGGAAGTATGGAAGGAGAAATTAGGGAGAGAGCAGTAAGGGGTAGACAGGTCATAGGATCACTGGGGAGGATAATGAAGGGTAGAAATGTGAGTATAAAAGTGAAAAGGGGACTACGAAATAGTATAATCCTGCCAACACTGACATATGCGTCGGAGACATGGATATGGAGTAGGGCCCATCAGTCGAGAATAGGTGCTGTGGAAATGAGTTACTTGAGAGGTGCATGTGGACTTACTAGGAGGGATGGAGAAAGTAATGAGAATGTGTATGAGAGATGTGGTATGAGTGATAAGGCAATTGGTATTGAGTGTGGAGTGGTTGAGAGAGTGAAGCGTAATACACTGAAGTGGTTTGGACATGTAGAGAGAATGCATGGTTAAGAGTTCGTAAAGAAGGTGTATGGAAGTGAAGTTGTGGGACCTGGTGTGAGAGGCAGACCACCAGTTAGATGGCAGTACAGAGTGGAAGAGTATGTAAAGGAGAGAAGCTTGAGGGGGAGGGGAGGGCTGGGCCAAGTAAGGAGGGAGTGTTTGAACAGGGAAAGATGGAGACTCTTCTGCCGTGGTCACCCCCTAGGGGGGAGTTCCCGGAGGGAACGAGGCGTCAGAGCTATAGATAGATAGATAGAACAATAAATTATTCAAGTGATGGGAGGAGGGTAAGGAGGGGGAGGTGGGAGTGCTGGGGTGTGAGTCAGAGCAGACAAGTAGCCTAATAATAAAGATAACTTTATACTCATCTCAACTCCTCTTTTTCACCTTTAATAGTCTACAAAAGTTGTATAATCATTAGAAATACAATATATCCTACCTATTAACTGAAAATATGACTCTGAAAACTGGCAGACGGTGATCAGTCAATGACAAACAAAACTTGCTTCCCAAGATTATCGAAAATTCATGGAAAAATTTGTAAGTGTTATAAATAACTTCCACATATTCCCCGAAACAAAAGTAAAGACTTTACAACTTTTCAAATATTATCTGATGTTTTCAGTTCATCATATCTATTTTCACACAGTAGTTTTGGATAATTTTGGAAAAAATTGTCGAAGGTCAGCGGGAAGACACAGGTATACCCTTGCCTTCGACCAACCTATAGGCCTTCGTTTCAATAACGGCACTGACTATTTGTACAGTATTAACTTCCTCCGTACCATCGACCCTCGACCTTCCTGACTCTTAGTACGGGCCTTAGTTCCTCCTCACAAGTACACTCATCCCCTTTGTTGTGGATAGTTGTACAATAATTGGTCTTACAAATATAAAAAATTACTACTATACCATCAATATTATCTTGCAGAACTCTTATGCAGCATTCATACAGGCTTGGCAAATATGAGAGCCCAGTTACTCTTCCTGAATACACTTTGCTGCGCCTGAAAGAGAAAAATGAATATAATATAAGGATTTTTGCTAAAAAGTCATTTCACTCAAGGATGTTGGAAAAGGCCATTAGAAAGAGTAAACAGACGTACAGTACCGGTATGCAAAAATAAAATGTCCAAACTGGAGTGCTGGTTAAATGTTCACTGATAGTATCCTCATTCTCAAGAAACAGAACAGTACTGCAATTATTACAACTGAAGAAACTTTAGTTATTTGCTGAACTTGAGACTTGTATCATTGACTACACAATACACACAGTAATTCAATCAACTTTTTTTACAACTCTTTCCCTCCCAGATATACCCAATAGCAGATGAGTGGTGTGACAGGCTCATTTAGGCTCTTCTGATAGCTTGTAAAGACTGGGTGGCACCCATATCATTAACTAGTCAGACTGACTGTCCTCACAGGGAAGGAAGGACTTGAAGAGATGGACGTCAGAAATCCATAAAAACAGTAACAGTATATAACGAATAATGTGTAAGTCAGACATGCCAGTCGCCGTCAGGCTCTCATCATTAGTGGGTGTGTGCTCTGCCTTTCTGCAGTTGCAATTTTACTTTATGCTAGAATAATTATTTAATACATTAGAGCTATAGATAGAATACATTGAAATTATGGCCCTAGTTTCTGAAGCAAATCATGATATGCTGATCCAGGCATTTAGGCGACATTTTTTTTTATGTTTAAGATATATTCAACACAAGTTCATTACAGTACATTATCTTCATAATAATAAATCAACTTAAATCACTATTCCCTTGCCCATTATCATGCAGAATACCACATTGATAAGGAAAATGATTTTTCATATTTTATCTTACAAACTACAGTACTGTAATATGTTATAACCAAAAAACTTTTCAATATAGCATTTTGCATGTTAAACATGTTAGATCACTTTACCTGGTTTTGGATTTTACTTTTCAGTTAAACAATAATATGCTACTACTGTAAATATAATATCAGTCTCCATCCTAAGGACAGAGTATCAAACCCTCCTTGGACTTCCAACGGGAGGTGGTTCCAATACTTTGTTGGGTAACTGTACAGTTGGACACATGAATGGGTGGTACAGCCCAAGTTAAAGATGGTCAATTTCTCCCAACATCAAGTTCCTTAGTGCCAAATAGGAGACATCAGGGGCAGAGGTCAATATTGAGGATGGTAATAAAAAGTAAGTACCTGATAATAGACACTGGTTACTCAAGTGGGACAAGTATCTTTCACCTGGGCTGTACCACCCATTCATGTGTCCAACTGTACATTACTATGGCCTAGCAATGGAAGCTGTAGTTCCAAATACAGTTATTTTGTGTTAGCACAATTTCCCAATGTTGTAATGTGCGTTTATACCAGATTTTTTTTTTTTTTTACTAAAATAAAACACTTACAAGATTTCTTAAAGGAACAGGACATTTATCCATCAACAGTATTAACAACATAAATATGTAGTACCAGTACCTTGCATACTAGAAAATATGCTGCATTGAAAATCATGTCAGTATATCTCTTAAGTAATTTTTGAGACCACATCCTCACATTTGTCAATTCACGAAGGTTACATGTTATACATCGGAAAATTGAACCACTCCCGCTTTACTGTTCCTCAGTCCGATTAGAATTGATACAGGAATTTGAATACCTCTGACAAAACCTTATGAAAAACTCACTTGTTCTTGGACTGAAACATGAAATTCAAGGTTTCCTCATCAGTCATCTTTGCTAAGGATGAATCTACTTCATCTCGAAGAGCAACACGTGGTAAAGGTTTATAGTTGGGTGTAATCTCGGGAAGGAAGGCAGCATCATCTGGGATCGATGATGGCAGCATTGGAAGTTTTTGAGAAGCCTCGTAGAGGAGCTTTGGCTAAAGGAATGAAAATAGTTAGGTTCTAATCAATCACAATTCTCAGTTTCAACTCCATCTAAGGTTTTTCTTTTAAAATATTGAAGTTTGCCAGATATGTATTGATCAAAGCACTCCTCAAGTAATGTACCAAACTGTTTTTCTAAGATAACCAAAACTACTGTATCCCTACTGATGATCACGAATCACATACTGTACCCCATTCTTCATTTGATAAAAGAATAAAATCTATTGCAGAACAAAATCCACCAGAGATGTAGAAGAGAGAATATAATGTAAGAGGCAAGTAAAGAGGATGGTGAGTGAGAGTAAAAGGAGAATGTATGATAAGTTTGGTAGAAAATTGAGTGAAAAGTTTAGAGAAATTATTCTGGAAGGAGGTTTAAAAAGGAGGAGGAGAAGGAAAGTGTGGTAGTGTGAGAATGAAGAGAGAAGATGGAGTCACTGTGAGTGGAAGTGAAGAAGTGCAAGACGTGTGGAAGAGGCATTTTGATCATTTGATGAATGAGGGGACAGGAGGGGAAGCAGTGGTGACATGCACGGGGATGGAGGCAGGGAGAATTAGGAAGGGGAAGTGGTCAGGAAAGCAATAGGAAAGTTAAAGATGGGAAAGGCATCGGGGGTGGATGGGATAACTGCTGAAATGTTAAAGTATGGGGGGGAGGTAGTGGTGGAATGGATGTTGCTTATAAGCACATTGGCTAGGGAGACAGGGAGAGGTGCCAGAGAACTAGAGGAGAGCCATAATTGTGCCTTTGTAAAAGGGGAAGGCGAGTAAGGATGAGTGTGGTAGCTATAGGGGAATAAGCCTTCTTTCTTACTGTACAGGGGAAGGTGTATGGTAAGGTTCTTACTGAAGACTGATTGAAGTAACAGGGAATAGAGTTAGTGAGGAGCAGGGAGGATTCAAAATGGGTAGAGGATGTGTGGACCAGATATATGCATTAAAATCAACAGTGGAGAAAAATATTGGGAAGGGTAGGAAGTTGTTTGCTGCCTTCATGAGCTTGGAGAAGTCATACAGTAGGGTCAATAGGAGAGCTATGACAGAATTGATGAGGATTTATGGTGTTGGAGGGTATTTGCTGAAAGGTCATTCAGGCCTTTTATGCTGAGGCAAAAGCATGTGTGCGAGTTGAGGGTGATTTAAGTGAGAGGTTAAATATTAGTGTAAGGCTCAGACAAGGGCGAGTTATGTCACCATGGCTGTTCAATATATATAATATGGATTGTTGTATGAGAGATGAAGGCCAAAGTGGATGGAATGGGAGCCACGCCGAGGCTGAATGGAGTAAATTGGTCCTTAGTGGGAAGCTTATTTGCGGATGACACTGTGTCGATGGCTTGAGAGTGAAATGGAGAGTGGTAGAAGAGTTTCAGTCTGTGTGTAAATGAAGGAAACTGAAGGTGAATGTGGGTAAAAGTAAGATGATAGTATTTGAGAGGGCCAAAACTGATGTGATTGACTTTGCCACACCTTACAGAGTGGGAATACCAATTGGGACTAAATGTGAGATAACTCTTAGGAGGTGAGATGATGGAGGAAGTGAAATGGAAGTATGAAAATGAAATAGGGGACTAAGAAATAGTGTAATCCTGCCAACACTGACATATGCATCAGAGACATGGACATAAAACTGTAGACACTTATGCCGTGGCCACTCCCTTGGGAGGGAGGAACGAGGCGTCAGAGCTATAGATAGATAGATAGACAGCATCATATGCTGAGCCCAACAGAAAAGCCAATGAAAAGACCTGAACAAGCCATTATAATCATACAAGTGCAAATGCCTCCCTGGCATTTGCAGGATCACTCATTTCATAATGCCCAATGCTTTAGTCATTAAAATAACTGCCACTTGCAACTGCTGTATCCCTGCTCCCTTTCTTTGCAACTTGAGGCATTTTAGGGGTAACATTTTGTACCCTTACCCATTTTGAAACCCTACTTAATACTTATTTCATCATCCATTACTTTCTGCTGTCTGTCTGTTTGATGTTGACTTTACTAGAGCTGTCTGGCCAAGCAGCCCAGAGTCCATAGAGAAAGGTCATGGGCTGAACCGGGCTTTCCCATAGCATCTTCATGAATTGTGTGATGTGTTATGGTGAGTGTGTGTGTGTGAGTACAGTTTTCCATAATATGTTTAACAATGTGATGTGCTGTGTTAAATCCTGGACATGCATCCATTATGGCTCCACCCAGCCTGGCCAGATGAACTGTCTTCATGGAGAAGGGAGGATTCAGGGTATTTATCAGGTGGCTGTGCAGGTAATGATTGTTGTGCATATACTTTTCTGGAAAGCTCTTTACAATCCTTCCTTTGCTACCGTAAATGGGCAAAACCACTGCTTTCTTACAGTCCTCTGGGACATTATTTTCCAATGCAAATTTACATAACTTATGCATTTTGTCTACAGTCTCCTCTCCCCTCCTCTATAAGCACCAAAACTGTTATTCTACCCACAATATCACCAATCAATCCATTCATAGTACAGTACATTAAAATGGACAATATGATTTTGATCCAATCATTATTCATGGCCAGTGATCTACCCACTTCATTATATGCTGTACTGAATGGGCATTTGGATATCTCCATATTGTACTAAAATATATTAAAGGACTGCATCTCCACAAATAATAACAACTAAATTGCAAAAACTCGCATACTCTATTTACTGTACTCAGTTATATTCATAACACTGTAACATCAGAATTAGGATACAGTAATGCACAGTATAATGATGCCAAACACCGTACCTTTTTAGCATCTGACTTTCCCCCAGTATCAGCAAGGGACCTCTTACTGTAAGATAGACTAGTGGACGGTTTTTCATCATCAGAACTCTCCCTTTCTTGATCTGCCTCCTTTTTTTTTTTCTTTTTCTTCTTTTTGACAGGAGAATCCAAACCTATAAAGAAAAAATAATGGATTTTGGTTCTATACAGTAATATCAACTACATACAAGACAGGCAGTAATCAGTGTCTTACACAAAAATAATTTGGACCCCTATAGTTTATATTTTTAACCAGTCGTCAGGCTGGTGAGAAATAGGAACTCTGTGATCTGGACCAATGCTGCTCGGAAACTAGCCGTTGGCACTTGCAATGGATCCCCTTCCGTTTTCCAGTCCGTTCTATTTCTTCTCTTTTCTTCCACAGTGTATATATAATTTTTTTTTTTTTCCAATTCCTTTGCTTTCTCCATTTCAAACAACATTCTTCCTATGATACTTTCCTTATTTTCTTTGGATGGACATAGTTTTGATCATTTTCATCTTCCATCTCTATACCCTGCACAACATAATAAGAAATGTTCTAACTGCAATGTACCATAGTACAGTGGTTATATTAAATGAATGTATGAAGGATGTGGGGGAAGTTGATGGGAGGATAGAACAGCCACTAGCTTGGCAGGTAGGAAATCTTAATCTTACAACCAGCATTCTTTCAGAATATGCAATATTTCTTCACAGCACACCTCAAGAAAAGTGGTTTCCACACTCTCTCCTCTTCCTAAACCCACCCTGCTCTTCACCCACTCAGTTCTGTTATCACTTTTACCATCACTACCCTACAGTATACCTTCTCTACTATACTAAGGAAGCATATCCCTCTGTGATTACCACATATTCCTCTCTCCTCTTTACAGAGGAAGTATAAGTCCTGATTTTCAGTCTTCAGGCACATTCCCTTCTCCCATGGCAGTCCACACATTTTCCATAGCTACTCAACCATAATACAGTACAAAATGGCACACAGTGTGCATAATCAATACCAATTTAACCCACAGTACTATACCATAATTATTTTGATATGTTTACTTACCCATAAGTGCTGCCCCAAAGCCCATATCCTCTTCAGCCTTCGTTCCCTTCTTCACTTTGTTCTTTTTTAGTGATTTTGATTTATCCTCCATTAAGTTCTTTTCCTTTGATTCCTTTTTATGCCTGTCTTTCTTTTCATTATTGCTTGGGTCTCTGTCGTGATGCTTTTCTTGCCTCCTTCTCTCCTTGTCTTTGTCTTTACTACTACTACTACTACTACCACCACCACCACCACCACCACCACCACCACCACCACCACCACTACTACTACCACCACTACTGCTGCTAACACTCAGTTTTTCTCTTCCATTGGTGTGTTTTGATGTCCTGTCATTTTCCCTGCCATCACTCAACCTATTCTCCTTAGTTGTGTTACCAGTATTGTTGTCTCTGTGAGAGTTAGTATCTTTCCTGTGAAAGCTACTGCTACTGCCATCACCACTACCACCACCACTAGTTTTATCACTTTTCACTTTCCTCTTCTCATTCATTCCTCTTTTATCACTTTCTCTCAACTCTTTCTTGTTAGAGTATGATCTTTCTTCAATCTCTGGTGAACTAAATCCATTGGCAATGTACCTCTCATCTGATTTATCAGGCTTTACCTTCTCCTTATATTCATCATTTGTGTACTTGTTTTCCTTCAGTTTATCAGAGTGTCTGTCTTTGTCTTTGTGTTTATCTTTGTGTGACTTCTTTTCTTCCTTCTCTTCTCTGTCTCGATGTCTGTGTTTTTCCTTCCGCTCCTTTTTTCTCTCCTTGTCATGGCTTTTAGATGATTCCTTGTGTTTGTCCTTTCCCCTGTCCTTGTGCCTTTCTCTGTCCTTGCTTCGCTCCTTATCACTCTTGCTCGACTTTTTGGATGACGATGCTTTAGGACTATTCCCATTTCTACGGTCTGATGACTCCCCTGGAGAGGTATCTCTCCACTGTGGACTGCTTATAGCCTTGGGCCCATCAACACTATTGCAGGCTGAGGGGTTATATTCACTTCTTGCCAATCCAGATTGATTAAGGTAGTCTCTCTGGGATGTGAGAGGATTGTAAGAGTCAGCATCATCCCCTTCCTCCCTATCTGAGTCTGAGTAATTCATTGACTGTGGTTGATATTCATCAGGGTTAGTCCTGATGTCTGTGGAGCTATAGCCTACATAGTGGTTGTCTGGATCTTGATCTTCTTCAATTTGTAATCGGCCATCACCTTCTTCCTCATCGTCTTCACCTCCACTGTCACTCTCTTGCTTCTCTTCAGCGTATGCTTTGCTGTCCTGGATAAAGGAGATCATACAATAATTATTCAAATTTGTTTGATGCATTATGTGCAGAGCTGAATTAAAGGAGTAATTTTTTATGTTTGTATTCAAGGGCCAAACTATACTGTTTCAGGGAAAGAATGCCCAAGTTAAAAGTAAGGTATTATAATGACCTGGCTGTGAAATTTGGTCTTGCATGAATATGAAAAATTAAAAGTGAAAGCAGTACAGATGGACATGTAAAGAAGTGTATAGTGTATAATCCTGATTTCTGTGAGAGTTGTGGTGTATGCAAATGACATGAGCAAAATAGAAAAAAGTACGCACATAGAAATAATACAAGGAACTAGAGTGAAGGTGTATGAGAATGGGTAAACCTATGGTGAGCAATTTTGTAAGAAAGTATAATTTATAAATGAGTGAAGATCAGTGTGGAAAAAATTCACGAGGTGGAGTATATGTTAGGGCTGGTAGTCCAGTTACATCTCAACCGTTCATGGTATGGCTCCCTTCACCAAGGGTTAATAAAGTTGCCAAAAGTACTTTTGAAAATAAAGCCACAAATGAATCAACAACATATGTACAGCCATGGCTGATAATCGTGGACCAGGAGCAGTGGAAGACACAACCGCTCCTGTATTTACAATACATCCATGTCATTCAAACAACACATATCGACCATCAAAAACAAATGCATGAACAGACTTAAAGCCCTCAGATCACTTGCCAGCACAACATTTGGACATAACAAAGAATCTACAATCACAGTATACAAACAATATATTCGATCAGTGATGGACTATGCAAGCCCTGCCTGGGCTTCAAACCTCGCTGAGACTCATCACAACATCCTACAGACCATACAGAACAGAGCCCTAAAGACAATCACAGGCTGCACAGCTACCACACCTACAGACCACTTACACCATGAAACCAAAGTCCTCAAAATCAAGGATCACCTTGACATGAGAGGCACACAAACACTTGCTGCAGCCTCCACAAACCCACAACATCCACTACACTACATGGCACAACACCCACACATGCCAAGAAACATCAAAACAACACCTAGCACACGATACCACACACAAATACTATCATCTCTTACACCATCCCCACCCCAAACCAATCTCCAAAAACACATCCATACTCAAATCACTCATCAGTCCATCCAAACACTAAAAAACAACTCACAGCTGCATGCACGACCTCCTGACATCCATCCATCTGAATCCTCCCTTCCCCGTGAGGACAGAGTCCACCTGGCCAGGCTGCGTTGTGGCCACCACCCGGCCCTTCTGACATATCAGAAGAGGCTGGATGAAGCCACTGCGGATGCCCGTCCAGGATGCAACACAGCACCCCATACTATTAAACACATTATTGAAGACTTCAATACACACAACCACACTCGCCAACAACACAACATACACTCTCTGAGGGCACTGTGGGAAAGCCCCGTTCAGGCCATGGCCTTCCTCAGGAGCTCGGCGCTGCTTTGCCAGACAGCTTGAGGAACTTCAACAACAACAACCGCTCCTGGTCCACGATTATCAGCCATGACTGAACATCATCAAACTTCATTTTAACAAGCCTATATTACTTACATCATTTGGCATCATACAATCAGGCTCTTGATTGTCAATCTCTTCATCATCCTCAAGTTCATACTCCTCTTCCTCTTCCTCCTCATCATCATCCAGTAACTCTTTCCATTTATTGACAAGAGCCTTTGCCTTGTCTGCTACAATACCCCTGTGTTGTTGTCGTAGAGCATTGACTGAGCGTCCCACACCCGTTTCCTCAAGGTGGCTCACTCGTATGTTGAGATGCTTTAACTTGTGTATATAATACAATAACTGGAAAAAAATAAATATATACATTTGACAGCGGAAATCTCCTATTTTGACTATACCCCATCACCTCAACAATTTTTGGGTAGCCTGGGAATTGGGGTTTTGAAATGAAAGAAATACCAAATTTTATAATTAAAATATGAAATATGAAATTAGAATATGAAAATACGGAATTTGAGAACCCAGAGAGCCAAGTTTTAATATTATCCCAGCCTGACCTGACCTAACCTAATCTGGACCAATGCAGACTACCGGGACCTAACAGGGGCAAACTACAGTGACCTAACCAGAGCAACTACCAGAATCTAAATATTAAAATCACATGAATCACACATAAACAATTGGAAAGCTCATGTTTTTCTGTCTAGGGAGCCATATTCAATGGGGTCAAATTTCCCGGTAAATATCTACTCTACTCCCGGTTAAATTAAGATGTTTTTACCTTCTTTACCCACTAATATAAATTATGCCATTTTAAGACACTTTTCTTCAATGGCATTTTCTTCGGGAATGCCCCATTTCTAGGATTAGGCATATTCAAATGGGGCATTTTAAAATTAGCCTGACCTTACCAAACCTAATGTAGACTGCATCAGACTTCCGGGACCTAACCTGGTCAAACTAACGGGAAATAACCTTGATAATGTACCAGGACCTGACCGGGGTAAAATACTGGGACCTAGCCGGATCTGGAAACAAATAGGGAGTGGCTGGGGCCAAAGGGGAGCCAACACCTCAAGGTATTGCCCACATCACTAGATGCAATATATCAAAAATTCAACCCAGATCACATATTTCTTACCTGTCCTGAATATTTCATATTTCGCACTTGTGCAACTTGGAAATAATACTGGTTAATTATGGTTTTGTATTGTCCATTAGTAAAGTCAAACCCACAGAAAGAGGGAAAGACAATATCAAAAGAAAGGGTACCAGATATTTATTGAAAGAATTATCATTTTGTAGTAGTGTTGCCAGATCCGGCTAGGTCCCAATTTTTTGCCCCAGTCATTTCCTGTACTTTACCATGGTATTTCCCAGTAGTTTGCCCAGGTTAGGTCCTGGTAGTCTGATGCAGTCTAGGTTAGGTCTGGTCAGGCCAATTTCAAAATGCCTCATTTGAATATGCCATATCTATTTGCAGAGGAAATTCCATAGAAGAAAATAGTCTTAGAATTGGTCTAAATAAGTAGGCAATGAAGGTAGAAAAACCATAAGCAATAACAGTAATTCTTTCAATATTTACCAAAGAAATCTGTGAAAAAATTGTTTGTCCTTTTTGTGGCTCTTCTTAAACTTTACCTAATTGTGTTGTTGAAAAGCAGTACAGCAGTCTGGCTATCTTACCTTCCTCCCAGGCATTATATTAATCTATTTTTTTCTTTTCCAAAGTATACCTCAATTACCTCAGATATTCCCTGGTGCATTTATACTATCTAACTTACTATGTGTGATTATGTGGCCGAAAATACAGTATTTTTCAACATCCACCAGCAGGAAATGTGACAACAACGTTGTGTCCATTACAAACTCTTCTATATGATTATAATATTATCTTCAATTAAAATATGGTACTTTAAACTTTACATTCCTTTTAGGACAGTACATACCTTATCAGTTTCATTTGTGGCGGAATATTTCTCCAATTTCCTCTGAAAATGGACAATCTGCTCCACAACGTTAGACATCCTCACAACAGCTGATATTATACTTCCAGTCAGTGTTGCCACTTCTGAGAACCAAATTCCCACAGATTGAAATAAAGGTCCCACAAAAATTCACACAAAACATATATAGCCAAATGTTATTGTTTCTTTATATTTGATAACCATATAACAGTACTTAGATGAAAGTAAACATAAGAATCCCATGTAGTTTATTTTTCCATAAGGACTATAATATATTGTAGTGTCGCCACATGTTCCACGCACGTCCACTCACTCTACTGACTCACTGAGATTTGAGGCAACTGGCAAGCCAGGCAAGGCCGCAAAGCCCGCAAAGATGCAGTCCTGCTGGCTGTACCCCTAGCGCGTCAGGTAGTCTAATCCTTGGCCAAGCACCTGCCAGGGGGTACAGCAGATAATCCTCTACCCATCCAAATATAAGGGGCTAGCCTTGCCCTCCCAAGGACATTCTAGCTGATCCAGACTCTAGAGCAGCCTACAGCAGTAGTAGCAGAAAGCAGTGTTGCCAATCGTAGGGTAATCGCCCTATATGTAGGGCATTTCGACCTCAAATCCTTGTCTGTAGGGCGTAGGGTAATTTTACAGAATCATAACGAAACGTAGGCCGTTATAACATTTTGGTATCAGTGATAACATATTTTGTAACATAAAACATAAAACACTTAAAGTACACATCTTAAAGTACAGACGTACGATGTATCAGTAATTATCGCGGGGAAGATTTTACAAAATACATCTAACTTGGCCAACACTGTTCCCCTGTTAAATCCGCTGGCGATCACACGCAACCCTTCAGTTAGTTACCTCGGTTCCCGGGGTAACTAACTGAAGGGTTGCGTGTGAACGCCAGCGGATTTAATATGGAAGTTGGGGAACGGAGTGATGGCCGAGTTAGATGTACTGTATTTTGTAAAATCTTCCCCGAGATAATTACTGATACATCGTACGTCTGTACTTTAAGATGTTATTATGAAACGTGCACCATTGAAATTGTAACAGGCACTTTTGGAAATAGAAAATTGTAAAAAAAAAAAAAAAAAAAAACAGGGAAATAGTCGATCTCAAATTATATAGAAGGGCCCGACTGAAAGAGCAATAGCAAAAACCCACAGGATCAAGATAAAAACAAATATATATATTGGTGTATGAGGTGCAGAATAAAGATTAAGATATAAGGTGCCGTTGTAAAGGCAATATTTCCCATCAACCATTGAAATTGTAACAAGCATTTTTGGGAATAGAAAATTGTAAAGTAAAAAGGGAAATAGATTAAGATAAAAAATATATATATAAGTTTATAAGGTGCCGTTGTAAAGTAAATATTTCCCATCAACAACATAACCGCCAGAAAGGTCAGGCCCACTGTCGTCCGACAATGGACCGACACCACCAACCTCTCACTCCAGCACCAGCAGCGACCAAGAATGAGTCTTTGAAAGACAGTATCTGTCTCTCATCTTTGGCAGCGACCCTGTGCCACCACAAACTCTGCACTGACTGACCTGCTAGTCTGCGACCTTCTTGTATGATCAATAAACTGTGCCTTGTATAAAGAGTCTGTCCACCTAGAGTCCACCCATGGAGGTATAATACCTCAAAACTCAAAAGTGAAGCCAGGGTGGAGGCTGGAGCTTATTTCCGTACCCCCTACATGACTTAAAACATTGCCCTGGCCGCTTTAAACCCAATATATTTATGCTTTTATTTTCTCATATTGACTATAATTAGAGCCAGAAAAAGACTTCTGAATTTGTTCCATTTATGATAAGTGCATAAAATTATCTAATTTTAGCTGTGTATTATCAACAGTAATTAATTAAACCCATTAGATACTGCAGTTTCCTACTAGAGCATTACCTTGTAACTTGTGGTTACGATGTTAGTGAAGATGTCATCTTCACTTGTTGGGGTTAATGGCAAATAAGTTTGTGTTGGTCAAGTCTAGTCTTTTTTTTATTTTTTTAGGTTTTACATTGCATATAATGTTTCATAGCTAACCTGGCTGGAATATGGACACGTGACTATATACATAAAGGTTGCTAGCTACAAACAAGGATAATAGACTATACTCTATTTTCCTTGGCTACAACCATGGAGGTATAAACTTTTCCGAGGAGTAGGAATTAATGCAAGAATGAATTTATGGTTTATTTTATGCAAAAAGTATAGTGTGTAAGCTATGCTTACAAACCAACCCACTGTTACCCACAGACAGTATATTATAATGTTACGGAGAAATCAGAACAAGTTGAGTTGATCACACATGAGCAAAAGTATATATAGTTTTGTTAACAAGCAGAAAATAATAATATTTTACTGTCTGAGTGTCAACAAACTAATTGTAGATTCTATAAAATTTTCCACAAACTTCATGAATACCCACAAAAATTCCCACAAACAGTGACAAACAGTCCCACGTCAGGGCCAAGGATAATAGACTATTATAGTCATGGAGCTAGAATGATTATAGTATATTATCCTTGTGTCAGGCCATTTGTCCCGCAGAGATTTGTGGGAAAATCCCACAAAAGTGGCTACACTGCTTTCAGTCTCCAATCTACAGTCCAGTGTTGCCAAGTCTACTTCACCAAATTTTCTCAACTTCAACAACCATGGAGGTATACTATATTATACCTCAATAATGTCAACAACATCAGAATTTCCCTTTCCACTTCAAAAATTCCCTGTTTACTCTTGAAGATATTTGCAAATTTGTTTACCATCTTGATATTTCGTCTAAGTTAGTAGAAATTTCCCCATTTATTCTTAAGTCAAGTGTACACACAGAAATGCAAAGTTGAGAGATCAAGCTGCCAGACGCGTTGGAGACAAAATAGACCGTCGCTACACAATTCTCCTACTTTGTCGCTGAACTATTGCTAGACAATCTAAAGACAGTCCAGAGACCAGTTATAAACTTGAACTACCCCATAGTGTCTAGCGACACATTTATTAGATTTTCCTGAGACATGGCATGATGCAGTCGGCCAGTCGCACAACAAATCTATAGTGTCATTAAAAGACATTAATAATATTGTTACGTTACTTTTGCTGGGTAAAGTTAATGTTAGTGTGTACGTTACGGCCTAAGGTGACTTTTACTGCCAAAACGACCTGGTCAATGGTGTTATGGATTCACGCGATCAATGAGACCTATCTGCTATTGTTTTACTATATGAGTAGGTAAACGAAAACCAAAATCTAAGTAGCCTATACTTTGACGAAAAGTAGAGAACTACGTTCACAAGCCAGCCTGTCCTGCACAAGGTCTAATTTTTAGACCTTGGTCCTGCACTGACCTGTAAAGGTCGCCGATGGGCTGCTCCTCGGTCACTCTCCTAGCAACTCTCGTCCCTGCCGTCGTCCCTACTTGCTGTCCTACCACGCCACGCTCTTTACGCCACCTGTAGCAGCTACCTCTCTCACCCCACGCAGTCAGTGCCAGTCAGTCCCTGGGCCGCCTTCAGTACAGGCCCCTTTCCCAAGGACTATTATGAAGCTGTGTCCACTCTTCAAGCATTCACGACCCTCCTTCACTCGTTTCTGTCCCGTGCAGTCACTCTACCCAAGACCAATAGAATACTATACTATAGTCTATTGGTCTTGACTTTAACTTGCTCCATAGATATACCTCTTACACTTAGAGCTCCCTCACAGTGTCCATCCATCTCCTCCTTACACCTTTCACTTCTGAGCCCCCTATCCTCTTTACCATTCTATTTTACTCCATTCTCTCCACATGTCCAAACCATCTTTACACGCTCTATTCTGCACGGCCTCCTAACTCTCTCATAACACCTTTCCTTCTCATTCCCGACTCGGTCTATTCGAGTCACACCACACATGCTGTTCAGAAATTCAACCTTCTCTTCAAAGTTCTCACTTTCTCCCACAATCCACGTTTCCACTCCATACAGTGCAGTAGGCATTGCCATCCCTTCATACTTCTTTACATCCATTCTAAGTGACTTACAGCCAAACATCATATATTCATTTCTCCTATATTTTTTTTATAGCACCTTTTCTACCTCATTTACTCTAGGTTTCACCTGTTTCTATTTTGCTGTCCACAGTCACCTTTGACCCCAAATACTTAAAGCATTCCACATCCTCCAATATTTCACCTTCTAATGTTATATTCATCCTAGACAATTCATAAAGACAATTGCTGTCATTGAAGATAAAAAAAAAAAAAACTTTTCAAACTACAATATTGGAAAATAGTCAATCAATATGTTTTAGTAGGGTATTATCCTACGTTTTTAACAATTTTGACACTCCTTTCATTAGGAAATACCTCTTTATACTTAATTAACTATCCATCAGTCTCAGGGGTATTTGATAACAGCATAAGAATTCCTTAATTCTGTGATTGGCTGAAGCTATAAATTTACCACCATTACTCATTGCAGACAGCATGGGCAATACAAATAAACCTGTATTTATTCATCAGCAGTATATGAATACCGTAAGTATTTCTTTAAGTGGTCAAGTGGTCCGAGGAACTTAGTCACCCACTACAGTACAGTGTTTTGGTAACACTGAGCAAGAGATGTGAGGCCGACTGAATCATTGACTGAAACATGTGTGGACAGGTGAAGCCAATACGGGAGCTACCTCCTCAAAAGTGGTATCTTACTTTACAGTCCTATGAATTATTCCTAATTTTGTTAATTCTGTACTGTAGTGACCTGAAAAGGCGAATCTCGGCACTACCAGTGGGGTACCCCTATGGTGTACTGGGTAGAGCTTCCGCCTCTTATGCTAGAGGTCCCGGGTTCGATCCCCTGTAAAAACATCACCGAGTTTTAAGAGAGATCAATTTCTGAGTTCCTAAAGTACAGTACTCATACAATGTACCAAGTCTATTCAATTTCGTCTGAGGTTTTGATCGAACTCATGTACAATACAACCACTTTATTTGCATACTTTTCATACAAACCAAAAATTTATATGTAGCTCCCTCTGCACACAAATAGCATGGCAATATCTAAAATATGAATTTAATGAACAAGGTCTTCTTGCAAATGTCATTATGAAAATCACTGTAATTGCCTGATTATCCTATTTTCATTCTTCATCCTTTGTGGTTCTTCATATTATCCTTGCCAACAGACTGACACTCATGTGTATCCTTTTTCATTAATTGTCACAACATATACCAAGGACTGAAAATACACCATAAGCTGAATTTGTACATAAAAAGACAGATTATTTAGCAAAAAACAGTATACTGTATGTACATTATATTATGTACAATAATTCACAGGCACTATATCTATACTGTATTTGACAGGATACTTTCACCAAAGCTTCTTAATCACTTTTAAGTCTTTTCTTTCTATCATGGCCACATCTTTTAATCCTATCTTCTTTAACTATTATACTTCTCAAACATACTTTTCTCCTTCTATGCTTAATGCTATATTTAGTTACATTATCTCTACAATTTTATTTATTTGCAATTACAAATTTCCACTTTCTTCCATTTATTTAATTGTATAGCAAACCCAAGTCTCTTTCTTTTACTTTATTTGTACTTCTTGCTAGAGTAATACTGATGGTCCATGTGGTACCTGTGATCAGGCTGGTACTTCCGATCACGGCTGGAGTGGTATTGATGATCTGATTCCTTGCGATCATTGCTGTGATATTGGTGGTCACTGTGTTGTGGTTGTGCTTCCTGACTGTGCTTGTTGTTGTGATACTGATGGTCACTGTGTTGTTGCTGTGACTGAGGTTGGTGATGGTGTTTCCTACTACTGCTGTGGTACTGATGGTCAGAGTGATGTTGATGGTGGTTCTGTGACTCCCCACTATATCTCTGTGTTGATGATGAATGATGCCTGTGATGTTGCTGCTGTGACTTTTGTTGTTGTGATTTCTGCTGTGACATGGTTGTGGTGGTTGTCACAGATATCTTATTGTGTGACTTGGCAGAGGTTGTGTGCTGCTGGCTGTAGCTATGGAGCTTGGCATGGTACTGATGGTCACTGGTGGTGTTGTGATGATAGTGTTGTGACTGCTGCAGTTTTTCAGCAAGGGCATGATCATATGTTGAGTGAAGCATAAGACCCAAGACCCCAGCCCTGTTAGTCATAGCTTGCCTCACTGAACGTTCCTGCTCCAGCAATTCATCCAGTTTTAGCCACTGTAATTAATTTACTTGCATTATGTAAATAGAATGATATTCCAGCTATGGTTATATGGCATACTTGTATAATACAGAACTAGTAGCTTCTACTCTCTATGCGAGCTAAATATTCCCTATAGTAATATGACATGCACATGCTCCAAAACTTGTTGATTCTGAATATGTTTAGTTTTGCTGTGTGATATGGACAGTACAGTAGTTTTCAAGTGATGCACAAACAAACCCACAAGCATACTGTACACTGCATTACTGCTTTATTATATTAGATTTAATAATTAATAATAAGAGAATTACAGTAGGGAATCCCAAACTAGGAGCCGTATATTCCTTGAGGTCTACAAAATGGCTCTGTAAGTGAGAAATACTGTACATGAAATGGTTGAAATAAATATATCTAGATCTAAATTTCTTCATAAATGCTGTAATGTACAGTACTATAAGTCTACAAATACTGTTTATGCATATAAGGTACATTGTCTTTCTTTAGGAGGGGAAGTAAAATTTTTTTTACCAAACCTAACATTCCTGTGTCACAGGAGGTGACATGGTTTGCAGGCTTCATTATTTCCTCATCAGTAATAATTTGCACAGAAAAAAAAAATCATGGGCACTGAAACTAGTCCAAGTATGTCTGTAAAAAATGTTTCGTTACCACCGCTGTGTTAATTTTAACATGGGTAAGCGTGGCAGGGTTGGTACCCAGCCAACTGGGCAGCTGGTGCTTCGTGTCATCCGAGCCGATAATACTCAGGCCCGGTAGTGACGAGTTTTTTTAATCAAAAGTTTAGCTGATTTTAAATTAAATTTTGAATGTTCAAGAACTCTTACTATTTAACTATTCATTAATAAACATAAGGAAACACATTTGAGTATTTTAGAACAAGAATAACCGTGAAATACGCAGAAAAAACAGCACTGAGTGAAACAACGTCATCTCTACAATAGGCTCGTCATATAGGCGCTGAATTGAGAGACCAAAACCAACGCCTATATCGAACCGTTCACTCCATGTATTAAATACAATATGGTCGGCAGACCACCCCATGTGATATAATAATGCGGCAACCAGGTGTCACTAATAGGTGTTCCCCATGTGTGCCGCCACCACGCACTTCATGCTCTCCCCACCAGTGTTGCCAGGTGGAGGGAAATTTCTGTTTTAGGTAATTTAGAAGTCCTCAAAGGGAAATTATATAAAGATTTTTCAAAAGTCAACAGGGAAATTTCTACCAGACGAAATATCAATGAGGCAGTTAATATTCAAGAGTAAACAGGGAATTATTGATGAAAAAAGGGAAATTCTTAAGGTGAAGTTGGGGTATTTTATTGCTTTTTGTGCCTACAGCAAACTGTGTGCCTATCAAACCATGCTAGAACATTTTTTGTCTTGCATAGTTATTCGCGTGCATAATTCATATGATACTATTGTGTACACGCGGGTCCTATAGGCTGCTTAGATATGGTGTGACCTTGAGCTATCTCTGTCAAGTAAGGTGAGGTGAGGTGACGTGAGTCATGTGACTGGGGTGTGGCCCCTTTGTGAAACGCTACAATGTTATGGTGGTGGAGAAGAGTGGGACTTTACTGTATGCTCTTGCACAGAAATTTTTACATAAACAAAATCTTACACAGCATTTCTTTGCCATATTGAACACAAACAATACTGTGGTGGGACTTTCATTAGTTTCAAGAGTTATCTAAAATAACCGGACCAGACAGTGACATGACTTTTGTCTCCGATAGTACTATACAGTGTCGTTCAGTAGTCATGTTTACTTTATATGATTTCTACATTACATGATCCCTTCACGAATGCATCCCTCATGTAATTTGATAAATCTCTGTTGTAACCTTTATTTTTCTTTTCGACTATTTTATACGATTTTAGGTGATTTTTAGATGTTTTTTATCAGTTTTCATCAGTTAACATGTGCACCTTTAACAAATTTTGTCCGCCTAAAATGCGAAAATTGTAAAAATAGGCAACTTTGAAATACGTTACGCCCACCTATATTAAACTTGTTCTGCCAATATAGGTATTTTTCCCCCGAATATTTTTGAGTGCCTTCCGCCTATATGGCGAGCCTACTGTACTTGCTTGTCCATGAGGCACTGTTAAAAGGATGGTAACGAAACTTTTTTTGCTGACTGTACAAGTATTGTACACACCTGACAAAAAATTATTCGTTACCCTAATCTCTCAAAGTGCAGTCTCCACATCATTCCAGTGCAATATAGTACAACAATCACAAACCCCACAATAACTGGCAACTTAGCAGAGCAGAGCTACCAAACCCAGGGGTTATACCAGATATCTTAGTATGCTGTCATATTGTATCACGCTTTAAAGGTAACAAACAAGTTTTTGCTGGGGGTACTTACATGAAAGATTAGTGAGGTATTACACCATATACTAGTACAGTTAAACTTCGATATATCGGACCCCGATACAATGGATTTTGTATATAACGGACACAATCCGCTGGCGATTTTTTTTTTAATTTGTCTGAATTTTGGTTTCTCTATTTTTTCCTATTATATTTTTTACATTATACAGTAGGTACATTATTTACACATCATTACATACCTATTTATGTATATATACAGTCGAGTCTCGAATAAATCCGAGGAGTTCTTATACAAAACGAGTGAAATCATAATGAACATGTCAGGAAATGATATCACTCATCTGTGAAGCATGGGTGTGTGTTGCCACCACTTCTCCCGCGCTCCTTCCCCCCTTATCCTCGGTCTCGATTCACCCTATAGCTCAAGGTCAAGGGAATATAGGCCTAACCTGTCCTGTCAACTTGTGTGACTATCTCGTTTTTAGTAATAACGAGTTGCCAGGTGGTGCATTTACAAAACAGACGGCCATATCCTTCGATAGAAAGAAGGAAGGTGTTTCTCGAATAGATAAAGGAGAAGGAAACACCAGAGTACAGTATGGCTAATAAAATGTAAACAATCGATATCGCGTTATCTTCCCCCTACCACCTCCACCACTACCACGCATGCTTGGCGGCCTGCGTGATTTGTTATCTTAACAAGCGTGTGTTGAAGACTTGGAGTGGTTGCGTATCGCTACATCACTCTTGTTTTTATTAAATCACGGCAAAAAATAAAATCATCTCTCCACCACACAAGGTAAATAACATTTAGGTACATTATTTACCCATCAATACATACCTATTTATGTAGATATATCTGTATTTTGTGTTAATTTTTGTACATACTTTTTTTTTTTTTTCGTACCCCTCGTAAAAATTTGTCGCTGTAACGGTCAAACGGCTTTAACGGACACACTCTCCCCTTATTAGTCCGTTATAACGAGGTTTAACTGTACAGTCCATGACTTCTCAATCAAAAAATAAAAACATTGAGATCTCAATAAACCTACAAAGATTATTAATGTCTCACCTGTCTAACTCTTTCCATGTCTATCTCTGCACGCCTCAGTTTCTCCCAGCAGTAGTGACGTAAACATTTCTTTTTTGATGCCCGGCAGATGTCACCTGTCTCATCAAACACATTGGTTGTCATTGGGGCACCACACACCTGAGGATAATATTAAAAAAAGGATTAACAATAGGTGATTCTCTGCACTTTAAGAGGATATTACCATCACATAAACCACCAGGTAACTTAATCCTTACAAACTATCCCCCAATTCTCTTAATATTTTCAATTTACCAAATCTCTCTGTAAAGCTACCCTTCTGAGGAACTGTATACAATGATGGATAGGGTACATACACACTCACATCTTTAAAAGTAGGGTATTGCAGGAATCAGTATCGCCCAAATCTTTGAGGGCAATATTACCCGGCAGGGTTAATGCAAACAAACAAATATGTAGTCAACCTTTAAAATATGGAGATTGTCCCTCAGCAGAATACACTTTTCTCTAATTATCTGATGCTTAATTTCTATACACAGAGAAGGTGAAAATATACACAAAGAAAGTACATAAAGTTCCTTACTTATAACATAACTGCAAATCATATCTACCTCTGAGTCTGCCACCAGGGGAGCTTTAGTGTGTTCAGGACACATGACACGCAATCGTTTACAGTAAGTCCGGCTGCTGGGGTTGTAGTAGTCACAGAACATGTTGTTGCCCTCAATTCTTGTCTTGTACATTGACCCAAATGTTGTCTGGCTCTCAAGCTAAATATCAGAGGCAATGGTTAGTATTCGAGGACTATCATTCTATCTGGGATATTGAAAAACATATTTGTCCCCTGCTTCTAATAACTAAATAACCAAGGGAAATAAATTATACAGTTTAGCATTCTATTCTTATATGTCCAAAGTCTATGTCACTGAGTTATTAGTAACTTAGTACTGTACTTATTATAATTATTGGTAGGCCTAGTTTCTGATACAGTACTGTATGGTGATATATCTATAATAGAAATAATTTCATACCATATAGTACCATTCTAAGGGGCGTTGCAGCATATGGCTGGGCTGCTTTACCTAGATTATTGAAGGGTAAAGAGGCAATCTATTTCCAGTAGCAGCATGATTACATCTCAATTTGTTAGGGTCTTTCTCATATTGTATATACTGTACAATACAAACAATTATTGTTTGATGGAATCTAGCTCCTTCCATACAAAATGCATAAATTAAAATTTTGTTTCTTTGGCCACTGCCAAATATTTTTATTACCACAGATAAGAATTTTGAAGTGAGGTTTTATGTCAAGTCCCACACTGTCAGAAGTGTGGTAATGTGGTTGATAAGATGCTACTCCTACCTTACCTTATTAAAGCAGTTTTCCATGTGACGTATTGCTCGACGTGCCTGAACCTCATGACCACAAGTAACACAGTAGATATATGCACTATCACCACCCTCTTCATCACCACCATCATCTGCATGTGGGTCTATTTCCAATTTCTTCCCTCTCTCCACAAGTTTATCCAACTCCTGAAAGTCAGAATTTGATTAAATTGGACAATGCTGTGGTACTGGGAAGTATATTAGGTCTTGATTAACTTTATTATTTTTTGGTTAGATTAAGTTGATTTGGGAAAGGTGGAGCAAGACAAGACAAGAAAGGGGAAGGTAGGCTCTCACGTATAAAAGTTAGGTAAAGCAATGGTTGTAGAGTTACAAGTTGAGGTCAAGATAGAATCTATGTGTTGTTGAGGCAGCCACATTTCATATTTTAGAGAACTTGGCAGTCTTCAGGAAACCCATTTGTCTTTCTTCTTCTTGGTCATGGCCTATACTGGGGACTTTCCCACCCTCAACCTTCCTTCAACTATTATTATTATTATCATCATCATTATTATTGATGTCAAAATATCAACATCCATGTGCCATATTACCCAACTCAGGGATGTAGAGACCTGAGACTGTGCTATAAAGAACTGGTCATTTAATGAATGGGCTGCCAACCCCCTTCCAGTGGTGGCATTATCAGCATACCAATATGATGAGAGTAAATCAGGAGTGTGCAAAATGTAAAGGTGGAGTGTGGAGGTGAAAGTGGGATGTAGTACTGTATACTTAAAGACATGGTGAAGTATGATGGTGGTAAAGGTGGAGTGCAGAGTTGAAGGTAGTGGTAGAACTAACCAGGTGCCTGTGATCCAGCTGCTGCAGTGTGGCTCTTGCCTGTAACTGCTGCCGACGTATTTTCTCCAGCTGTCTGATGTCCTTGTTCTCTGCTACACACACGCTCATCTTCCATTCCTGGATCCGCTGTGGCAACACCTGCAGACATAGACTTCTTCAACAAAAGTTTTGCACTTTAACACTTATGCAATATGGCACATTAGTATAGAGCAACCCTTAATATACCACCATTATTTTCCATGACTGTACAGTTGCGAGCACTTGTAACTGGTACAGTCCCCTGCTCTTGTACCAGTAAATGATGGCAAATGTACTTACCAAAATACAGTATGCATGCAATTTTTTGGTTCAGTGTAAGTATTTTTCTCTTTTCCACTCCAACTCCTCCCTGTTTACCTTCAGCTCTGCCTTTACCCCCGCAACTGCAACCATCTCCTCATTTATACATTACCTGGCATATGCTCATCTTGTCCATTAATTTTCATAACTGAAGAAGTCACAAGCAAGGCAAACCACTGTGCTTCCTTAAGATATGAATTTCTGTTCCACTGTGAGGTTTTATTACAACATCTATGAGTATTTATATGCAACACACTAAAAAAAATATTTAAGCATCAATTAACCAACAATCAAATTTATGAATAATAACTTACAGAATAAATCCTGGCCTCAGCTAACTTTAGCCCACATTCATCACTGCAATACTTGCTGTTGTTGCGGGCAGCTTTAATGCACTGAGGTCCAAAGCACTGTCTCTGTGTGGACTCAGCAGATTCTGAATCTGTGTCTGAGGAGGCTGAATCATGTCGGTTCTTTCGTTTTTTGCTCCCTGGCGTTTGATCCTTCCTCTGTCAAGGTGGTAGTGTTCTTTTAGTATGTTAATAATTATGTAATCATCATCAATATCTCACTTTTCTATTGGTATGTATTACCCTAACAAATTACTTTAATAGTATGTATTATCTGTAGCTAACTGTAACAGAATTGCACTAACAGCTCAAAAAAATAGTTCATGTCTCAGTAAGTAATATCAACATATAATTGATCTTTGTTCTCTACCTTGAATATTTACAGTACATGACCTTGACTATGAATACTGTACAATACAGTATCGTACAACATTTGGCACATATGTAAATATGAAGCAACAGTGTATCAAATTTAAATAAATTACTACAGTACCTAGATACTGTAACACCAATTCTTTTGACAATTAATTTACGACACCTGATATTGGTCTATCCACAAAACTTTCAAAGCCAAGATTAGTTACATTAAATTTTGTATTGTACCATAATTTTATTTACCTACCCTTAAAAAAAATCTTGTCTGTATAATTTGCTTATTATAAGTTATTATTATATTATATTATCATCAGTGAAGCAAAATCTATAGGGGAGGTGGCCGAGTGGTTAGTGTTCTTTACTCATAACCTAGAGGTCGGGAGATCGATCCTCTCAGGTGAGGGCCTGAGAATATTTACTCTTCCGATTTGAGTGTCAGGCACTAACTATAAGGCCACCGAACGTCGTAAAACACCCTCACTGGTACCATAACAGCTGCAGTATTTGGGAATTACCCTCACTTCCCTCTCTCTGTGGCTGGGTACCAGTTTGGAAGTTGTGACGTGTGTGTGTATGAGCAGCAGTTGACCTGGGCCACGGTAACAGGCTTGATTAAGCTTATAAAAACAAAACAAAAAAACTTTGACATAACAGGACTTTGACTATGAATTACTCCTTGTCTGTAATATCTACTTAAACAACAGATACAGGTACAATGGTGGTGGTACCAGGAAAGCACAGTGAAGGTAATTCACCTAACACTGATGTGGTATTAATTATTTAAAGTTAATAATATTGATAATAAAGTTAATAATAATATTATACTAAAATATATTATGCATGTAAAGAAAGCACCTAATCATTCTGAAAACTGATTACTGTTGACAAATTGTAAAAACAAAGGGATACTTCATTCCAGTTATTTATCAGGTATATCACCATACAAAACTACTCCCATTACTATACCTTTCTACCATGAGACTTTCCTTCTTTGTCTTTGATCTTGGTATGTTCATTAGGATCCTTGGCCAATTTTTTAATCAACTCTTGTGTTTCTTCCTCACTCCACTCATTGCGATCCTTGAGCACTGCTGGATAACAATCCTCACCCCTGCCCTCCCCTCCTACAGTCACCCCTACTTTGCCTGCCGTTGTTCTCTGAGGGGCTTGGGCAGTGCCTGATATTGGGGTTGAAATAGTAACTGGGGTTGTAGGGGCAGTGGCTGGGGTGGGAACTGGAGAGTGTTTGTGTTGCTGGTGCTCCCAATGCTTGTTACTGCTGCTGCTGCTATTCTTGGATTTTTGAGCCAGTGAAACCTTGTGGACACAGTATGTCAGATCAATAAATAAAGTTGGCGAGGTTTTGTGGAATAAAATAGTCAGACTGTGCACAACAAACATCATATGAAAGGAACTTTAACTGACATTCTACTGTCTTTACAAAGACTCTTGTTCATGGGTGCATAGCAGTGTAGATTATAGTTTTTGGTCCACCCAGGATGTTTAAGTGGAGGAAACAACAATCTATTACTTTAGTTCTGTACAATGGTTAAGTGTTTTTTTACAAAGTAAGCAATACAGCAATCTATCTTTCAACAACAACCATTTGCATTAATTCAGATCCATCCTTCCTGAGTGGAGTGAAAATAGCAAATTCTAACTGTACACATACAAAGTTATGACACTGCCTCTTCTTGCACTTTTGGCGAAGCTTGTGAGGTCCCCCAAATTTGGCCATATCCTTGCAGTTCTCACAGCGGCCACAATCTTCACGTTGGTAACAAGCTTCACATGCACCACAACGCTGGCTGCTTCCTTTCTTACTGGTGCTGCTGCTGCTGCTACTCTTGCTCTTGGAGGCTGTATTTTCACACACACAATGGGGGAACAATATATAGGTAAGGAAATACTATAACAAAATATACCAATAATTCAAACTTATGAACTTTAATGGATTACTGCTAATACTATATAAAATCTTAAAATTATTACTGGAACTTGGTATTATTAGAACTTTTGTATTGAAAATATTTGTAAGTTTGAAAACAACTTGTTCAGTAAGCATTGTAATCATGTTTAATATAATCTGTAAAAATTGTGTTATTCTGGATTCTATGCTAGTTATATCTGCCTAACACTACACCAACTGCTATGCACATGTATCTAGCCATATTAAAGACAGTTTTAGTGTAAACTCTTCATTAGCAACTAATTTCAGGCATTCTAACAGTTAACCAAATTGGCTACTACATGAACTGGTTTTAAATACGGCTCTACATCTGGTATAAGTTATAACAGTTGAAAGTAAATGTGGAATATTACTTGAATGCTTGTCATGCTTATGCTTTTCTTTGTCCTTCCTCTCTTTGTCTTTTCTCTCCTTGTCTCTTTTCTCCTTGTCTTTCCTCTCCTTATCCTTGTGGTGCTTGCTGTCACTGTGACTGTGGTGGTGAAGCTTCTTCTGTTTGTACTTGATCTCCAGTGATGGTTGCTTTAATCTACATTTCTGTTCATGATTAAATCACAATATACATAAGATTGAACAAAATAAACACAATTACTGTCTGGTATATTATCAAGTACTTCATAATAACCACACATGGTAAAAATAAATACACACACTTACAGTACCAGTATCAGCAAATGACTGTTATGGTACTGCACCTATAACAGGATTTGAGAATGGTGTAATTAATGAGGGATTCAGTATGAGATAGCCATGACTACTCCACTTTGAATCCAATATCTTTAAAGCAATACAATACATTCATTGTTAGGTTGATACTTCACTGAGTGAGGAAGGAGTATGGGAACTTGAAGAACTGGTGACTTTCTGGCCATGGCCACCCATTTGGGAAGAGTCTCCAGAGGGAGTAAGGTATCAAAACTATAGATAAAGAGATGTACTGTATGTGAATGATCGTCCCTGTACATAATTAAAACAACATACTGCATTGTTATGACTAATTGTTGACTTACCTTACAAAAAAACTTCTTAATCTTGTTAGCTTCAGTTTCAGTGACATTGATGCAGTCACCATGATACCACTCTTCACACTTGTCACACCCACTGTCAATATAGAATAATATTTCTATTAACAAGAAGGAAAGAATTTGATACTTGGATAGGAAAAATGAATAAACTGACAGTATTGCACATAAAAAGGTGTACAGTACTGTAGCTACAGAAAACTGAAAGGCCAGCAGTGGACTATTATTATTTTAGCAAGATACTGTACAGAGAGAGAAATGAGCAACAGGACTTTATGGTTTACTAATGAATATTCTGTACCATAATTCAATATGTTACATAAAGGCTGTATGAATATAAGCAGTAACAAATTAAAATGATACCTACATCATGAACCTGGAGACGTCAGCAGTTCGACAAACACAGTACACTTGTTCATCCTTGAGACCTTCTTCCCGTAGCATTGTGTTAAGTTTGCTCTGCCGTTCAGGCAAATCAAACTGACGGGCAATCTCAGACTGAAAAATGAACCAATTCATGTACAAAATAAATCAATGTAAAATACCAGGATTTAATCAAAATTATTTTATAAAGTGCATAAGAAATAAGGTTAGGTAAGCTCAAGCTAATTTCAAAATGCCCCATTTGAATATGCCCTATCTTGGAAATGGGGCATTTGTGGAGGAAATGCCATTGAAGAAGATAGTCTTGGAATGGTCTAAATAAATGGGTAATGAAGGTAGAAAAACCATACGCAATAACGGTAATTCTTTCAATGTTTACCAAACTACTGGGAAATTACCGTGATAAAGTACAGGAAATGACTGGGGCAAAATACTAGGAAATAGCTGGATCTGGCTACACTGCTACAAAACAGTAATTCTTTCAATAAAAAACAAATAAATATCGGTAAATTTTTACAAGTTGCCACAACAGGATTTCACTGGAAAAAAATATATTTCCTAGAAGGATTTAGTGTGATATTGACCTTCGTTTCCTTAGGAAATGCTTCGATTTTGAGATAGCCCCCCCCCATCCAACAATCTTGGGGATAGCCTGGGAAATCGGGGGTTTTGGGTGGGGGAAAAACTCATAATATAGTATATTTGCCTTTCTAGATTGCACTCATGACATGCCATAAATGTGGAAAAGTGTAAAACCCGAGCCAAGTTTCGATAATTAAACAAACCTAACCTAACCAGGGCAGACTACCGGGACCTAACTGGGGTAGACTACCGGGACCTAACCTGGGCAGACTACCGGGACCTAACCAGGGCAGATTACCGGGACCTAAGCAGGAAAAAATATACAGTAGAAATTAGTCAGACCTCACCTGACCTGACCTAACCTAATCTGGACTGGGACACACTACCGGGACCTAACTTGAGCAATTTAAAAAAAAAATTGGACTCTGAAAAATACGAGGTCCACTTCAATTATAAGAGGTAACTACTGTTATGCAGCATTTGCAGAAGAAATAGTACCAGTATATAGAAAAGTTATTTGTAATAGTGAAATATAAACACTGGTAATAGTAAAATTTTCGAAATCGAGTTGTGGCAACTTGTAAAAATATTCCTAAATATCACATTATTCATATACAGTATTGATATTCCAAGCGGTTTCCCATCTCACAATTATGGTAATAAATATCGTCCTCATTCATATATTGATTTTATTGGTATATCTGCATAAAATATCCATGTGGCAAACATTTACAATTTGTGTATATTTCACAAGGGGACAATGTAATATATTCATGTGTAATGAATTTAAGAGGAGGTTGAACTTATTTTTGGTATAATAGCATATAGAAAATTTCAGCTCTCCAGAGCCTACGTTCAGTGTTTTCCTGCCATTGTAAACATTGAACAGTCCCGGTAGTCTGCCTAGGTTAGGTCCCAGTAGTTTGCCCAGGTTAGGTCCCGGTAGTCTGCACAGGTTATGTCTCGGGAGTCTGCACAGGTTAGGTCCCGGTAGTCTGCCCAGGTTAGGTCCCGGTAGTCTGCCTTGGTCCTGGTTTGGTTATGTTAGGTTAGGTCAAGTAAGGGTATAAAAAAGTTATCTCCTCACAATATTATGGGCAACAATCAATAGAACAAGTAAAAATATGCATGAAAATATATAAAATGTGGGGACATTCCAGGTGGACCTCTTATGCAGAATTACCCCCGTTCATTTCCTGTAATTTACCACAGTAATTTCCCTGTAACTTAGTTTGCCCAGGTTAGGTCCTGGTAGTTTGCCCAAGTTAGGTCCCTGTAGTCTGATGCAGTCTAGGTTAGGTTAAGTCAGGCTAAAATCAAAATGTCCCATTTGAATATGCCCTATCTTTCAGAGGAAATACCATAAAAGAAAACAGTTTTAGAATGGTAACGGTATAAATAAGTGGTTAATGAAGGTACAAAAACCGTACGCGATAACGGTAATTCTATGAATATTTACCAATACTTCTTTCAATGGTAAAGTACGAGGATTCGCTCTGTTCCAATTTTTTATATATTTTTTCCTAGATCACTTTGTATAACTGTTTTATAGCATTTATAATTATTTTTAGATGGGGGAAATCACTTGTTATGCCCATATCCCTTACCCAACAATCTTGGGGGAGGCGTTGGGAACCGGGGGTAGACTAGGTCAGATTAGGTTAATTTTTTTAAGTTGGCTTGGATTTTCAATCTGCCCTGGTTAGGTCCCGGTAGTCTGCCCCGGTCTAAGTTAGGTTAGGTCAAGTCAAGTTAGGTTAATCTTTTAAAGTTGGCTTGGATTACGCATTTTCCCCCCACTCAAAACCCCTCCCCTCCCCTTACCCCTTGGGTAAGAGATATGGGCAGAACAAGTGATTTTCCCCATCTAAAAACAACTCTAAATGCTATAAAACAGCTATATAAAGTGATCTAGGAAAAATATATAAAAAATTGGAACAGCGAATCCTCGTATTTTACCCTTTCAAATACAACCAATTTCACCACAATTTCTCATGAATCATTCAACTTAGAAACCAAATGCAGAATAAAGTCCTACCCCCTTCATTTTCCTGATCATCTTATTTACCCTAAACTAGTAGTAAAAATTGTAATTGTTTAGCACATTACTATGATATTTATGATGTAATAACAACACGGGAGCCTCACCTTGGACATTTTTTGGAATCGTAGGTGATGTAATGGCAAAATAAAAGGGTTCTACTTTAGAGCTGACTGACTGCCCGCTGTGTATATGTGGCCAATGTTTTGTTTACAGTACATTGGGCAGTATTGCCAGGTCTGTTTGACGAAATATCCCTAATTTCACTTTTAGCATTTCCCTTTTTGCCTCAATAATTCCCTGTTTATTCATGAACATTGACGGGCTTTTTGGTATTTCGTCTGGTAGAAGCTTCCCTGTTTACTCTTGAACAACTTTATTATAATTTTCCTGGGTGGACTTTAAAAGATTTAAAACAGAGAAAGTTCACTGCATCTGGCAATACTGACACAGGGCCAGCATGAGGATTGGCAGTTTCTCACTAATCTTGTCAGCGGAAACTTTTATATATTTCTATACTAGACCACGGAAGTGAAGTATGCCCTTAATTAAGGTAAACGAATGGTACGATAGTTTTTCTTTCCCAGCGGTAGCAGCGTGGAATATAAACTAGCCGAGCGGGTTTCCAGCTGGAAAAATTCCCAAGAAATTCCAGGATTCATTGAATCAAACTTTACTTCAGTGTTAGTTTATATATATATACTCATTATAATGTATAGATATAATCCACATCGTACAGTAGAGCAGTGTTGTAACTTTGTGGGATTTTTTCACTAAATCTAGGAAAAAAGTAAGGCTGCATGGGGGGGATGTCGTGGGAGGAAAATATTTTGTGGATTTTGTTGTGGGATTGTTCAGATACGGGCGTAAGATATGCTGGCAGGACTATTGAGATCCGATATAGGCAATGAACTCTGGAAATATATTTTTATGTTCATTGTCCAAGGTAGTGATAGACAAATAGGTATAGACAAATCAATAACGAGATAAGACGAGAAACAAGGAGGGTAGTAAAAAGGAATGAACAAGTAATTGCCGAAAATGTTAAATCAAATAAAAAAATATTCTGGAAATATGTACAGTCCAAAACGAAAACTGCAACCGGTATAAGGAATTTGTATAAGAACAAAGAAAAAACAGTGGAAACACAAAATGATGAAGAGAAAGCCACGGTGTTAGCCGAGTAGTGTGTTCACTAGTAGAGTACCTGAGGGAGATGTACTAAAAATACAAGTGAAGGACGTTCTCATGTTACGACAAGTACAATTTACTCATGGGGAGGTTAAACTAGCTATTGACAATTTAAAAAGGGACAAGGCACTAGATGGATACGTTGTTGGTCTTGGTTTCAGTGTCTGGCAGCAGGGTCCAACTTGGTGGATTGACGAATCCTTTTGTCCGACCAGAACAGTTCCGCTTGCTTTGGCTTGGTTTCACACCAAGCTCAAATCATATTTAATTTATCACTAAAGCAAGGGAAACTGCCCAAAGATTGGAAGACTGCGAATATTACACCAATACATAAGCGCTCCCGAAAATTATTGATCATTTGAAGGGAAATCAGCTTATCACAAGGAAACAATATTATTGTCTGTTCGGATATATATATTTCTTATTTATTATATAAATAGATTAAAGTAATAAGGGGTCATATATGCTTGCATCAGTTTCTAGCACTCAAATATAAATATGTGTTTCTATGTTGCTTTTTGGCAGGAATGGGACCTCTTCCTTGGACCATCAACAGTGAGATCTTCCCCATATGGGCCCGATCCATTGCTACCAGCCTCACCACATCAGTCAACTGGCTCAGTAACCTTCTGCTCACCATCTCTTTAAACTTTACCTTACCCGGCTCATCTACAAGCATGATCTCTATAATTATCAACCTTATTGTTTTTGTCCTTCATGCTTTCGTGTTAATAAGACAGTTCCAAGTTGATAAGGAAGATCATGTACAGTCGCGGGCAATAATAATCAACATATGGGTATATCAAACAATTTACTGTCTAATGTTTTCACGTTCACATATGATGTTATTGTATTAAGTAGTGTGTAGCTGGTTGTATTAAATTGAAAGATGGTAGTTAACCTATTTATTGGAAAGTTTATCATCTAAGGAACAGAGAGAAGCTGTCAAACTCTTACGTGAGTTACCCCTATATGGATGATTATATTTGACCAAGACCGTCCGCCAATTTTCGGTGATATACTGTAATAATATAAGTAGATAATAAGGGGACTTTACTTAACTTAAAATCGCGAGCTTTGAGTCAGACACCAGCCAGTATTCATGAAAGGGAAACGAACAAGATATATATGACGTACCACTGAAGCTCCACCCACCCCCCTCTTTCTCTCCATCCCTCACTCACCTTTCTCTCTCCCCCTCCTTACCCCACCTCTGTCTCTCTCTCTGACACATACGGCAACAGTTGGTGTGTTTTTGTGGTTCGAATCATGGACGAGTTGTTTCTGCAATTATGTCTCATTCCTTTCGTCGTAAACATTGGCATATTAATAAAACTTAACCACCTTAAAAAATACAGATATCCAGTCTCTTTAGCTCCAAGGCCTACTGTCTGCATGTCAACAAACTACATTTTTTTTAACTTTCCTTTCTTTAGTAGCTATCTCACAAGTAACGAGCCATACCACTTTCATGTGTGGGCAACTGTACATCTGTGCATAAAGCAAAATATTTTTATTTTTTTATGAGTTTATGGGCTATTGTGGCACGTAAGTTTCCACAATATGCATTTCTGGGAAATATAACAGCAGATGACAATAGGCCTACATGGCTAGGAGAAATCTCTAGCAGGGCTGAAGGAAAACTTATAGCACCCACAGACGAGTTTTATGAACAACTAAAGATACTGGAGAAGCTATTCAATTGTTATCATGAGAAAAATCACTAAAACCAGGTAAAACATATATGAGTAAATTAAGTCAGTTATGTTGTAGTCATGTAAACTTACCAAAGGAGGTTGTGCAATACTCCATAAAATGTAGTGTTTTTCAGGATGAGAAATTATAGTAATTCAAAGAAAAATGAAAAAAAAACTAATAAAAGTAAAATAAGACAAAAGGCAAAAGATGAAAAAGAAATATATGCTGTTATTTACCTGCATTTCATTAACATATTCATGACATTGTATATAAGCATGTAGCATGATATGCGAAGGATTTAAAGATATAATTGCTGATTGAGTCAGAGGAAATGAGGCAAAACAACAGATAGTGGAGGGAAGCCAGAGAAAAATAATTCTAGTTTGTGTATAATAGAAAGGCAAAGAAGAGATCATGGTAAGTATGTGTGTATGTAAAAGTGCTTTATCAATTTGCAGTACAACAAAAGCAACTTCAACTATTCCTTAGGTTAAACGTTTTCACCTGTAATATGAAAGAAATCAAATTCAATATTGTATAAAACTGCATTAATAATTTAGTTTAAGATACGGTACCTCCGTTCCCAGGATGCAACACAGCACCCCATGCTATTAAACACATTATTGAAGACTGCAATACACACAACCACAACATACACTCTCTGAGGGCACTGTGGGAAAGCCCAGTTCAGGCCATGGCCTTCCTCAGGAGCTCGGGGCTGCTCGGCCAGACAGCTTGAGGAACTTCAACTACCTGGCATAGCTGTATATACCTTGGACACATGGCCCACATCTGGTCGCTCGGTGGCCACCTAATTTTCCTGCCTCTATGAGCCTGTCGTTTCCGTGCCAGGCGTGCCATCGGCCGTACACACAAGCGACTCTGATGTAACCAGACATCACCCGTGTCCCGGGCCAAAGACTGTAAAAACAATGATGACAAGTAGAAAAGGGTCCATGGTCGCTGCATTGGTGCGCCCCACTGAGCTCTATATTGAACTCTTTATAGGGCTCAGTGATCCGCTCTTGCACTTTTTGGTGGACGATGGCTGACTGGCTGCCGCATACAACAGACCACTTATTCATAGTATTTAGCAACCACAATCTGTTCATTAATGGCAATAGTCTCCACACTGGCATGTCAGGATCTGTTCCATCATGGATGGAGGTAACGTGTTATCACGTGACTCCTCTATCAATGGTCACCAGGGGTTAACCACCGTGGACATGGCAGGTAAAAATGGTCACCATTTTTATGTCTAGCTGCCACGATAATGGTTCTTGTGTTAGATGTCCTCTTCTCTAATTCAGTATTCTAAAGTTTAAAATATCTCCTTGTACAACTGTTGTGGTTGCTGGCCTGGGGTAGTTAGTTACACACATTACTATGCATAATGAAGATAATAATAATACCAAATACCAATAGTAATAATATAAACAGAAGAGTGGAACATGGATATATTTAGGTCTATGATTAAGGTCATTACTATCTGCATCCACTTACTTGAGGAAAAAAGTACTCAGTACAGTATAGTAAAAAATATATACCAGTAATATATTTATTTCATATAAAATATGTAGGCCTAATAGAATCGTTTAATTATGAATGTGAACTTATATAAGAAAATGTCCAACCTAAGAAAAAAAAAAACATTCATGTATGTGAGAATATATTAAAGTTTTTGAGACTCATAGATGATAAAGACAGTCTACTATAGTCTCCCTGTAGAAGAATGAAACACCTGGAATACTGAGAGAAGTGAAAAGATTGAGTTATATGTGTCATTGGAAAAGGTATATTTATTTGGAAAACTAAAGAAAGTTAAAAGATTAAGGAACTGTGTTTTGAAAGCACTAATTACAACAAGGTTTCTCTGCCCCAGTCATAGACGAGGGATAAGATAAAAGTTAATCATACCATGCATCAGTATATCAGCAGGGATGGACAGTTGTTAAACCAGGTGAAGTAGTGCATAGTAATATCATTGGCCTATGAGTTAACAGGGGAAAAAGATCATTGACAAAATGAAGAAAAAGAGGGAGATTATATGGCACCCGAGGAAGAAGGTGATTGAGAGGTGAGTTTAAACAAAAAAGGTAACAGATGAAAAAAGGGGACAGTTGAAAAGGGGAAAGCCCCTTTTAGTTGCCTTTTACAACAAGCAGGGATGAAAGCCTGGTTCAGACCATGACCTTCCTCAGGGGCTTGGGGCTGCTCGGCTGGACAGCATGAGGAACTTCAACAACAACTGGGGAGATATTCGTAGCCCCCTACTCCAGGGAGGATAACCTACAGGAACACCACTGCTGATTGTCTTAAGGAAAACCAGTGGCTGCCTGCAACAGCAGATATAGAGCAGCCTGAAAGGGTCGGAAGGAGGGATCTGAGAGATGTCCTAATGAACATTAGTGTTGGTGGGTGCTTGCTGGAGGGGACTGAGGACTCTTATAGAGAGGAAAGAACATGTGTATTGGTAGGGGCTGACCAAAGTGAGAACCCTGGTATCTGAAGTGGGGCTGAGTAACTGTGTGTGATATCACTGTGGCTGTTCAATGTATACATGGCTGGCTGTAATGAGGGACATGATGGCAAGAGTGGAAGGCCTGGGTGGGAAGATGAGGTTGGATGGAGTAAAATGGTCTTTTGTGACAAGCTTATTTACAGATGACACAATGCTGCTGGCAATGAGTGAAATGGAGCTGGGAAACTGAGCTGATGATAATGATCTTTTCCATCTTGCAGAACCAACATCTTCCCATCCATTTCAATTATTCCAGCCTCTAATTATGGGTTTTGAGAATCTTGGGCAGACTGGTCCAAGTGATGGTGAAGGTTGTTCAAAGCTCTTTTAACCATCTCTTCAGTTACTGCTTCTTCGCCACTACTGCTTTCACCACTTCCCTTAACTTTCCGTTTCTGCTCAAGCTGGCCACACTCTGAAAATTAATATTAATGAGTCTAAGTATAATTTTTTTTATCTTGCATAACAAAGACCATTTAGGAAATGATGAATACTGTAAAAAAAAAAAAAAGCTTGTACCTCCATTAACATGCAAAAGAAAATATGCACTAATAGTCTTGAAAACCCTTATTCTATATTGCAGCTTGCCCAAAGTCCCCTTTTTGACCCCATATGCCTATTAAAATCACCAGTAGCCCAAGTTCTTGTGAAATTCATCAATACACTCAAAAAAGTCTTGTAGACATTATTATAAAGAAATACAGTATCAGATTGAAAAAGTAGTTTTTCTTAATATTTCAAACTCAGGACTGTAGGTGTGTCAGTAGCCTGTTATTATTTGGGATTTCCATGACCCTCCAGCTATACATAATATTACATAAAGTGGCTTCAAGGATAAAAGTCTGTGAAATAATTGTAAGTAAGCAGTGAACTGGATGAAATAGTGCACAATACTTTATACATTAGTAGCCACTAAATTTGCGTACTGTTGACGATACAATATAGTACCAGTATTTCAAGCTGTACATTTTGGTGATAAAAAATGGTTCTAATTGGTCAAATGAGTGTATATGCTCCAGACATGGAGTTCTGAACTAAGCATATTGAGTAACTGAAATACAAAAACTGATGTGAAATTTGTGCAAGTCTAATGTTATGGCTTCCTTGTGGAGGAGGTTGTATTCATGAAATTCAACTAGGTCAGGATAAGCAGAGCGATTTGGCAGGGTAATCTTGGGGGTTTCTGCCTCTCACTCTAAATGGTGGTCCCTCCTTCATCCTCCTTTTCACATCACCAATGTTGTTGAAGTATACAGTAGCCTAATATGTCTGTCAGTTCGTCAAATGGTACTACAGGTATAGTACAACAAACCTATCTATCTATCTATCTATAGCTCCGACGCCTCGTTCCCTCCGGGAACTTCCTCCAAGGGGGTGGCCACGGCAGAAGTGTCTCCAGTCTTCCCTGTTCCAACACTACCTCCTTACTTGTTCAAACCCTCCTCTGCCCCTTACGTTTCTCTCCTTCACATACTCTTCCACTCTGTTTTGCCATCTAACTGGCGGTCTGCCTCTCACACCACGTCCCACAACTTCACTTCCATACACCTTCTTTACAAACTCCTCACCTTGCATTCTCTCAACATGTCCAAACCATCTCAATGTATTACGCTTCACTCTCTCAACCACTCCACACTCAATACCAATTGCCTTCTCACTCATACCACATCTCTCGTACACACTCTCATTACTTTCTCCATCCCACCTAGTAAGTCCACATGCTCCTCTCAAGGGTAACTCATTTCCACAGCACCTATTCTTGATTGATGAGCCTTACTCCATGTCCATGTTTCTGATGCATATGTCAGTGTTGACAGGATTATACTGTTCCTCAGTCCCCTCTTCACCTCCATACTCACATTTCTACCCTTCATAATCCTTCCCAATGATCCTATAACCTGTCTACCCTTCGCTGCTCTCTCCCTAATTTCTCCTTCCATACTGTACTTCCATGTTTACACATAACTGTGCCCAGGTACTTAAACTCCTTCACTTCCTCCATCCTCACACTTAGTCCCAGTTGGTAAAGTCATGGTCTAATGTACTGCAACACCTTCCAATGAGATGGCTTCGAAAAATGATCCGAAACTATAGCAAACTGTGTGCAATTTTGGTTCATAAAATTAACTTAAATAGCTCGCTTTTATTCACCAGGTTGCAGTACATTAGACCATGACTTTACTTCTACTCTGTACGGTATAGCAAAGTCAATCACTTCAGTTCCTGCTCTCTCAAACACCATCACTTTACTTTTACCAACATTCACCTTCAGTTTCCTTCGTTTACACACAGACTGAAATTCATCTACCACTCTCTGTAATTCCCTTTCACTCTCAGCCATCAACACAGTGTCATCCGCAAACAAACTTGCCACCAAGGACCAATTTGCTTCATTTATTCAGCCTCAATTTCACAAGTAGTATACATACGTACTTGCAGACCAGAAGCAAATATATGCAGGAGACCATACAAAACTTACTGTGGGGTACTTGAGTGTGCAAAGGTTGTAGTGTGCTTGAGGCTTGTAAGTGAGGGGGTGCATGGGTCAGAAGTTGGTTATAAGGAACAGTCTTGAGATGACCCAATTGCTGTTGTACCAACACACCCAAATGGTGACTCTTGCCCTGTAAACAAAAAATAATAAATGGAATAGGAATAAAAATATGTGCTATACTGTTTGATACAACCCTTTACTCAACCCAAACAAAGAAATCAAACCTATTCATCATTTACCTTGGAACCACATGGAATGAATGGCATCTTAATGATGTTTTCCTTGTTGCCCTGTCTCTCCTTCTGTGTGACGAGCTCCCCTCGAAGCCTTGATGTAAGTGTGGGCTGGGCAAAGTGGTGACTGGTTATTGCTTCTTTCTTACCATTTTTCTTTGATTTGCTTTTGCCCTGAGGATAAGCAATTCCTTGTTGTGTTTTCTCTGGTAATCGGTCCCTCCGCCCTCGAGTAGAAGCAACAGGTGAAGTGTCATCCAATGCTTCTTTTTCTCTATAGTTTCTCTTCCTTGAACAGCCAGTGTGTTTATTTTTAAGTCTACATGGACATGCTTTACTGTTCCTGCCACGAACACTCTCAGCTTTCTCACGGTCAGTCAATGTATCATCTCTATCTGGTTTGTTTGTTTTGTCTGACCTCTTATGGGGTTTTACTTGTCTGTCTCCATGGGTGTCATGTTGACCCTTACATCTCTAGAAAAAATATACAGTATAAGTTATCAAACATTCCCAGGATGAATACAAAGATGTATTTCTGTATGACTCCTCAACCACTAAATGGTGATCTCTACTATTCTCATTAAGCATCAACTGGTAACTATGATAATAACTAAGCCAGATTATAAGTAGGCCTACAGTATAACCTATAATGATACTACACAGTTTCAAGTCACTAAAAAGAATGTTATTGAACAGCAACTGAGTAAATGTAAAAACTTTCTACTCACTCCTTTGTTGCTTCTTAAGTTCCGTTTTACTAAAACACTGGTCTCCTTGTATGTGGGTTGCAACAATTCTGAAAATTGCATGAAAGCTCAGTTGGGCATCCAAATACTGTATGTGAAAAACAGTACATTATAGTAGTGGAACATAAACAGTAACAATCATCCTCACATATAAATATCAAATACAGTAGGTATCTCTAAAGATGTGAAACCATAAATAATCCTTCAGCAATGCATCATACAGTTATTACCTACATAACCGGACACTCGTTATCTGCACACTACTAACTGGTTGAGGTCTAGATGTAGACATCAGCAGGCTGGAATGTTTAAATATTTTCACTTGAGGCAAGTCAGCCCTGTAGTTGGTAAGCCTAGGCCTAATTTTACATAGCCAGTGTTATCAATACAATTTCATTGGTTAGCAGGCCACTGTATATACTACAGTCCCCTATGGAACAACTTTTGAAGCTCTGGAAATCATAAATTGGACACCTTTTGTTACCATATCTTGTTTACGAATAAAACAAAAAGTAATAAATGATAGATTTTAATAAAAGCTTTTCGACAGGTTGCCTACACCATTAGAGCAAAATCGCTGTATCAATATTTTGGTAGTAAAATTAAATGTACTGTAGTATCAATTTTCTATTGTAGGTTTAACATTACAATGATGGAGTTTGACAACTTTAACAGAAGGCTGAGTAGTTGGTTAAAGTTTCCCTCCTACATGTTAAAGTCATGCATAAGCCAATGAGATGCAACACACCAGCTGTGGAAATATACTACTGTATCGGGTTGACTAGTTGGAGAGGAAATTACATTTGCTGTTATCCATAATGATAAACAATAATATCACCTTACATGTTGCAAAGGTACTTCACATAATTTTCCAGAATTTCTGTACAGTATTGGCTTACTTTTGTGCTTATCACTGGTTGAGTAAATACTGTCTCCAGCTGATACCGGTACAGTATTGGTGCCAACATGGTCTTTCTTCAGAGTCTCTTGTTGCCTTACTCTTTCTTGTAGTGCAGAAAGTGTATCTTCCACTATACCCAGAGCTGCATTTACGCCTGTTAAAAAAAAAAAAAAAAATTAACCTGACCTAACCTTATTTACTTAAATTAGGTCTTATTTATGATTGAGGCAATCACTGGGGTTATGTTTGGTCAGGTTGAAGACTTTTTCTATCTATCTAGCTCTGAGCTAATGAGAGTGTGTATGAGAGATGTGGTATGAGTGAGAAGGCAATTGGTATTGAGTGTGGAGTGGTTGAGAGAGTGAAACGTAATACACTGAGGTGGTTTGGACATGTAGAGAGAATGCAAGGTGAGGAGTTTGTAAAGAAGGTGTATGGAAGTGAAGTTGTGGGACCTGGTGTGAGAAGCAGACCGCCAGTTAGATGGCAGAACAGAGTGAAAGAGTATGTAAAGGAGAGAAACATGAGGGGCAGGGAAGGGCTTGACCAAGTAAAGAGGGAGTGTTGGAACAGGGAAGACTGGAGACACTTCTACCACGGCCACCCCCTTAGGGGGGAGTTCCCTCCTATCTAAAAAACGAAACATTTCCTAAGGAAACGAAGGTCAATATCATTCAAATCACACTAAATCCTTCTACGAAATATATTTTTTTCCAGTGAAATCCTGTTGTGGCAACTTGTAAAAATTTACCGAAAGTTTTTTTTTCCACAAAGAGTGGTCAATGAATGGAACAACCTGCCGGAGGAGGCAGTCTTGGCACCATCTACGAATATTTTCAAGAATAAAATCAAGAAACTATTTAAGCATGGGGGGGGGGGGGCAATACAAGAGCCAGCGTAGGGCCTGTCCTCAGCCGCCGCCTGTGGTATAAAGCATGCCCCAGGCAGGGATGGTAAGTCTATAAAACAGCATTTGTCTAGATAAATACCAAATTTTTTAGCAGTTTAACAGTTAATATGGTTGTGTTACTTGTGTATTGGAATGTCCAATAATAAAGGTAAACCGAAAAGAAATTAACTGTTAGCACTTTTAATCTCTCCTGAGTTGCTCTTTTTTGCACTGTTTCAAGAAAGATCGATTGACCACAAAATATAATTAAAATACCATACCTTTCCGATTCGAATGAGGCGGTGGTTTAACCATTATTACGTTGTTTGTGAAGATTGAACAGTGAAGCCTCAAAAGCACTCAAAGCTGCTGTCAGTTTCATTTATTTACAGTACTGTTAATGTCCGCAATAAGTTACTGTTTTAACTTTTAATGACGATGTACAGTACAACAAATGAGTAATGACTAATGAGGTCAGACCCTGTGAATCAGTGACTGATTCAAATTTCAATGTCCTGCAAGTCTGCGATTTCCCAGATTCTTCTTGTTATTTGTTGGGGCCTTTTAGGCTGTGATGTCACAGCCTCTAGTGCCCCGAAGGCGCTATGTGCGGTTAATTAGTATGTTATATTCTGTGTAGTTGTTGTGTGTTGTGTAGAAATTTTCTAGTGTGTCCAGATTGAAATTTGAAACGCAGTAAAAGGTAAACAAACTTAATGAAAAGAACGCAAACTTTTTAACTTTTCAACGGCAATGTTATGGCATCTTCTGTTACATTTATTAAAGTACCCTATGATCCTTTACGGAAATTGGAGGCTTCTAATTCCTCCTTTCTTTTTCACGAAACAAGCTCCTTCCATATAAGTGGTGTTTCGTGGCAATATTTGAAGGACTCCTTTACCTCTAATTTTCTTACTACATCACAGGGTCCCTTAATCTTTCTCTTTACTTTATTTTATGTGTGTGTGTGTCAACTTGTCAAGTCAGAAGCCATAAATTTGCTACATGTTTCGAGTCATATACTAGATAACTCTTCCATCTTGTTTACAATATTCGTAGTTTTAGTATTAGAATATAGGTTATCTTCACCAAAAGCCAAAATATTATTACCAGCAGATATTGTTTCGTCATTTTCAATAATCTTTTTTGTATTGTACTTAAACTTTTTCCATTTGTTGGAGCCTGGAGGTGGAAGTAGACGTATGAGACTGAATAGGCACTTTTGTCCATACTGTATACTCCCACCAGGCTTTTACAGTTTTCATAGTTATAATAAATTCTGTTAGCTTAGGAGTTCCTACATTTTGGTAAGAAGTGTGAGGCGAGTGGAACTGTGATGTAAGCCGAGACAGTGTTAGTCACTTGATAAATGTAGAAGAGTAACCAAGATAATAAAAGTTGTTCCAAGTTCGTAAACAATACCATCATGGACCAACCTCATCATACAACAGTGTTTGGTACAGTAAGTCCCTATGCACTCATTTTATACCCTATTCATAGAAATAATATACGTTAATTTTGTAGGGATAGAATTACTGTAACAGTTAGCCTAAATAAAGTTAAATAAACCCATCCAACGGTATAACTTTACTATTTGACAATACACAAGCCAGGTTTTTGCATACAGCCCAATAATTAATGTATTCAATGTTCCCAATGTAATCCCAGAAATGAAAAGTAACATGGCTGGTATGCTCTGTTACTAATGGTGAAGGGATAACCACTTAGGACCTACTTGTACATTACTGTACATTGTTTGATTATGTCATCTGATTGACTTCTCATGCACTATTTATAAGTTGTTCTGTTTATTGAAAGAATTGCCGTTTTGTAACAGTGTTGCCGGATCCGGCTAGGTCCCAGTATTTTGTCCCAGTCATTTCCTGTACTTTACCACAGTTATTTCCTGGTAGTTTGCCCAGATTAGGTCCCAGTAGTCTGCTGTGGTCTAGGTTAGGTTAAGTAAGGTCAGAAAATGGGGCATTTGTGGAGGAAATACTATAAAAGAAAATAGTCTTAGAATGGTCTAAATAAGTGGGTAATGCGAGTAGAAAAAACGTACGTGATAACAGCGGTTCTTTCAGTATTTACCCAATTTCTTTCATATTTTGGTTGGTGGTTGTTGTTGCTCAATGAAGTAATTTCCCAGCTCATTTTGATCATGTTTGGGTATTAGTCAAGCGTTTGTTCATAATCACACCCATTAATTTACATATGTCTAATATACTTCTAAATACATGTACATATATGTCATTTCCTTATTAATATACATGAACCGTCGTGTCCAGCTATGATAATATCAATTCAAAATGGCCGCCAAATGTTTACATCAAGGATTCGTATTTTGCTAAGTTAGATCTCATAAGTTTGCCGCGGTCCTGATTAGGTTAGGTGAGGTCAAACTAATTCTATTTAATGCGTTGTAGTGTTTTTCAGACAAATATGGTGAAAATGAGGTGTTTATGGAGATTGAGTTGGGGCGGGGGTTTATATCTCCCAATATATTAATTTGTCAAAAGCAGATTATGGACAAAGGCTTGCCTCTGTATTGGTTTCAGTAGCCTGTCCCAGTCAAGATTCAGTTTGGTTTGGTCAGGTAAAGTTAGACTAACACTAAAACATTAAAATATTATGGTAGGTAGCTATTTACAGTAATGTGGCGGGTGAATCGAACATGGTCAACATACACTGGCACACATATACTTCATCATATAGAAATAGGAAAGGATGGACTCTTAAAAAAAAGATGGGGAAAATAGTGTTTTACATACCGTATCTATGGCTCTTTTTAAACTTTACTCATATTTCCATATACTGTACTGTATACTGTAGTTATGGGCACTCTGGAAGGCAGCCATGGTCCAAGTTAGGTTAAGTCAGGTCAGGTTTGTTTTTCTGGCAACAAGAAATCATTACATCCCTCTCTTATTACGAAATATTGATATATAGACCTGCAGACAAAAAGAACAACAAAATATAGCACCTCTACAGACCTGCTGTACTTTGTTTTGATTACACAGGAAAATGGTTTTCTCTTCAATATTTATCGAGTCTTTGTTTTTCCTCAAGTTGTTTCCATGAGAAACATTTTCTTTGCAATAATATGCATTTTTTATTATTCTGGAAGATAATGCAGAACTCATTTAAAACCAGTGTTACCTGTATATTCAAGATCAACTTTGCAGTACTGTATAACTACAGTACTGAACAGTATTTTATCCTTTACCATTGAAATGCCACAGGACGATATACTGTATGCTTAACTCTGTATCAAAATGATACTGGTTGTATTTTGTCAGTACCGTACCAGTTAAAACTGGTATTAATATTGGACTGCAACTTTTATCATAATCATTGTCCCAATGTCTGCCATTTTATCAATGCTGGTATTTATTATTTATATCTAAGGTTCAGTTCAGCACGGAGGAGCAAACGGCAATTCAGGGCGTCCTGCGACAGAAGCTTGGAGCAGGATTCATCAGTCAGCGTGCTGGAGCAGGAGGCCAGAGAATTGCATATATTCAGGGTTGGCGAGTCATCACATTGGCTAATGAAATTTTTGGTTTTAATGGCTGGAGTCACTCTGTCACCAACCAAACCATTGGTAATTTTTTTAACAGGTATTCTGTTTGCATATACTGTGCGAGCATTCCAAATAGGAGTGGTACATCATTACTATACTGTATCAGATATTAGGTGGAGTTTGAAAAGAGGATATAGGCCTATGATTGCATTACTGAAAAATAATGGTACCGGTACAGTATCAGAGAAATTGTACAAAGTTAGTTAATATGCCACTCCTGTGTGATAAGCAGTCATTTCCTTGAATAAAATATGCATTATCTTGACAGAATGGATAATGAACAATACCATATAAGGAGGAGCCCTTATTGATGACATTATGCTACTGCTTTTTTAGATAACAAATGTTCCTACCCACATTGATAGCCTTATGTGTGAGGGTGGTGGGACAATGGATCCATGTAGTCTATGGGGAATATGTGAAGAGAGAGAGAGAGAGAGAGAGAGAGAGAGAGAGGTAGCCTTTAGGATAGGTGGACTTCCATTTCTATAATTGCACTTCGTGTAGAAGATGTGGGGTAGGCAGATCTTTGCTAAACATTACTTTGACTATTAAAGTAGCTGCACCTCCTTCATTCATGGTACAGTTGCCTCCAAATATTTCGAGACACTACCTGCTTTAGACTAGCAGGTAGTGTTTCAAAATTTTTGGAGGCAACTGTACAATACCTATATGATATGGGCCACTAGGTGTACTGTTAATATTTTCACTAATAATAGATCATATTAATAATCAGTTCTAGCCATGCTGCATGTCTCCAATAACAATCAGCCAGTGCATTTACCATGTTCAGAATATTGTGAAGGTGTCGTGGAAACTTATTTACCCCAGTGAAGTCCCAAATAGTTTGTTTTACAGTATAGTACTAGGATCATTTGGCCTTTACTCACTGCTTCTTTTACTGCAGATTTTGTTGACCATTACAATGGGCGGTATTATGTCGGTGTGAGTGCTAAGGTAAAGGTGCAGTTGAAGGATGGAGTGTTTCATGAAGACATTGGCTATGGTGTCAGTGAAGGCATGAGAAGCAAAGCCTTATCAATAGAGAAAGCTAGAAAGGTGAGTACCATGCCAGCTTATCGGGACTTAAAGTTGGTACAGTACTGAAAGTCCTGAGACTGTGTGATGTGGACAGTGGATGTCATTTAATTCAACATGATAGTCTGTTATCTATAAATTTATGAATTTTGCCGGACAATCAGCAAAATATTTTGGGTAAACTGTCTCATAGAAAATTATTGTGACATGCACTAATAAATGTGGTGTATGTCACGATAATTAAAGGAGTTAAGAGCTGTGTTTAATGATAAACTAGACTTTGTTTTTCACTTACCCAAATTATTTGCAATAGCCAATTTACCATAATAAATTATACAGTATAGCCTAGTTAGTTGGGATAAACAGCACTGCTCAGGGTGTATGTGTACAGTTGTGGTCAAATATAATCATCCATATAGGGGTAATTCACATAAGAGTTTGACAGCTTCCCTCTGTTCCTTAGCTGATAAACTTTCCAATAAATAGGTTAACTACCATCTTTTAATTTACTACAAGCAGGTACACACTACTTAAAACAATAATATCATAATTATGTGGATGTGAAAACATAAGACAGTAAATTGTTTGAGATGCCCATATGTGGATGAATATTATTGACCACGACTGTACAGTCGGCAGCATAAGTTCGCTTCATTTCCACCTACATATGTATTAGCTATAGAAATGTTGTAATACAATTTTAATGCAGAGATGACAGATATAGTCCTCATATGGTAAATTACATATGTTGATAGAAAAAACCAGGTTCAGAATGCAACTATCTGGTCATATTAGCAATTTTAGATAAATTAAATGGACACAAATTTATGCTGCCAGCTGTACATACAGTACTGTACTACCATAATGGTGATGAGAGACTCGAGGAATATCTTAAATTCCTCTCTTTGTCTCCCGGATTTTGGTTGCCAATTGCATTTCTCCCTTTCTGCTAATTTAAGGGTATGAGGCCAGGCCCAGCACACATTCCTAATGTAATCAGTCACCTGTGCTAGCTGTATCTCAGTTTAAATCAGACTTAGAAAATTATTCTGACCAGTTGCATCTCATGTTGAGAATGCCAACTTTAACAACAGAGGCCATGCTGGCACCAAAACACTACACAAAACTTCCTCTAAGGGTAGTCATACTGGCCCAACCACTTGACCTTCCTGGGGCAAGGAGGGTGTGGCTCCTATAAAGTGAAATAGCGACAGCAGCAGTAAACCACATTGTTCTTTATAACTCTTTGTCATGGCCAGTGCCATTATTGTCCAATGATCTGAGTGTCCCAGCAAGGGGTGAGATGTAAGAATTATCATACTAATTTTACAATAAGGATTATGTTTTGTAAACTGCATGTAATTATCTCCTATAACTTATTGGCATATGTAGCAAATTATTGCTGTACTGTACGGTGTGTTGGTACAGTTGACTCCAAAAATTTCGAGACACTCCCTGCTAGATTCAAGCATGAAGTGTCTCGAAATTTTTGGAGGCAACTGTACATGGCTATATTTGTGCCTGAAGAATATATACCTCTGAAAATTACTGCATATCAATTTCCATAGTTTTCCTTTTTTCTATAGTATGACAAGTGTTGACTGACCAACTGAAATGTACTGATCAACAGAAACCACTAAAAGCCCAGTGATGACATTGGTCAAATTTCCTACAAACGATGGTAGGTACAGTACAGCCATGGCTGAAAGTCCATGAACAAGGGGTGGTGCAAAGCCACAGCCGATACTGAGCAGAAAGCCCGAACGAGATAAGTTTACCCTCTGGCCACGGCCATGCCTCTGACCATGGCAGCTCGCAGCTGAACGAATTATTAGTAATGTTGTTTTGGCACATATTTTGTTTTGAGCATGTAACCCATGCTCATGGACTTTCAGCCATGACTGTACATTAAGCCAATTCCTCATTGGTGATCCGTAAGAACCATAAAAACCTGTTAGTCTGATAGTCGATTCAGATGGAAAACATATTGTACAGTCACTGAAAGAGGTTTTTTTAACACATACAGGAGGCAGTGACAGATGGTTTGAAGAGAGCATTGAAGAGTTTTGGGAGTGCACTGGGCAACTGCCTCAGTAACAAGGACTATCTACGCTTTATTGGCAAAGCTCCAGCCCCCTCCCCTCCCCCCATTCTTCCTTCAGAGCTACTGGAGAGTGAGAGCAACACTAACCTGAATCAGCTGCGTGCAAAACATTTACACCAGCATCACAACTTAGAGAACCAGGTAAGGAGAATTTTCATAAATAGACTGTGTGTGTACTGTATTATTTTATATACATTATGGTACAGGCAATCCCCTTGAGTAGGAAGTCCTTCGACCATAGGTTGATGTACAGTTGGGGAATAATGTATCTGAACACTGTTAGCGGTTTCTGGCAACATCCCCAAAAGTAACATTTGAAACATTTATTAATAGCCAATTAAGAGTAGTTACATATGTTTTCATGTAGGATATATATTGAGGCCAGCCTTTTTATAAGCATAAGCTTTTCAGGCATAAACACATTAAGTAGTTATGAATTGAAGGATAACTTTTATTTAACTGTCTGTGGTTGGTCAACATCACCCAATATCAGTTATCATTATGTAGTAATGAATAAATATTGCCTATTCCTAATGTGTTTATCACTGACAGTTTTACCAGAAGCTGCCAATGGTGTCCAGATACTTTGTTCCCCAACTGTACATTAAACAAATAAGAAAAATAATTAATAACACATTTTAAATGCCCAAATAGAAGAGATGGCTGACTAGTCAATCACAAACCATTCACAAGTCATTATGTGGCTCAGCAGCATTAAGCCCCTATCACACGGAGCATTTCACCGGACTGTTTCACCCAACTAAACAGTCATTTGGTACAACCAGTTGATGTCGTCTGGAATGTTTAAAGAATGTGGGCCAATGTTTGCTTTGTACACAAATATCATATCAGCATGATATGACTTAAATAAATATATCACATAACTATATAGCCTATTCTCATGTATATATTTTCTTATAATATACAGTATTTTCTTATAATATACAGTACTTATCAACTGCTTTCAATATTTTTAATCAAGAGAAAAAGTATAGACATATTTTTGACTCCGGAGTAAGTTGGGTGAAATGTGCCACTCTTTGTAACATTGATTCAACCTGGGGAGCGTGTTTGGTCCTACGAAATGATCCTGAGGTTGGCCAAGTAGGTTCGACGAAACGACAAGTTGGGCGAAACAGTCCAGCGAAATGCCCCGTGTGATGGGGGCTTTAATTGAATAAACCTAAAGATTGGTCATGCATAATGTGCCATACAGACATTATACTCAAATTTGAATAGAAATTATGGGTTATATAATTCCAGAATATGTAAATAATGTTCATAGAATTAGGAAGGAGTAGGGAAGTGGCATCCTCAACGTTCATCATTTTTGCAATGGTGCAATCAGCTTTTTATCCCCTACGATATAAGGGAGGGAGTGAGGATTGGGGACCCTGTTCTCTAACAATTACCCCAATAAAGGTTCAAATAGTCTCAGAGCTGGACCCCTTGCCTGTTGGGTCCTGTAATAATGCTAGGTATTGATGATGATGATGATAAACTAGGAATGTAATGATAAACTATTAATTTGATTTGATAACCATCAACTACATGTGTGTAAAAAAACTTTGTGTGGCGCCTTCCCTATCGGTTGGAGTATGCATACTGGATATAATATAAAAGGTGATGGGACCTGACAGGAAGCATTTGCTTCTGACTCACACAGGGTTGATGCTAACTATTTTTTCCTGGCCAAAAATTTATCAATAGATTAAGTTAAAACCAAAATAGTATCGTTAAAATATGGGTTTTGATATCCAATAGGGAAGGAACACAATCTAATACAGGTGCAATATTTGTTAGTAGTTCTGAGAGTCTGCGATGCTTGGCTTTATTCAGATAAGGTGGCTAGCATTTTTTGGCTCAAACACATTTGCACCTTATTTCCAGTTGCCTCTCTGGCCACTCTTGAACTGGAGTTGTAACAGTCACTGCTCTCTGACTGAAGCTATAAGCAGTGGCATTCCTCAGGGCTGTGATTCATTACTTACTTTCTTTTCATTGGGGATAATTTTACCTGTACATCATTCCCTGTCCACTTCAGTGCTAATGATTTCATCTCACATTTTTTATTGTACAGCAGGCTCTTACTTGCTTCACATAATGATGATGTGTCAAAGATAATCATGTGACTTTCAGTGCCTAGAATACACGGTTCCTTCATCATAGCTCTGCTATCTGTTCATGCCTATAAATTATTGGTCACAGTGAAAAGTTATTTTGCTCATCACATAATTATCAGCCATAATCCCGAGACAGTATCACAGTACAGTATATACAGTTGTATGTGTTATTATTTTGAATATCATTTATTATTATGCAGAATGGCCCAAAAGTGGAGCGAGGAGGTTCAAGAGCACAGGCATCAGCACTTCTTGAGAAAATGTCAGTGTGTGGTGGAACAAGTGAAACCACACCCCTTGCCAGAGTTACAGCAGTGGCTGCCACACCCTCCAGTTACAATCAAGATATTGATAAAATTAAAACTATAGCTGAATCTCCCAGTGTCTCTTGTACTACGGCATTTAAAACAAAGTCATTTGTAAAACAAGAGAGAATGAGGAGAGTCGTGTGTGACACAGGTCAGGCAGCACAAACCAATAATTTAGAACCAGACCATCTGTGCAGTACCTCTTCTGTTAATAATAATATGATGGCATCTAGAGAGGATAGTGAAAGTGAACAGCATACCGAGCATCAAACCAGAAAATCCCTAGAGGGTACAGTTACAAACATGAACAAACAGTTAACTACATTAAACAATAAATCTTCACCCTGTCCACAGAAAAATAGTATGAATCATGAAAGTAAAGATGATAATAATAGGCCTAAGGAGGCAACTCGTGTGGATACAAAATATGGTACAATAAACACTACCAGCCCTCACCAAGTGTCATCAGATACTGGTACCCATCAACTACCAACTAATGCTGGTTCTCATCCCATATCAGATGAGATTCAAATAGCAGGTTCCTGGCCATCAGAATCTGCAGACCGGGAAACTGCATCACCCAATTCATTTATGGGTTTTACAAATGATATGATAGCTACCTCACCCAGTGCCAAGAAGTTAAACTTGGCTGATGACAAGGAGGAACGGAAGCGACGGCAGCGAGAGAAACAAAATGCTTTTAAGATGAAGATGAAGAACAACCATGTTGAACATGTATCCTCAATGACACCAGAGCCAGAAGAGGAGAGTATAGATATGGTTGGGGAAGGTATGTTCTTAAATTTTTTTTATGACATTTAGTATGGAGGGATGAAAGAGATTAAAATAAGAGTATTAGAGAGTTGAGAAAATTGGTCTCTACTAAACTCGAGATATGCGGATGATAAGGTGTTATTGAATACTGTACCAGTGAGAAAGATCTAAAAAGGTGAGTGTCAAGTTTTGCAGAGGTGTGTAAATGCAGCTGCTTAAAGATAAATATTAGTAAGAACAGGGTGATAATAATGGAAATAGAGGGTGAGTCAGTGTGTAATGTGCAAGGGAAGGGTGAGAATCTGGAGTTGGTTGACGATTTAACAATGAATGCAGCTTTATAAATTTTCACTAATTCTCCTGTGCAAAATTCAGACTATCACAAAATGGCATGAAATTTACATCAGTGTATTTATCCAATATTTGTGCATACTGTGTTGACAATATTTTTCATTTACTCGCCTTAACTAATAAATTATTTTTAGAAATAATTAGAGAGGTTGATGACATGAAGCATCTTGTCAGCTCTCCCTGATATCTGGACCCATATTCACAAGAGCAAAGTTTTCCCTTTATTTATCAATTCCGTGTAGACGATTTTAAAGTACAGTACACAGGTCCTACTTGGTACAGTCCCCGACAATAACGATGCCCCTCGCCTTGAGGAACACTGAACCAAAAGCACAAGGTTTTGTTTTCATACAATTACTTTAAAACCAACTCTGCCTTCTCTCACCCACTGCCTTCCTCTTTCCCCATCACTAAAGCTGTGGCTGCAGGTTTCGTATGGGTCAAGGAGAGGGGCGTCACTGTTGTCGGGGACTGTACATAAACCCCATCTACTTGGGGGTTACCTACATGCATTGTTTGGTTCAAACATTTATTCAGTGAGTGAGGTACATACCTCTGGTATGCTTTCCATTCCTGTTTGAGGTGACTAATTTTTAGAGTACAGTACATTGTATGTTTGTTATGCAAGTCTACCCACATCTCCCAAATAGAAGAACAATAGCCATTATATATATTTCTCTTTTACAGATGATCCCATGTTCTGGGCCACATTAATGACTCAGCAGCTACAAGAGGCAAGGCAAGAGGAGGAGCAAACAGAATCATTTGCTCGATCACTTGGGCTGACTCCTTCACGTAGGAGAGAGAAATATCAGAATCAACATTCCTCTATTGGCTCAGTTGGCCTGGCATCTTCTACTGCCATTCACAGTCTGCCTGCTGGACTTCACAACACAACCAGAGACTTCACTTCATCCACCCAACACCGTACTCAGTTTCACAAACCCACAAGTAGCAAACCCAAAGAAACCATTGAAACAAGGAATGGTAAAAGTCAGTCACATAACTCAAAGGTCAGCAGCACAGTCAAAGAGAACATGGAAACATACCTCCCCAAACCTAAGGATGTTGCTGGTAACCTCCAAAATAATTTTACAAAAGCTCTATGCCCCTCACCATCTGAGGGGAATAGTAACACAAATGTCTTTACAAGGCACATTACACGTTCAGTAGCAACTGGTGATGGTAAAATTAATCTTACAGAACATAAAGTTTGTCAAATGAGTCTAATAAGAGATTTTATTGTGAATAAGGAAACTGATGCAGAAGACACCAGTCTCTGGAGGTCACCCAGACTCAACAAAGGTAACACTCACAAGTATGAAGACTTCAAAGTCCCACTCAATCGTAGCAATGGTCATATAGATGGTCGAGTTAGCCCAATCCTTCCCACAAAGAAGAGAAAAATGGACTCATGTTTGTGAGGCTATAGTAACTTATTTTAGGAGTTGTCATCCATACTCTAAAGGTGTCTCTACATGGGGCAATTTGCAGCTAGATTTGCTCCCGGGAGCTGCTGGCAAGTTTCAAGGAAATGTCTACACACGGACAGGAGAGCGCAGTCCGGTTAGCAAAATGACCACAGCTGTTATTTTGGCTATTTTGAAGAAAAATACGAGAGAAGAAACGTTTGTGTACACGTCACTGGCTGGCAAGAAGGGATAATTTAAGTGTTCATAACAGACTGTTGAGATAATTAGGTTAGGAAGACCTTAAAGCAATGAGGCTGTGGACCAGCATCTACTACAGCCTTTACTACATCTTGTGACTTCACTCTTTGTAAAAGCACAAATTTGTCTATTTTCAGCCAACCATAGGTAATGTTTAAATACTGGCTGTGCAATTTTAATATAAGTTGCAGAAAACTTATTGTAGAGATTTGTTCATCTGATGTTGTATTGGAGAGACAAACAGACTCACAACTACCACTCATCTACATCTATACAATCACTTTCATTCATCTACACCTCCAAAACCACTCTGGTGATGGCTCATTTTCACTTTTTCAATGGCACTTCCCACAGTGTATTGCTGCCCCCAGCAGTAAAACACCAACAGAGTGTTCTTCCCAACCCAGTTGGCAATCTTGCTGTAATCGCCCGATTTTACAGTCAGCAAGTTAGCCAGCTGCAAAACTAGCCTCGAATTGCCCTGTGTGAAAGCACCATTAGTTTCACACCTTCACCTTCCTTTGAGATTATGTGACTCGGAGATATGGGCTTTTGTTGATATCCTGAAAATTATTATTTGTTGAATGCCTGTCTTAAAGGTAAGGGGCTATACAGTATTAAGGTAACAAACCAAAATTTCTGTATTATCTGTGTAATTTTTCAGCATTGTTAACTCCCAACATAACACCAAATTAATTGAATCTTAGTACGCAATGGTGCAAAACTAATTGCTGTTTGTATAAACTTATAAGGATTTCCACAGTTTCTTTATTCTACAGATTGTCACAATTTTGACATAGAATAAGATTGGTAAATTTGAGGATCAGATAAATTTTAATCATTACCGTACTTGATGCAGTGCACAGGGTACAGTATATTTTAATGTATCAAGCTATCTATAGCTCAAATGTCTTGTTTCTTCCAGCAACCCCTCCCAAAGTGTTGGCCACTGCAAAAGAGTCTGCATTCTTTAATTTTTTTAATTTAATATGTATGGTTGGCCCATTTTACACATTTATATTTCACATCAGTCTCAGGAAACAGTCTTTACTAAGATATCTGGCCTGGTTTAATTCCTCATTACTGCTAGTAAACATTGTTGGAAGGGCTAACACTGACCTAGAACATCACTCCATTGGGCTATATGGCCTGTAATATGACAGTGTTCAGACAATTTATTGGATTCACAATTGTGGACATCCACTTACTGTCTTTAGAAACCATCTTGTACAAGCAAAAGAGTACGGTACTGTATGTTTATACCCAAAGTGAACTTGTGAACTTGCTACTGTACTATGACAGAACATGGCTGTCCATCATTAATTGATACTGCTTTACTTTACAATACAGTACTGTTGGTTTTATTTATGACAATGCCTTTGGCAAATTTTATATTGTGATTTTTCTGGAAGAGTGGAACAAAATTTATTTTAATTTTTAGAGTATTGTATTTCAGCACATTATTCTTCCCAGTTATAGGTTAAGTATTTTATGTCATAAGGTACAGTATAGTATATAAACTTGTATGACTACTATGTACTCCTCTAGCATTTAGTTGACTGCTTCTAGTTTCTGATTTTGTAATTTTAACACGTGGTGGATCTGGATGTATTTTAACTCTTTTCATAAGAAATTATGAATTTTTGCAATATCAACATGCACAGTGAATCTTTCTGAAAACCTAAGATGGTAACGTGTAATGTTCAACAACACACTGATAGTATAACATAAAATAAAGTCTTCTGAGGAGGACTATCATTCCAGCTTAAAGACTAGTTACATATTCCTCAAACAAGACCTGTTTTATTTCAGAATTTAAGTGAAGTGAGAAATTATTTAACTAGTACTGTAGTAGATTGTTGATAAGCAAGCTACTCACCGTCAGAAATCTTCACATGTTCAGTACAGTTAATGTGACTGAGTATTGGTTTTGACAGTAGGAAATCACTAACTTATGGAATAACTACAGTTTTGAACAAGCAGTGTTTTTATTTGATGGTATTACTTACCGGTACTCTCTTTATCATAGTAATACAGTTGATCTTTTCTTGACAGGTCTGGTCCACTTAGTAATATGGGACCGATTACTGATACAGTATCTGGAAGCCTGAACTCTCTTTACCTAAAAAGTATTTGGGGTTCAAATTTATATAATACAGTGGTAAGGTTAAAAACAATATACAGTATTATGAAAAATTTTGGAAGTTGCATAATGAGAAAATAATACATTATTAAGCAAAAGTGATAAATTCACATAAGGATTTTATCCCGCAATCTTTGGTGTAGGAGACTGATGCCAATACATCCCAGAATAAAATCACCAAAGAATAGGTGTTCTACCTACATCAAATTTGATCCTCCAGCACTGAACAGCTTACATAAGATCCACAAGTGAAATCCACAACTCAGCATGTCTAAGCAGCATAAAAAAACACCGGCGGCGGGGTCGGCAGCGGGGCGTCGGCGGGGCGGCGGAGAGGCGGCAGCGGCGACGGCGGCGACATTTTAATGTTATTAATTATTATTAATATAATTATTTAATATAATTATTTAATAATTACTTAAAAATAATAATAATAAAAAAAATATACAAATAAATTATTTAAAAAAAATTGATTAATTAATTATTAAAAAACGATGGTGGCAGGGCGGCGTCGGCGTCGGCGGGGGCGGCGGGGCGGCAGCGGCGGCGGGGTGGCGGCGGGGCGGCAGCGGCGGCGGGGTGGCGGCGTCGGCAGTGGGGCGGCGGCGGCGGCGACATTTTAATGTTATTAATATAATTATTTAATATAATTATTTAATAATTATTTAAAAATAATAATAATAATAAAAAAATATATACAAATAATTTATTTAAAAAAAATTGATTAATTAATTGATTAATTAATTATTAAAAAACGATGGTGGTAGGGCGGCGGCGGGGCGGCGGGGCATTGGCGCCGGCGGTGGGGTGGCGGCTGGGCAGCGGCGACGGCGGCGGTGTGGCGGCGGGTCGGCGGCGGTGGGGTGGCGGCGGGGCGGCAGCGGGGCGGCGGAGTCGGTGGCGGGGAGGCGGCGGCGGCGACATTTTAATGTTATTAATTATTATTAATATAATTATTTAGTATAATTATTTAATAATTATTTACAAAAAAAAATAATAATAAAAAAAATATACAAATAATATGTTTAAAAAATAAAGATTAATTAATTGATTAATTAATTATTAAAAAACGATGGTGGCAGGGCGGCGGCGGCGGTGGCAGGGCGGCGGGGCGTTGGCGGCGGCGGCGGGGTGGCGGTGGGGCGGCGGCGGCGGCGGCGGGGTCACTGTAAAATTATTACCATTACCATCACTGTAAAATTATTACCATTACCATCACTGTAAAATTATTACCATTACCATCACTGTAAAATTATTACCATGACCATCACCGTAAAATTTTTACCATTACCATCACCGTAAAATTTTTACCATTACCATCACCGTAAATTTTTTACCATTACCAGCACCGTAAAATTTTAACCACTACCATCACCGTAAAATGTTTACCATTACCATCACCGTAAAATTTTTACCACTACCATCACCGTAAAATTTTTACCATTACCATCACCGTAAAATTTTTACCATTACAATCACCGTAAAATTTTTACCATTACCATCACCGTAAAATTTTTACCATTACCATCACCGTAAATTTTTTACCATTACCATCACCGTAATATTTTTACCATTACCATCACCGTAAAATTTTTACCATTACCATCACCGTAAAATTTTTACCATTACCATCACCGTAAAATTTTTACCATTACTATCACCGTAAATTTTTTACCATTACCATCACCGTAAATTTTTTACCATTACCATCACCGTAAAATTTTTACCATTACCATCACCGTAAAATGTTTACCATTACAATCACCGTAAAAATTTTACCATTACCATCACCGTAAAATTTTTACCATTACCATCACCGTAAAATTTTTACCATTACCATCACCGTAAAATGTTTACCATTACAATCACCGTAAAATTTTTACCATTACCATCACCGTAAAAATTTTACCATTACCATCACCGTAAAATGTTTACCATTACCATCACCGTAAAATGTTTACCATTACCATCACCGTAAAATGTTTACCATTACCATCACCGTAAAATTTTTACCATTACCATCACCGTAAAATTTTTACCATTACCATCACCGTAACATTTTTACCATTACCATCACCGTAAAATTTTTACCATTACCATCACCGTAAAAATTTTACCATTACCATCACCGTAAATTTTTTACCATTACCATCACCGAATTTTTTTTACCATTACCATCACCGTAAAATTTTTACCATTACCATCCCTGTAAAATTTTTACCATTACCATCACCATAAAAATTTTACACTTACCATCAGTGTAAATTTTTTACCATTACCATCCCCGTAAAAAATTTACCATTACCATCACCGTAAAATGTTTACCATTACCATCACCGTAAATTTTTTACCATTACCATCACCATAAATTTTTTACCATTACCATCACCATAAAAATTTTACCATTACCATCACCCTAAAATTTTTACCATTACCATCACCGTAAACTTTTTACCATTACCATCACCGTAAAATTTTTACCATTACCATCACCGTAAAATTTTTACCATTACCATCACCGTAAAATTATTACCATTACCATCATTGTAAAATTATTACCATGACCATCACCGTAAAATTTTTACCATTACCATCACCGTAAAATTTTTACCATTACCATCACCGTAAATTTTTTACCATTACCAGCACCGTAAAATTTTAACCACTACCATCACCGTAAAATGTTTACCATTACCATCACCGTAAAATTTTTACCACTACCATCACCGTAAAATTTTTACCATTACCATCACCGTAAAATTTTTACCATTACCATCACCGTAAAATTTTTACTATTACCATCACCGTAAGATTTTTACCATTACCATCACCGTAAATTTTTTACCATTACCATCACCGTAATATTTTTACCATTACCATCACCGTAAAATTTTTACCATTACCATCACCGTAAAAATTTTACCATTACCATCACCGTAAAATTTTTACCATTACTATCACCGTAAATTTTTTACCATTACCATCACCGTAAATTTTTTACCATTACCATCACCGTAAAATTTTTACCATTACCATCACCGTAAAATGTTTACCATTACAATCACCGTAAAAATTTTACCATTACCATCATCGTAAAATTTTTACCATTACCATCACCGTAAAATGTTTACCATTACCATCACCGTAAAATTTTTACCATTACCACCACCGTAAAATTTTTACCATTACCATCACCGTAAAATTTTTACCATTACCATCAACGTAACATTTTTACCATTACCATCACCGTAAAATTTTTACCATTACCATCACCGTAAAAATTTTACCATTACCATCACCGTAAATTTTTTACCATTACCATCACCGAATTTTTTTTACCATTACCATCACCGTAAAATTTTTACCATTACCATCACAGTAAAATTTTTACCATTACCATCACCGTAAAATTTTTACCATTACCATCACTGTAAAATTTTTACCATTACCATCACCGTAAATTTTTTACCATTAGGCCTACCATCCCTGTAAAATTTTTACCATTACCATCACCATAAAAATTTTACACTTACCATCAGCGTAAATTTTTTACCATTACCATCCCCGTAAAAAATTTACCATTACCATCACCGTAAAATTTTTACCATTACCATCACCGTAAAATTTTTACCATTACCATCACCATAAATTTTTTACCATTACCATCACCATAAATATTTTACCATTACCATCACCCTAAAATTTTTACCATTACCATCACCATAAACTTTTTACCATTACCATCACCGTAAAATTTTTACCATTACCATCACCGTAAAATTTTTACCATTACCATCTTTAATTATAATCTCCATGTGTGGACTTCAATACTCCCTAAAACAGAAATTTCCCTGCACCTGGCAACACTGATCGTCTTTCAGTCAACCGCCTTGGTTTAGTAGCGTCGTCTGGCAACTCGTCACGTCCTATTATGTGCTTTAAATAACGCATACATGACGTATAATAGTATTTATAACTTCAGGGATCTTATAGAATTAAAAAAATATATACCTGTATATGGAAAGAATGCAACTTTCTTCAATATTTTGCCCACGAATGTCAACAATAGATTACTAACTGGTAGTATCTGGCATCTTATACAAACTTGAGAGGTATCGCGGAAAACTAGATTAAAAAACCAAAGATGGCGGTGTCCAGTCTCTCTATATAGCAGTGGTTCTCAAACTGGGTGCCGTGGCACCCTGGGGTGACGGACAGCGCCTAGGGGTGCCACAAGATTGCCATGAATTTTGTCTTGGCTAGATCGTTTCAAGGTACATTTGTAAAACAGTTTGTAGCAGTCTGCCTATAATTAACTGTCGGTGTAGGAAGTTACTTGCTCTAATATTTTACTATAAAATATAGGTAGATATTTCCTTTTGCACACTTGTACTACTACTACTACTACTACTACTACTACTGATAGCCTAATAAAAATAATAATAATAATGGCAATAGAATGTAATAGTACTCCTTGCGTAACCAAATTTTCTTTGTTTATACTCGTCGGTCGTCCAGTACGTGATCGGTTCTTGTCGCATTTTTGTCAGTGAGGCACTATACATCGAGCTGTACGTGTGTATTCCTTGCTGCTTCTGATATTCTGCAGCTGTATTGAACTTAAACTCACAATGGATAAGTTTGTCATTAAAAAGAGAAAACATGGAGATAGTGGTGAGGGTGAAGAAGGAAACGAAAGTAGAAGTACGAGTGAAAAAGATTTGGCCATTCCAACAGCAAACAAATCAGCTTCCAAAAAAAGCAGGAAAAATCGCTCCTATTTGGATAATTATCTAGATTTGGGATTCTTTTGGTGTGGCGATGAGGTTAATCCTACACCACTGTGTGTTATTTGTGGTGATAAATTAGCTAATGAGGCGATGGTATTAATTAATTAAAGTAATTCAAACAGATACAATTTTATATCAGAAGTTAATTCATGTGAGGAGGGGTGATGGTGAAAAAGGGGTGCCACAGAAAGGATTATATAAATCCAGGGTGCCATCACTGAAAAAAGATTGAGAACCACTGCTATAATATAGCAGTGGTTCAGCCTAGGGCGGTCCAGCAGGGCTACATGAATTCTTGGGCGGTCCTATCTAATTCATCCCTAAATCCATCTATTCGTCCACTTTTTCCTTCCCGCATTCCACCGAATGTTGCCTATTCTGATAGGCCCATTCTGAACACCTTAACTCATCCCCTTATTATATATATTCAAATACTAAAGATTCCTTTCCCTAAAAACCTCATTTGTTCTTTCAGTCTCTGGTAGATACTTTTTCCATACACACGGTTTATTTCCCATGTCTCACTCTTCCTCAGTGTTTTCACGTAGTTCACTATATAATGGGCCTTGGGTATAGCCTACACTCCAGCAGCCATTCCCTGTACTGGACATTCATACTCTATAGAAATAATAGAATCTCTCTCCCCCCCCCCCCCACCTCCTCCCTGCCTGCCCCTGCTGTCTCGGCTGAGTAGCCACCGCCCACCAGCCCTGGAGTCCCCAGACGTGACCACGGTAACTGGCTGGCCGCTGACGGCACCACCGGCACCAGTCCACCAACTACAGTGACGAGAGAGAGACATATTACAGACGGCCCCCGCGTCGCCCACCACAGGTAATAAGACAAATATTGTCATGCCTTGAGGCTTCTTTTTGGATAAGACGCAGAAATTAGTTGAATAGCAGATTAGCCAGCTAACTTACCCATTGATTGACGTCGTTGCCTGCTTGAGTAAGGAACCTATTTTTAAAGGATGCAAGATTTATTGAAAATAAAGTGTGTTACTAGTACACTACACGCAAACTAAAATAGGCTAACGAGATATTTTATTCAGATGATGTGAGCATTAAATTAAAGAAAAGTTACTGGAGTATCAGAAACTATAGGTCTGATAAAAGCCGACTATAAGAAAACTTGAAAAGCATTTAAATGTAAGGAAGGACTGAAAGATGTTTACTTAGGGTTGGATGGACGAGGAATGTACAGTTGCCCACACATGAATCTGGTAAGCCTCGTTATATATAGATACCTACAACAGAAAGCAAAGTGAGCAAAAGTTATAGTTTGTTAACAAGCAGACAGTACGTAATAATATTTTACTGTCTGTCTGTCAACAAACAGAATCTTTTAATCACTTTCCTCTCTTTTCTAGCCACTTCACAAGTAACACATCAAACCAGCTTCATGTGTGGGCAACTGTACAATGTTTGTAAATCTGTTCATTCTGTTGGAGCAACCATTCCTCCGAACTATTCCAAGCAAAATACCACCAATATTTTTACTAAATTGATCTTATTTCATGGTATTCTTTGGATGAATCAATTAAAGCACTCCAATGTACCAAGAATTACCTCCTATAACACATTGAAATCAGAGGTTTTCCTGTCGTTTAGTGTTAGTCAGAGAACAATATCTTGAGAATGACGTATTAAAAAAGTTTACTGAAAAATGCCTGCATGAGTAATAAAATTATATCCGTGGAACCTGTAATATACAGTATATAATATGACCATGCATGATGGATGCCAGTCACTCTTTACTCTGCTCCGCGTCTTGATACAGGGTGTCCCTCGACTTTCTTTTCTCGCTTTGTATATTGACAATACTGTATAATATTATATAAGTTACGCCATATAGTTATAAAATCTGTCTCCATACTGTAGAGATTATATTGAACTGGTTGTATTAACATAATCTTTTGTCTAGTAAGCATGAACTTAATATTAAACATTATGTACACGTAGTGTGATATTAACCTGCTCAAAGTATACATATGTGTAGATTATTTTACTCATTACAGGGAAACTCCGTGCACTCATGCAGCCAAATGGTTATATTCTCCTCAGTACTTGGAATTGGAGGGCAACATGTATCATTCTGTGTATACAGTCCCTGCTGGCAAACGCCAAATTATTTTGTTCACCTCATATCTATCTTTCAGTTATAGCTAAGTTCCTGGTAGACTATATATCTCCTTAAAACTGTGTGTATATTCCTTAACAGGTACCACCTTGGCATACCGGCCACTCTATCAGTGAAGACCTATATGGAAACAACTAAAGTAAGCAGTAATTCGGCCATCTACAGTATTTTATTCTCCTCTAAGCCTACCAGTGCTACCACCCGTTGGATCCTCTACAGTCTACAGTGTACAGAATACGTCACAGGCGACAACACTTTCCGTCTGCTTTCCCTTCCCACTCACCGCAACTTTGGGTGGAAAAGTATGATATACACAATACACGCCCTTAGTACAGTACTACGTACGACGACATACAAACGAGAGAGTCTATAGAGTACATTTCATCATCTATACAAGCAGGCAGGGGAAAGTGCCAAAGTGGTTGTGGTCCCCGAATATCCATCCCTCATATCAACAACATTAACAACTGCGATTACCCTCCATGGGGTTTACAAAAACAACAGAGTGATAGGATCCGTTGCTTCTGCTTCTACTGTATACTGATATTTTCGAGCAGGTGGTACGTGGGACGTATTACATCATCACCATCATCATCGTTGTCGTTATTGCAGTGAAAGTTCTGGTGCTGCTCATCACTGCTTCTTCCTGGTGTAGGCTACCTCAAACACACACACTGTACACACACACAGTTTTTTTTCCTATAGGCCTACTCCATGTAGTATCAGTGCCAATGAATGAATTGTGTCTGGTGTGAGTGTATTATAACAGCCGAATTTTGTATAATTTAACACGATACTCTTACTCCAGTTTTTGCATTTATAGTTATCCTTGGAAGTTGTACAATGGTTGATTAAAGTAATCAGTGCTTGATTCATTACTTACAATTATGCCACTTAGAAACACATTAGTAGAATAATTATAAACAGTCTTCACGTTTCCAACCTCTTATCCAAAAACATATATCACCACATTGTTTAATAAAGCCGTCGATTAGCACAACACGTACAGCAATAGCAACCCTAGCATCAGACTGTCCCCGTTTTAAAATACAGTATTAACATATCGCCAAAACTTGGGACCGATTCCCTAGGCTACGTATCTCTCATCAAAGGTGTATCCACTTCCAAATATATAATTATAGTCCCCATTTCTTCACATACTTACCTTCACTATATACAGTTGTTTCCTGCGTCTGTGCTAGCAACATATATATTATATGGTATACATTTTCCTTATGGATTTAATCGATTCTTCGATCTCCTTGAATGACCTCCTCGATCCATGAATGACTTCCCAAAGGAACGTCACTATATAACAGCTAAGAATCTTCATATTGCACATCTCTTCACAGGCGTTGTTTTATATAACACAGTAGCCTATATAGTTGGTGCCCTCATATTATTGTGAAGGATATATAGGCTTGCTTGTTGGTTGGTACAGGATGCGTGGTGTGGCCTCGTCATTGATGTTGGCGTATGTGTTGGTAATGATAACAACAGGAGCTTACGCCACTTGCGGCCAGTGCAATGACAGGCTCAAATTATCCCTCATCTGCTGTATCTTCGAGGGACGTTGTTGTGTACTGTGAGTATCAGAAGTCGATATTTTAATCAATTAATTAAGGGGAGAACCTCTCTATGATAAATTGGAGAGCTACTGAATCCTACAAATTATTATGTCACGTAACAACAAATGCCCTAATAGTAATTTTGTGGGTGTCTTTGTTTCCTGTGATAGTTTGGAGGAATCCGATCTCCCAAACACAGGTTTTCCCTTAATAATAGATATGTAACATGTTAATTCAAAGACAGTGTAATTAATCATGTCAACCATAAAATAATATTAAATTATGTCAGGCAAAGGAAAGTTGCGTTCCCATCGCCATACAACCATCCTTACGTATCCCAAATGATACAGGGGAGGGGGTCAGGTGGATGAGGTGAGGTATAATAACAGTCTTATAGCTTATTACTTGTTTGGACGATATTCTAGGCCCTGGTGCACCAGCAGATGGTGCTCCGCAGGGACTCCCTCAATATTATTAAATACTATAATAACTTTTAATACTCATATTATACATGTAACATATTTGCCGAGTGTGTGAGTGAATAATAAATTATTGTTTACACAGAGGTCCCGTCGCTATAGGAAAACGCGATGTCTCCTGGGCCACTGAACCAAAATCATCCCAACACCCTCCTGCTGATCGCCTCCTTCACCCACGCTTTCGCCCACGCTAAGAACTAAAAGCATCATCATCTCCGTCTTCACTTCTACTTTAGTTTACTCACTTTCAGTCACCTAATCAATCCCCTTCTCCCCGTGACGTCTTCACATCCACGGACGGATATCTCTCCCATATCCTCCCTGCCGTTTTCTCATTCCAAAAAAAAAAAAAAAAAAAAAAACTAACTGTGAGTCTTTATAACTTTTTTTTATCTGTTATTCTCTATAATCTTCAGTTTTCAAAGTCACTTCTTGTATCCTAGCTTCCGTCCTCCGTAGGGTTAATTAAAGATCTATCACACGAGCGGCTTCTTCCGGCCATTTTCCTCGGTCCACTGACCTTCAATCTCAGGACAAATATGTTCCGTTCAGATTCCTTGATATCCCCCAAGAAATAGTTGCAAAACGGACGAATCCTTATTAGTTTGACCATATTATGGAGTGAAATGTGCAGTTGAAAAACCCCTTTTATTCACCTTCATTTTCGCATGAGGATTGTCAGCTGGCAGGAATGTAATTATCGACTGCAAAATATTGAAGTGGTGTTACCGTGTTGAAGGGGCTGTAACTATATAGTAGAGATAACTCTTATTGCAATGAATCTGTTTATTTTAAGTTGTGTGTTAATGTTTTGTGGAGTTAATTAAGGGGGAGGTATACAGTTTTGGTGGTGAATCTGGAGCAATTAAGTTATTCTTTTAAACAATAATAACAGGCCACCATTAATTTTGTTAGTCTTGGTTCTCCTGGCATATGGAAAATTCAAGGTGCTCTAATGTACAAAAAGTATACTCTCCCATTAACAAGAGTATGATGATAAAATTGTATAATTATTAATGTACATTATTCAAGTACTGTACAAAGCATGCATATAATGACTGACATCCTATCCACATAAGTTTTACATCTGTACTGAAAAGATATACTGTTATTTAACTGCAGAAATTACTGAAGAAAACTTTTTAATTCTCTTGCATATATTATTTTATCTTTATTAGTTTCCATTTTTTTTTTTTTTTATCTTTTGGTTAACTGGCGAGCTGGCTTGCCTGGGTAAATATACATATTTAGTTATCAAATATGGATAGTTTATTAACCTTTGTTTATTGGTAATATATAACATGGAATCAATATTTAAAAGTTCTCGCAATATACTTTAAGTCATCTATAGTTACAGTTGCGGATTTAATTTCTTCCACAGAAGGATTACCGACATTAAGTCCACAGGATTAAATTCAGCCATAACGAAAGTAAGGTTCCAAACTTCCCCAAGTGAAACCCGTAGAACAGAGGTATAGTTAATATTGTCCACACCCTAGTTTAGTACACGAATAGAGCCGTAAAGATAATCACAGGCTGCACACCATAAAACCAAAATCAAGGATCATCTTGACATGAGAGGCACACAAACACTTTACTAAGTCCATGAGATGAGCCTGACTTATTAAACACAGTATCACTGTAGGATATAAGAGGTCCACCTTCATGTGTATTTCAAATGTGATTGCAGTAATTTAGTTCATAATAGCACAAACAATATTGCAGCTTTCCAAAGCCCAAAGTCCAGGTATAACGCCCAGGTTAGGCCTGAGTAGTCGGCTATAACTTTGGGGTAAATTTACAGAAGAACTGGGTACACTATAGTGTTTATTTTTTAGTATCATTACTCACTATTTTGGACTATTTCAACACACTTCTCAATTCATATATGGTGTTTCTATTGGAGATGCCCCGTTTTACAAACTTATTATAATTTGGAAATTAGTCTGACCTGACCTAACCTAGACCACAGCAGAATACCGGGACCTAACCTGGGTAAACTAACAGGATATAACTGGTGTAAACTATCATAAAGTGACTGGGGCAAATTTCTGGGATCTAGCCGGATGTGGTAACACTGTGCGATCCTAGCCAAAAACCCAGTTATTGTGTATTAATAACAACTTTGGTTCTGGTAAGTTGCCTGGTTAGGTACACATAATCTGCATCGGTCTTGATTTGATTAGTAGGTTAGGTCCGGGCAACTCGGATAAAAAAAAAAGAAAGTCATTGCTCACAATTTGAAAAATAAAATTAATACAAGAAAAAATAGGCATGCAATGTTTAAAATGTTAGGAAATTATAGGTGGACATAAAAAAATGCAGACATTTTATTCTCTTCCTTTCAGCTGTTTCCAACCATAGTAGTAGGATAATTAGTTATTTTTTAATGTTTTTTTATAATAAAAATGACGGTGGCTGCGGCGGCGGAGTGGCGGCGGGGCGGCGGGACTGGGGCGGCGGTGGGGCGGCGCCGGCGGTGCGGCGGTGCGGCGGCGTCGGGGCGGCGGCGGCGACGACGACGAAAAAAATAAAATAATAATAAATAAAAAATAATAATAAAAAAAAACTTAATTATTACAAAAAAATAATTAATAAAAAAGTATATATATTATTAAAAAAAAAAAAAAAAAAAAAAATTATTAAAAAATGACGGTGGCGGCGGCGGCGAGGCGGTGGGGCGGCGGCGATGACGGCGGCCGCGGAGGGGCGGCGGCAGCGGCGGGGAGGCGGCTGTGGCGGGGAGGCGGCGGCGGCCGGGCAGCGGAGCGGCGGCGGCCGCGGCGGCGACGGCGACGACGAATAAAAAATAATAAATCAAATAAAAAAAATAATAAATAAAAAAAATAATAAAAAAAAGTTAATTACAAAAAAAATTGAGTAATAAAAAAAATATATATTATTAAAAAAAAAAAATAATAATAATTATTAAAAAACGGCGGCGGCGGCGGCGGCGGCGGCGGTGGTGGCGGGGCAGTGGGGTGGCGGCGGCGATGGGGCGGCGGTGGCGGCGGCTGGGCAGCGGGGCGGCGGGGTGATGTGGCGGCGGCGGGGCGGCTGGGCGGCGGCGGGGCGGCTGGGCGGCGGCTGCTGCGTAGAAACTTCCGACAATAAGTTGGTGCCACTGTGTTGTTAATGGTACATCTTGCCTGTACACATACAACAACGTTAATCTATACACACATACACTGCGGTACTCTATACTACACATATAAAAAACACTATGTTACTCTAAGCACACACACACTCACCGCTATACATTATTCTACACATACGCACACACACACACACGCACACGACTATACGTTATTCTACACACACACACACACACACACACGACTATACGTTTTTCTATGGATCACTCAGAACCTATAGTTGTAAGGATTAACGTAATTAGCTGAAGCCAATAACATCCATCCATACAAAGGTTGTAGGTTCTGAGTGATCCATTGATAAAATACGAATGTTTACTTTGAAGCAGCTGCCAGATATTACCACATACCAGCAAATTTGGTTGCAGTCTTTCCTTGGGCAACTGTACATACTAGAGACCCTATAGAAAGATCTTTCTATAGGGTCTCTAGTACATACCAGCTGCAGTTTTCATACTGGTTCCCCGCCCACTGAATTTGTGACTGAAAATACCTGTATATACCTTGCCCTTGCGTGTGTCATGGGGTGACGTGGGATCCGTGTCTCCGACATAGACGTCGACGCACTCTCTTGTGTGTAAAAGGGTTGACCTCAACAGTCAACCGTGACCACAAAGCGCCCGTGTGTTAACTGGGCCTAAAACAAGTTTTAGAGGTACAACTCGATTTTTAGTAAATAATGTAGAATTCCATCATGTAATGATCTTAAAAGATAAAGCAAATGCATGATTTTTTAAGTAATTCCCAAAATGTACAAAAATAAATAGGTTATCTGTAAAGAGACAAATTAATAAAATACTGTAGGCTATAATAATAGCCTCCGCTGGTTCAAGTTTCCCGCCAACAGGTGACCGGACTCGCCTCACGTCCAACAAAGTTCCAAATTCCCTTCCAGTGTTGCCAGGTCCAGAGAAATGTATTTATTTTGGGAAATTTTGAAGTCTGCACATGAAAATTATATAAAGATTGTTCAAGGATAAACGGGAAAAAATTCTACCAGACGAAATAACAAACAGGCCGTCAATGTTCAATTTCAAGAGTTAAGGGGCCCTCACACGATCAATTTTTTCGTCAATTAATTGATATCAATTTATTGACGTCAATGAATTGATGGAAATCACTGTGCCCTCACACGGTCAATGATTTTACTTCAATTTTCAGTTTGATTCATAATTTCGAGATGAAAGCATCTGTGGCACTTGGAGTAGTGCTTGCTCTGGACACTCCAAAGCGAAAGAAGAGGAGTAAGTGGGTAAAGAAATGGTATATTTCAATAAAGGTTTTTTTTGGAGTATTTTCCTGTAAATTTTGATTGCCAGTAGGTAAATGGCACTAGTCTTACGATAAATTCAAGTCTTCAGCTAAGCTATTAACTTTAATATGTTTTCTTTTCGTTTCTTGCAGATTCCACGTACTTCTTTTTTTCAATTTTATTGAAGACCCATCAATAAATATCAAAGGAGTTTTGATCTATCAATGAATTGATTCAATGACATTGTTTCAATTAAATTGATGTCAATGTCCCCCTCACACGGTCAATTTCTCCATCAATTCATTGACGTCAATTAATTGATATCAATTAATTGACGAAAAAATTGATCGTGTGAGGGAATCGTTGAGACAAAAAGGAAAATTCTTATGTTGAAGTTGGGGGGAAATTTCGTGAAGCAGACCTGGCAGGCTGGCAGTACTGATCCGTGGTGGAGTCACTGGTGTTTGATGAAACGAGTTGTCAGAAGCTTAAATTAGTGTGTTGTTGTACTAGACTACAGGATTTGACAGCTGCTGGACCTTTCACATTACTGTATGTAACACTCAAGGTAAAAGCTAAAGTATGTAACCATTGTACCCTAACTAAGAGATAGTAAAGGTGTGACATTATAATTTTGTACTTTACCTATCTGTGACTTATTACTCATTTTTTTTTCATCCCGTGTGTTATGACTTATTACGCTTTCTCATTCCGTGTGTGTTATGACTTATTACTCTTTTTCATCCCGTGTGTGAAGGATAAGTTGCAGTGATGTGTTGACAGCTATTAATGGTCATGGCACCCCTTTATACCCGAGTCATTCCCATTTTAATTGTCCAGTGTCGATTCTTTACTGTACATATTTTGACAGATTATAAAAGGCTGTCTGGTATTATTATTGAAGTATGAGTTAGATATTGTACGAAGCTGTCAAGGATAATTGAAGAGCTCTGAGGATTGAATTGAAATAATGGTGAGAGATAGAACTTGACCTACCACAGGGTCTTAATTAAATCCTGTAACAGTAGGCATTGGAGGTTTACTAGATTAGGCTTAGCCTAGGTATAGTGAGCGATTAGTTAAAAGTTTCCTCCAGTTGTCCCGTAAATGAAGAAAACTTTTATCATGAGTGTAAGGGTGTTTGGAATACAGGGAAATGTTCAGGGAGAAATATTTTGTTGATAAATTGAAGGGCTCCTGATTCCTCCAAACTATGCCAGGGGATCTGTTTTGTGGCATAATTTGGAGGAATCACTAGCTCATCATATTCCTCACATAAGATACAGAGGAGGCAAAAGCATGAGAGGTGTAAAGTGTAAAAATCTCAATTAAGGAGACACAAATTCAAATTCTTAAGTTGGCATGGCCAGATGAAGAGAGTTTATGAAATACAGTAAGGTTGATGAAAAATGTATACCGGTAAGTTAGCCTAGCTGTGTGAGAGAATTATGATACTGTAAATGAATAATATGTGGACAGTGTAGGAGAATATGAGGTGATAGACTAATATAATGATGAGTGATTGTGTATGACACCAAGGACTTGGAATGAAGGAAATTATGATTAACCTAAAACTAATTTCAGATCAGGTGTCCCTGGTTTTGAGGTGTGTGGCAAGGAAATGGACAGCTCTCAGGACATGCTGTCAGATGGAGGAAGAATGAATACATGGGAGAGAGCAAAACAATTTCAGGGGCCTTATCAGCAAACTTGTGATCAGCCTCGATTCAGTTTATCATCACTCTTCCACAGAGCCAGTCAGTCAGATGCCCTCCAAAATAGTACAGCAAATGATGACATAAACAATGTAGATACTGCAATGCAACATGAATCATATGATCCTCCCCCAGGGTCTCTCCATTCCATTCAGCAAAGTAATGTATCAAATGAAGATATAAACAACCTTACTCGTAGCAATGATGAGGCAAAGAGGGAGGTCTTCCCTACAACATCAGTGAGTCCATCTGAACCACTTAAGACTGTATCATCTCACTCAGAGCTTTCTGTACCATTACCCATTGATTCTAGACCCAAGAAAGTACCAACCTTTGGATTTGCCCGCTCTAAACCAACCCACAGCTCTTCCACACTGGCTCATGCTAGCAACACAAAATCATTGACTGCACCATCTCAGCCAACTGTTCAAAAATTCTCAAATTCCTCTGCATCCAAATCATTGACAGCCATAAAAACATCTGAAGAAATGTGTCTTAATACACCTGTTACTTCAGAAAAAGATGCCAAGAACCACAGCCCTGCAGGAGACACTCAAAGTGTGATAACAGTCCCTGGCAAGCCCATATCTTCAGGACATAAATTGCCAATTAAACCAAATTTTGGTAAAGTAGCCAAAGGAAAACATCCTTCCACCACTACAGTAAAGAAAGAAAGTCCACACCCAATTGAGTCTGCAACCATCATAGATGTAAGTGTGATTATAAACTTTTAAAATCATACCGGTAGTTATGGTTTTTGAAAGGGGTACAGCTACGGGTAGTGAAGTGAGGTTAAATGGACAGGTTATGGAGAATGTCAGTACATTTAAGTATTTGGGCAGTGTGATGAGTAAGGATGGGAGTCTGGAGGATGAGGTGCAGGAGAGGGTACAACAGGGGAAGAGGGTTGTTGGAACACTGAAAGCAGTGACAAGGAATAGGGCCATGAGTATAGAAGTGAAGAAGATGTTGCATGATAGTGTGGTAATCCCGACACTGATGTACGAGAGTGAAACGTGGACCATGACGGAGAGATATAAATCAAGAGTTAGAGGGGTGAAAATTAGTTACCTGAGAAGTGCATGTGGAGTAACGTGGAGAGATAGACGGACAAATGAAGAGGTATGTGAGCGATGTGGTGTGGATGTGGACGTACTAGAGAGTGTGAAGAGAAATACCTTGAGGTTGTTTGGTCATGTGGAACGTATGGGAGGTGAGAGGCTGATTAAGAAAGTACGAGAGTGAGGTGGAAGGACAAAAGGGAAGGGGCAGACCTAGAATGAAGTGGAGGGATGGGGTTGAGAGGTATATGAGTGAGAGTGGCGTTAGGTGGGAGGAAGGACGCCAGTTAACGGGGAATAGGGGTACATGGAGGTGATTAATTTGTGGCCACCCCTTTGGGGATTGAGGTGGATGGCAATAGATAGAAAATAGAAAATCATAATCACTGTAATAGTCTTAAATTCAGCTACAGTAATTCCAATACAACACTATAATTACTGTATAATGATTAGGATAAAAAAAATTCCATTGAACTTTGATAGTTATGGAACCTTCATTATGCAGTTGCTTGCTCTAATCTCTTTTTGTGTATGTGTCCATATGTTGTAATCTTGATCTCCTTTTCCCCAAGAAATCTCAGTCTGTCCATATAGCAACAACAACCTAGCCTTTGTGTTCTCACAAAATGCTCTTAATAACAAACGACCTTGATATAAGTGGTATGCTTCTTGCCATAGTTTTGGAATAATTGATACACACTACAGTACTCCAATTTCCTATCCATATCCCTTAATTTAGAGGTACAGTACTGTAGTTGCAAACGCGGTGAAAGGGCATCATCAAACGCGTCCCCTTTTCTTCTTCAGATATTTTCATCATCATCATCAAAATTCCTTTTCCCATTTCGTGGAGATTGGGGTTCCAAAGCCTGGAATGGTAAAATTAAATAAGAACTAATAGGGAGCAATAAATCCATAAAAGCAATGGCAAGATCCATATAACCCCAATAAGGATCTAGGGCCTGAGGCTGAACTTCAGTAGCTTGGTGATTTTTAAAGGGGTGGGGTGCTTCAGGGCCATGGATGGAAAATCAGTAAATGGGACAGAATACTTGGTGAAGTGGGTTTAGCCATAATGAGAGGAGCTATCCTTAATCATCAATTCTATGTTGCTTTTCCATTTTAAAAAATGTATATTAAAGGTTAGTGTTACATGGAAGCCTGTGTATTATATTCTATTACATTTAATGTCTTATCAGTCTTTCTTTATTTGTCAGAAATACAGCAGTAAGAAGCGGAAAGGTTTTGAAAACTCGAAGCCACTTCCACCAACAAAGAAAAGAGCTACAGCAAAACAGTCTGCATTGGTTCCTCTTCAGCAAGTAAAGAGGGAATTGGATATACTTCAAGATATATCAAATACAATTGACAATGACTTAGTGGATTCTTATGCATCAATAGATCTCTCAGAAAACACTGATGTAACAACTAGTGTCTTGGCCGGCTTGAGCATACCTAACAGAGACCAAGCCAAACAGAAGAAAAACACTTCATTAAAGAAAAAAGTTACAGGGAAGGAAAACTCTGGTGCAGATATGAGAAACAAATTACCTGCCTATGACTCAAAGCAGAACATGATAAAGAAAATGGGAACTTCAACATCACATCATAAAGCAACAGAAATTAATAACTTGGGTGCATTCAAGGTGAAAAAGAAACCTGCCAAGGATATGAGCAATCATAGCTGGCGAGAAACAAATCCAAAGGCTATTCCAACAACAGAGACCAGTGATGTTACTTGTTCTTTGTCAAACAAAGATTGGGCCAACTTATTTGATCAGGTCATAAACAAGAACCAAGCAGAAGACAGTGAAGTAAGTTGCTCCTTCATCCAGTTTTTTGTATTTGCATGAGAATTGTGCTTCTCTTGAGACCAGAGAGTACGCAAGAAAAAAATTGATTAGTGGGTTTCCCATCCAGTGAAAATGTTCCATTCACAAATAAAATAAGACTGTATAATTTCATGAATGGAGGGGCTGGAGATTCGTTCTTGGAGTCTTATATCTTAAATAAATGGGTAAAACTTAATTATTATGACTGCCAATTATAATGCATAGTTTGTACTACAAAAAGTAGTAGTTCAAAATTTTTAGAAAGATGTCTAAGTACGGAGTGGTATCATAAGGTACAGTACCAGTAGCATCCATGTTCCAGAATTCCCAGTAAGTGGAATAGAGGCATATCATTTAACCATTAAGCCTTGTAAACCACTCATAAGGACTTTGGTTTCATGGTGTAAGTGGTCTGTAGGTGTGGTAGCTGTGCAGCCTGTGATTGTCTTTAGGGCTCTGTTCTGTATGGTCTGTAGGGTGTTGTGATGAGTCTCAGCAAGGTTTGAAGCCCAGTTATTAGTAGTTATTAGTAAGGTACTGTACTGTATCTTTGTTCATATATATTATTTTTCTTTAGTGTAAGTTAAATTTCTCAATTTGCAGGTGTTGGTTACTACCACAAATCAGTCATCTGTCCAGGAAAAGTTCAAGTGAGTATAAACTGTTAATATACAGAATGTTCTCTTTTTCTCTGAGGGTAAGATATATTCACACACATAGGCAATACCTGTGTAGCTGTGCCACAAACATTATACAGGTATCTTCAACTCTCCTTTATTGCATTAACTGACTTTAAACCTAAATTAACTCAGACAAATATATAAGGGGAATACACTATAATGCATTGTGGTAATCTTTCATTTTCTCATTGTATATCATAAATTGTAATTATTGAAAGGAAGTTGCCTAATAAATGTTATTAGATACAGTAGTTGTAAATGGAGAAGCTTATCCAACCTTGATATATTTGCTATAGTCGGGTTCAAATATGAAGCTAGTTTAGGCGGGGGAGCTAAGGGACTTCCTCACCCAACAGTGTTGTCATTTAACCCAAACAAGGCATACAATATTTCATACCTTCGTTATTTAGTATTTGAAATAGTCTTCAAATCTTCAAAAAATTATTATATATGATAAACCTTGATTATATGATGATGTAAATGTGTTGATATTTAGGATAATAGCAATACTTTATGTATGCAAGTGAATCCAGTACACATGACAACAGTGTACTACTCTGTGTTAGTGTCATATCTGTGGTGAAGGTGGCCAGGTCACCCCTCCAGGGTCTCAGGTCACTACCCTATGATAGGGGGGGAAGGAGGATGTCTATAGGTGCGGTTCAACACCTGAGACGTTCATTCATGATTCCATACTCATAAATACTTTATGTATTTTATACTTTGTATGTCAGATATGTACTATTGAACATTGTTTTATAAGTATTTGTATATATCATCATCATCATATTCGGTTTAACGTCCGTCTTACATGCTGGCATGCGTTGGACATATATATTAACTGGTAATTAATTACATATCATTATGTGTTCATTTTTTTTCATATTGCAGTAACAAAGAAATACCGTATAAAAAATAATTTCCAACACTGACAACACTTCCAAGATGAACTGTAAATCACCCCACGTGTGTTTGACGTCAAATCCCAGGGGTACAGTAACTCTAACATCCTGACCCAAGCAGAGTAGAGACAAGGCAACACTGTAGAGTAGGAAGGTTACCGCCCAAACTAGCTTCATATTTGAATCCAACTATAGCTAACAAAGTTGAAGTACCTGCATCATCCTCTTAACACAATATATTGATATACTGTACTGTATCAGCCCTTTTTTCCTGCTATGGTAATTGTACTTCATTTAATGATTACAGAAATGTTAATTATACCGTACCATACTTTTTTCAGTCGTTCATATACTGTAATGGTATTTGTTGAAAAGTATGCATTGTAGGTGATTTTTACCTTAATTATGTATTAATCAGAGATATCTGTAATATTATTTTCCTCTCTAATGCTCCAATGTGAGGTAAATATTTGACATAAAATCTCATTCTAATTTATTCTGGTGTAGAAATTCATGCTCTTTAAATCTACGGTAAAGACATTTATCTTGGTGGAAATTGAAATTACAACCCTGAACTTTGTTTGCTAGAGGTTAAGCATTTAAATTTTACTTCCTTCCTTTCTTTTACCGTCTCATTTTGCTATTCAATCTGCTCCTCTGCTATTTTCTTTGTTGGAATACAATTCTAGTTATTGCACTGCCACTATACTGTAGGGTAGGGTACTCTCTCCCATTACTGTAGTTCGTCATCATTCTCCTAAATGACTGATAAGATCCAGAACACATATATAGTTCATGAAAATTCTTTTAGCAGCCCAAATTTACTTTCTCCTAGTACACTCCAATACAGGAAAACTGCCGGTACTTCTAAAACCAGAGGCCAGGAAGACAACTCAGAGAATAACAGTGACTCATGTAGCAGCTCTGACTACGCATCACCACGCCTCCAGAAGTTGATTGAAAAGACTCTCAACATGTTGGATACATGTCCAGGTAAGGATGAATATTATTTGTACCTGCAAACAATGACAGTCACTATACAGTATTTGGGATTTACTCTCACAGTCCTCTTTCTCTTTGTGTTGTGCCACTTCGAAAGTCATCACCTGTGGATGTCAGGGTTGGTGATGATCTGGACCAATGTATTGAGCATGAAGCCTTTGTTTATTAATGTCGGAACATTAAAAGAAAAATTGCGTTTCTGGCACTATGAATAAGACCTGTTAACTGAAATACTGTATAACCCTGTCATATTGTAAATGGGGAGAACACCAATTCAGAATGTTCATTGGATCTTTATATCTTACACTCTTTATGCTCCATCTAAATTCATCTGAATTTAAAATACATTTTTGCTAATAAGGATGAAGTACTGTATGTTATTCCAATTCTGTGAGAGAAAATAAGGAAGGTAAATGAATGATGAATGAATGAAGTATGTTTCTTGCATAAATAAATCTAATTATAAAAAGATAATATGTTCATTACTGTACATGTGCTTTTGTTAGAACATAGTAAGTAACATAGACTTCAAGATATCATTTACCGGTACTGTTTGTTTTACTAAGTTGGAACCTCTTCAAGAGGGAAGAGCAAGGTTTGCCTTTGTCATGGGCCTGTTCTTTAATGTATGGAAGAGAAGAGTGTAAATAAGAGAGAGGGACTAGCATTGGCAGGGAATACAGCTGCAGGAAGCAGTTTGTTTATGGCCACCTCACTTGATATCACAGAGTTGGGCAACAGGTAGACTGACAAACTTCATTTTTAACAGGTGTCAAAATTCATAATTATTTTCTTTTTGTTTAGACCCACTTCTACAGTTACAGGTGCTATATATTGAAAAGATATTTGAACGATGACGTATGATACGTTGCTACAATGTTATTCTGCTTTTAGGAAGATAAACCTTTTGTGTCTTGGGAGCAATCAGGGAATATTTGTTAAGAATAATGGAAAATCAAGCTCACCTTAGATAATCAAGTACCGGTACTGGTATTAATTTCTTGATGGATAAAAGAGCAAAACCTCAGTCATATTGCCTTTATGATCAGGTCCCAACCAGCTGTAACTTCAGATCACAAGGAAGTTGTCAGAGGTTTTCACATATGCAAGGAATGGCTGTCTAGTAACCGTTGGTTACCCAGTTACTCGCCAGTCAGCCAATGGTCTGGGACTTGTGGTACATAAGACACTTTCATTATTCCTTGATTATATTGTCAATCAATATACTGTACATGTTTTATACTCAATTTATATTGTATGTTCATAAAAAAATGTTTTGAATGTGGCTTAATGTATCTTGTGTGTGCTTCCCATCTAAATTACTGTATATACTCCACCACTTCTACATTTACATCTAACCTCCACACACCACTGATCGCAGACCATCAAGTGATGGGTAACTAATCATTTGTTGTAAGCAACCGCAGCTGGTAGTAGACCGATAGCTGATGTTCTGAAGATCAGTTACGGTCGTTCACATGATGATTATCCATTGTTAGTCAACCATAGCTGGTAGTCAAGAACTGATCGAAAGGGCAGTGTGACCGAGGCTTAATGAAAGTGTAAATAGTTAACATATTTTTTGTATGCACCAGATGATGATGTCTCTTCTGACCTTGTTGCTGGAAACTTAACTGAGGTTGGGAAAAACACTCCACCAAGGGAACCCAAAATTACTACAGAAGCTACACGGGACAGAGATTATTTGTTGGGTGCTTTGAACATAGATGAAAATAGGAATAATGGAGGGGAAGTAGAATTAGAAGAGGATAGCACAAATGAGAAGAGTGCAGTAGTCAAAGAGAAGGGCAAGTCAGAAAAGAAGAAAGGAACTCAGGAAGAGAAATTTAAGGAGAACAGGGTAAAACAGATGTTAGAAGGAGGGAAGAAATCACAATTAAATGTAAAACACAAATTAAGGAAAAAGAAGTTGGAGGAGCCATACTGGAAGAAGAAAACCTCAATGAAAGGAACAAGGAAGATGCAGGTGAAAAATGACGTATCTGAAGAGGAGATTGCTGCCTTCATGCTGGACCATAAACCATCCCCCAAAACTGCTAGCATCAAAGTACATGAGTATATACAGTATTTTGTTATTAGCTTAAGCTTGTCTATTAGTATTTCAGCCATCATTTCTATGCTTGCTGACTTCTATCACTTGTTCAAGTAATATTTCCTCTTCATAGCTTTTCTTATGTGCATCTTCTTGAAACAATATCCCATTTAACCATTTTGCAGCACTTAATAGTAATGCACAGTTTTCACACTTAAGTAATGCTCAGCATATAAAATGTAACAATAAGTATTAATTACCTTCTCATGTTCTCTATGTAGGTACTAGATATAACAGTTAGACCACCAGTCAAGGAGAAAAAGTACTTGAAGAAGAGAAATGTGGGTGGCAGGAGAGGGTTTGATCATACAAAGAGGGAGTAATGTATTGAAGTAGGGGAAAACTAGAGACTTCTCCTTTGGCTAAACCCTGTTGGGAGAGTTTCTGGAGGGAACAGGACATCAGAACCATAGATAGAAAGAATGTAGTATTTCTTAAGATAGGAAAGTAACTAAGAAGTGCAATTAATATTTTCAAGTTGAATTTAAACACATGCATTTGCACACAAAATTATCATGAACACCCCATTTCCCCTTTATCAAGAGGTAGGGGTCAAGAAGTAAGGGGCTCCCAGCCCAAGGATATGAAAAAGGACCTAACCCTCTAGTATATCTCTCCCACCAAAGGTGAACAGAGCCTCAAAATATGTATGTACATACAAACATTTAAAAATCTTGTATTGCAAGCACATCACATGACCCTGTAGCATGTTGAAATTAAGTGCTGAACTCTCATAGCATTACTTGGTTTCCAGGAGAAGGTGCTGAAAACTCTAGAAGATGTAGATGAGACAGTGTGGGTTCAATGTGAGGAGTGTGACAAGTGGCGACAACTTCCTTCCACTACTGACCCTACCACCCTGCCTGACAGATGGACCTGTGACATGCTGCCTGGTTAGTGTACCTCTACCATTTAGTGGAGTACAGTACGGCCACAATCAAATAACCACCAACAGTTTCCTTCCATTGTAATACAGTGGACCCGCGCAAGTATGTTCGTAATGTCTTCTGGTTAGGTGGCGGGTAAATGTATTTGTGCGGCCTTGAAGACTAAAGATTAATTATGAAAATTGGGATAGGTTCTTATGTCTCTCGAAAGTAACGTTTTTTTTTACTAGGAGACCTCAAACACCATGGAAATTCAATAAAAATTGACCAGTACATCAACATTTTAAAAATAAATGAAGAAGAATACAATATAAGCAGTAAAGAAGAAAGAATTCAAGAAAACGGACTCGTAATTGGGCGCCAATGAAAAAGCTTTATCTCTGCACATCATATCACTAGTTAACTCACTTGTGTACGTGTGTGCGCTAACATGAAATTATTGAGATTGGAAATGGGAATATACTGGTATATAAAGAGAAAGGAAGAGAAAGAAAGGGATGATATTATGGGAGAGATGAGGTGTGGTGAGGAGGGGTGGTGGACAGTGGACACACATACAGTACACACACACACCGCCGTGAATTGAAAGTGTTGACATACGAAAACATTATTTCTTTTAGTTACCGTTAACTTAATAAGCATTCTTTCTGCAAAAATTAAAAACAACCAATTGGGGGTTGCAGGAGTAGGGGGACAGGCTTGAGGTGTTAGAGGGGTGCAGGAATAGAGGGACAGGCTTTCTACCCACCCCATGCCTGTCCCCATATTCCCGCACCCCCTTAATTAAATGTCTCAATTACCGCTTAACTAAAAAAAAAAAGATCACATCAATAGAATATTTTCTTTTCATAATTAATAATTAATTTGTCAAATTTTTGGGCAAAAAAATTCCGGACACCCTGTATAAGGCTATTGAGACAAAGAGTAGAGGAAAATGTTCAGAGGTGGCATGGGCATGTGGAAAAAATGAATAAAGCAAGACTGGCAAAAAAGGTGTGTCAGAGTGATTGTGATGGGCAAAACAGAAAGGGAAAACTTAGGAGATGGTGAGTGATTGTTTAAGAAAAGCATGGACTAGGAATGGGTGAAGCAAAAAAATCCTGTTATAATTTGACAAATCTTGATACAGGTATTTGACAATGTTAACGAAGTATTGATATGTAATTGGTCAACAATTTTATTAGTTTCTCTGTATTTTTTGTTTTTTTTTGTATTTGGTTAGTTAATGTACAAATATAAAACAATTCATTTTTGCAGGTGAAAATGGCAGTTGTCAGATTCCAGAGGACGATTGGAATTTGACTAGTGAGACATATGTCTACGAGCAATATGTGGCTGGTTCTGGTAAACAAATTTTTTTGTTGATATAGGCATCTTATCACCTAAGTGTCGAGAAGCATTGCTTAATGCTTTCACTATCGCTAGTTAAAATGTGGGACGGAATTCTCCCCCCCCAATCACCATATGACCTTGCTGTTGCGGCTCCTAATATCATTCAATCAACGAGTGCTCTATAAAATCAAATACATGTTTAACACAATCAAATCTTGATGCATGTTGTTTCTACCATTCATCACCAAGCCAGGCTGACAGGTAAGGCTCCACTCTGTTCCCTTCAAGTACTCACAATGAGAGGATGTCTATTAAGCTGTCAGCAGGTGAATTATTGTACATACTATATTTCTATTTGGCTATGTTTAAAAAAAAAAAAAAAAAAAAAAAAAAAAAACTAACCCAACTGTTTTAAGGTTTTCTGTCAAGTGTTTCCTAGTGTACTACCACTTTCCCATTCTCATATTTTGCTTTTGCTTATTCCTTCATTCCATCACATGTCATCTAATTACTAAATAATATCTCATCTCTTTTCCATTATTCATGGTTCTATTATATTTCTATCCCCCTACTAGTGGTGTGGGCATGCATAGACAACATACCCTGGTGGCCAGGCATAGTTGACATAGACCCTGACCAGAATGTTTATATCTGCTTCAACGGGAACACTGTTCCAGTAAGTGTCTTTCATTTTCCTTCATTTCACTTCAATATTTACTGTTCAATGAATTTTTGTATACTGTTGATTTGATGACTTAATTGTTTTAAGTTTAAAGAGATGGTGTTTAATAGCTATAGATAGATAGATAGATGTTTAATAGTTAATGAACAGACTATTATAAAGATAACTGTGGTACCCTTACTGCACGATATATTATACAACATCACAGGAGGCATTCTGAACCATGTATACATTTCATAAGTAAACAGTGATATTATCAAAGAGTATTGGAACATGGAGTGCCAAAATAATTTTTGAGAGCCTAATAAAAATATATACTTTATTGCAATTAACCTTTTGTTTAGGGAGTGATTCTCCTACAGTGTAACTATTAAACATGCTGGCACATTAGACAATAATAGAAATCCCAAAAGTATATTTTAAGATTATAGATTTTATGCTACTCAAAATCCAGAACAATAAGTTGTCATGGGGAATGAGGTCAGTGTATTTTAATGTTTTTCTCTTTTCTGTTGGTAAAAATCTTGTGGAAAGTGGACAAGGGGGTGAGTGAGGGTTGGGGACCCCACTCTCTACTAATGATCCCACTAAAAGTTTCAAAAAACCTTGAAGCTGGACCCCTTGCCTGTTGAGGGTCCTGCACTGGGGTTAAGAGCCACCCAAACCTCTTGAATAAAGGAAAATGGAGTATTGATGATGATGACCATTTATTTTTTCCCCTCTCCCAGACACATTACCACGTAACATTCTTTGGGAAGCCAGTGATGAGGGCCTGGGTTACACTGGATAATATGAAGCCTTTTAGAAAGAATGACACTCACAAAACATTCTCAAATCCTCCACTAAAGGTATGTTATGGAAAGGAAAATTGGAAAGTCATTACGATGGAATGCAAGTTGCCAGAGGAAGGAGAAAGGAGATTGACTGAAGAAATAAAGTAAAGGAAAGTCATTACATTGATGTAATGTAATACTATAGTTATATACTTGTAAAATAGTTTTGAAAAGTCATTAAAGGGATTCATTTATGAAAGAAAATGAACTTCAGAACAAAAAGAATTTTACAGTTACATTTCCAGATACAGTAGCTTGCATTTGGTTTACAATATGTACAGTTGTACACCACAATTCCTAGCCCACCTGAGTCAAACCCCAAGATCTGATGCAGATGGTTTATGGATGACAGCCCACCTAAACCATCACGAGGCAACAAACATTTGGAAGCAAAGGAGGCTTTGGGTGGGCCGTCATCCAGAAAACGCCTGCTTCAGACATGGGGCTTTGACTCAGCTGGGCTATGGACTGTGGTGCGTGACTGTACAGTACACTATTTAATCATTGGAAAGTAGTTGCTTTTTTTGCTTCAGCAAATTCCTTGGACCCAAGGAATTTAATTTTTCAGTGTCCATACATTTTCTGTAAGTGCTTGGTTAATTCTGAAGTAACGAATTAAGTATTTTCACTTATATTCTTTGAAGGGAAAGTGCAGATTTTATGAACCAGAACTTATGGCAATGATTCACTAACTATTCCTAGATTAATGTTTTTTAATCTTGCTTTTATAAGATGTACAGTTGAGCAAGTAAAAAGTGCAAGAAAAATATGAGTGTATATGGCAATATATTTCAGTTCTTTGTAATAAACCCTGGTATTTTTATCAATGAATCACTTAACACTCCAGATACAATGTAAAGTGGAACGTGACTGACTGAAATTTTATGTGGTAGCCTGATGTGGCCATATACACTAATATTTTACTTGCAGTTTCTACTTGCTCAACTGTACAATACATCTTATCCCTGACAGGTAAGCCAGAAGCACCTTAGCAAAGAGAGAAATTCAAATAATGGGACAGGACTTTGTTCTCCTGTACACTAAATTTATTTGATATTACTGAAGGTATCATAGAGGGGAGTGTGACTAAAAAGTGTTATTATAGAACATTTTCTCAATGAGCATAATGCACACATTCTTACATGGAGGTTTAGTAAAGTTATTTTACATGTAGTTAATGTCATGCCCTTGTCTAACAATAATTACTTATATCTGTAATATAGACTTTGATGCTGATCCATTGAGTAAGTTTGATGTATGTCATCCATCACCAGTTACATGTCTCTTTCCTAGAACTTTGTCTGTGACCTTAAAATTTCTCAGTGAGAGAACCCAGAGAGCTAGTCATAGTTGCTATTTATAAATACCTGTACTAAACTATTTTAATTCGGCAGGACAAGGTGATGATATTTTATCTCCGAGAAGCAGTTATGGATGCACATCGAGCTTTAAACATGGACATACAGCTTCGCAGGAAAGAGTTTGCCTTTGTTACAAGGTAATAGTTCTGTCCTTTAACTATGAGTGTTATATTTTGATAAATTTGAGTTGTATACATTATGCAGTACGAAGTTTATTTGTACTGTACTGTAATGTAATGTATTTTTCCTTTCATACAGGTGAGGACAAATTCTTTATTGTACAGTCAACCCTCGCAATAACGGACAAATGCTTACATGAGGCTGTCCGTTGTTTGAAAATATCTGTTATTCGAAAATCGGCGGATTTTTGCCAAAAAACAGTACAATTGACTCTCGAATAACGCATTTTTTATTTAACGCTGTGTAATATATAGGGGGGATATTATTAAATAACGCTTTTTGTTTGATTTAAAGCGGCCACGCTCTTGAAGTTGGTGGTTAACTCGTAATTACTAAAAACGAGCGAGTCACACACAAGGTGACAAGGCATGCTAGGCCTATATTCCCCTTACCTTGGGTTAGGGTGAATGGAGACTGAGGGTAGAGGGGGAAGGAGGGCAGGAGAAGTGGTGGGAACACACACACACCCACACTTCACAGACGACAGTGATATCATTTCGTTCATTATGTTCATTATGATTTCGCTCATTTTGTATAAGAACTCTTAGTAACACTAAGGTGTTTAATAACTTTGGGAGGCATAATTGTGGCTCATACACCACCTAGTGGACAAATTTTGAAATTAAGGACATTCCTCTGCCCGCCACCGCCTGACCGGACGTTATTGGGGGGTCCGTTATTGTGAGGGTTGACTGTACTGTATAGTGCTAAACAGTGGTACGGTAGTGATGCATGTGTGAAAATAAATGGGGAAAACAGTGACTGCTTTATAGTTTGTGTGAATTTGACAAAGATATTTTTTGCCACCTTTGAGCACAAGATGATACACAGGTATACATGGAGAAGGAATGATAGAGGAGAACAAAAGAGTTTAATTGACTATGTAGCTGTGGCTGAAAGATTACGGAAGGATGTTATGGATGCTAAAGTAGTGAAAGGAATGGTTCAATGCTCTGACCATTTTGCAGTCTTGGTAAGGATTAAGGTCAGGGTTAAGTGGGAGGAATGAAGGGGGGAACAAGAGGGAGGTGGCAAGTAGAAGATTGAATGACAGTGAATATAGAGAGGAAATAAGAGGAGGGTGGGTGAGGTGCTGGAGGATGCAAGGCTGGGTATACGGGAGGGAGTGGGAGTGAATGATGTGGATGAAATGTTTTAAGACACTAGTAATGAGGAAAGCAGCAGAGGTAGTGGGATACAAGACACAGAAGAGGGACAAGAAAGGGAGTGCATGGTGGTCAGAAGTGAAAGAAGAAAAGGAGAACATTACAGAGGAAATGAAAGGGAGGTGGAAGAGAGAATACAATATACTGTATATAAAAGGCAAGTGAAGAGGATGGTGAGTGAGAGTAAAAGGAGAGTGGATGAGGAGTTTGGTAGGAAACTGAGTGAGAAGTTTAAAGAAATCAAGAAATTATTCTGGAAGGATGTTAAAAGAGAAAGAGGAGAAAGAAAGTCTGTGGTATCGTGAGAATGAAGAATGAAATGTTAAAGTGTGGGGGGATAGGTAGTGGTGGAGTGGATGTTGCTCATATGCACATTGGCATGGAGGCAGGGAGAGATGCCAGAGGATTGAAGGAGAGCTATAATTGTATCTTTGTATAAGGGGAAAGGGAGAAAGGAATAGTGTGGTAGCTATAGGGGAATAAGCCTTCTTAGTGTACTGGGGAAGGTGTATGGAAAGGTTCTTACTGAGAGACTGATTGAAGTAACAGGGAATAAAGGGAGATTTCAAAATGGGTAGAGGATGTGTGGACCAGATACTTGCATTAAAATCAATAGTGAAGAAATATATTGGGAAGGGTAGGAAGTTGTATGCTGTCTTCATGGACTTGGAGAAGGCATACGATAGGGTTGATAGGAGAGCTATGACAGGTGTTGGGGGGAAGGGTCCTTGCTGAAAAGCATTGAGGCCTTTTATGCAGATGCAAAAGCATGTGTGCGGGTAGAGGGTGGTCTAAGTTTTAATATTAGTGTAGGACTGACAGGGGTGTGTTATGTCACCATGGCTGTTCAATATATATATGGAGAGAGTGGTGGACAAGTTTGTCTGTAAACAAAGGAAACTGAAGGTGAATGTTGGTAAAAGTAAAGTGATGATATATGAGGGAGCAGGAACTGAAGTGAGTGACTTTGCTACACCTTACAGAGTGGGAGTACCAACTGGGACGAAGTGTGAGATAAATCTGAAGGGTGAGAGAATGGAGGAAGTGAAGGAGTTTTGTAGTGGTTGAGAGAGTGAAGCGTATAATACACTGAGGTGGTATGGACATGTAGAGAGTGTGAGAGGTAAACCTCCGGTTAGATGGCAGAATAGAGTGGAAGAATATGTAAAGGAGATAAATGAGACACTTCTGCCATGGCCACCCCCTTGGGGAGAGTTCCCGGAGGGAACGAGGCATCGGAGCTATAGATAGATAGAGTGGTTGCATATGCATAGATGGATGGAATGGTAAGAAGCATTTTGACAAGAACAATGAAAAAAAGAATGCAAATTTTGTAGAATGGAGAAAGATGGTCAATTGTGAACCTGAAGTGTTTGTTAGATGCAGTGTTATTGCATTGTAATGAATTACTTCCTTAGTAGTAGGATTGGCAGAGAGTTTTGCAGAGGTGTGTATCATTATTTAGCATTAAGTCTAGAGGCCTTGAAAACATGGAAATGTGGTGTTGATAATGAAGCTAAGTACTAAAGAGAGTAAGTGACACAGGAAATTGTAGCAATTTTTTTATGCGGAGCCATAGTTAGTGCTACTGAAATGGATACACTTGAAGTAAACTTCAGACTTAAACAGAAACATTATGAATAATGGTGGGAATATTATTTTGTGGGTGAATTAGTTATATAGTATTTGCCTTAGCTTTACAGCTTCTCGTGTAGTCCTACTGTTTATACACCCAAAGTTCAAAAATCTGAAATGGTTGGGACTGATTAGTGCTCAGATTTATAAATTTTACAGATTCTTGAGAGGAAGTAAAAATTACACCAAATATAGTAACAACTGTATTTGTATTGTATGATAGTGAAGGCCATGGTAAGTAAGCTATAGAATTAGGAAAATCTCACCGTTCCATCACTTCTCAAACACTCGCGGTTTGTCTCCAGCCTGTCTCTCACACACACATGCTTGACACCAGCCAGTCTGTGTACATTCCCTTGATACCTGCAGCACTCTTCCTCCTCGAAAGATCGCTTATCACTGAAATAACCCATTCATACATAATCCTATACTGCCACTGAACTAAATGATATGTAAAATTTAAAGCAGACTCCTGTAGACAAGTTACCGGTAGACGACTACAACAAAATCAAAGATATCAAGTCGCCATGAAAAATACTGAAGCCTAGGCCAATACCGCTCTAAGTTTAAGTAATTTGCAGGTAAAATGTGAAATCTTACTAAAAAAAATATTGTATTACAATTTGAAATGTAAATGTGATAGGTTATAGACAATAATAACTAGGAATTGCGTATAAACTTACAAAAATGACTCCAGAGGAGATATAGACATCAATGCGTACCGGTAAATTCTCTAGCTCATCTCATACAGAATTGAGCTTTAACTCCATATAGCTTGCTGACATTGACATTGATTGAGTTTCTGCTTTTTCCATGTAATTGTAGGGGCCGCATGTTTTCTCTTCACAGGTTTGTTATCACTATTATCACTTGACCATTTCAGTGGGATGACTTTGACCTCGCTCACATAGCATGGGTCTGCAACAATGCCATTTTCACTCGTATATTAGTGGGGAGTTTAAATTACAAAACCATTTTGATTCTTGAGGTTTAACCTTACTACATTCATGCATTCATCTATCCATCCAACCATAGAACACAATAGGTACTGTACCTCACTTTCTACTTGGAAGCCTCATTAGGAGATTGACCACTATAAGGTTTTGTACTTCACATCAAAAAGGTCACCTCTCTCTCCTTATTATGAAGTATGATTATTTCATTAGGTATGTTGTAAAGTTAAGACATGTATCTCTGACAGTTGTTTTGTGTGCAGTATACCAGATTTTATTTATATTTTTATATGTCCAGTAGATACCATGATCTGTTCATAACAAAAGTATTTGTTTGTCTTCAGATATACTGGAAAGCTGCGCATGAAGCATACTATCATCTCACACAGGCAGTCAGGTTAGTTTTCATATTATGTAGTCCATTACAGGATTAAACCTTTCCACTTCAGGGATATACATCCAGGTAATCTTATGTACTCCTACTTAGGATGGATTGAATAGGGATTTTAGTCCAGCATTTCAGTGTCCTCAATCAAAAGAGTACTGTACCGGGTACAGTACTGTATATGGTGCTAGCAGCACAGAGAGCCAGGAAATGAAACAGAAGTAGTTTTCATGTCGATAAGTCCAGTAACCATTTTTTGTGGTTTTTACAAGTACCACATCTCATGGATATTAAAGTTTACTTATGAAAATAAAGGAAATAATTGATAATTATATGGCCATAGGGAATACTGTATTGCCAGCAGAGATGTAGCAATATACTGCTGATATGTTGCTATCATACAACATAAATAATTCATAGGATCAGTCATGAGCATTAATAGGTATACAGCTTTGGTTGATGATTTGAACAATCCAATTCACTAACGAAGAAATTCCAATGGAGATCTTATTGTGCATTTATTTATTTTTATTTTATTTATTTATTTTTATTATTATTTTTTTTATATGATCCGACACTGGACATAGGCTTCATCAAGCCCGTTACCGTGGCCCAGGTCATCTGCTGCTCATACACACACACGTCACGACTTCCGAACTGGTACCCAGCACACCTGAATACTTATTAGTGCTCGTGACTGTACAGTACAGAATCATTCATAGCCAATCTAATAGGACCCACTAAACCTTTTTCATCCATTGTCTTGATTCCTCTGATATTCTCACTATGATGTTTATTTCAGAATGCACGGGAACATCAACACCTAACTTCAAGACATCATTAAAGTGTGGGAATAAAGAACACAAGAATCTTGTAGAGCACAGTAGCAGTAGGAATGAAGCTATGATGACCACCAGTGACACCAGTTCTGTCAGTACAGGAAATTCCCAGCAAGAAGATAGTGAAAACACCAACAGTAGTATGGAAAATGAATCCTCGGTAAACAGTTCCAACAGCACAAAAAAAGACAATAATATACCTAAGAAACAACAAAGCTCGGATATCCAGCAAGGAAAAGGAAATGACTTCAGTGATAATGTGGAGCATGAAACCTCTAAAACTAGTGAATGTTACACAGCAGAGAACTTCGTAGCAGATGCTGCTAAGATGGATGAATGCATAACACAGAAATTAAGATATAGAGAAGAACAGCAAAGCAAAAAGAAAACAGTTGAACAGTGCAATGACATACAGAAAACCAAGCATAAATCTTTCATTAATGATGATGAAAAGTGTGATGAAACAGAGAAATCTAAAACAGCAAGTTATTATAAAAAATATGAGCAGTGCTATGAAACTAAAAACAAAAATAATGCCTACATTACTGAGGAGGAGGATGGTGGAAGCAGTGCAAGCAGAGAAAATGATAAAGGAGCAAAGTATGAAGGTGGTGAAGAAGAAAGCTTGAACAAAAACACTGCAAGACAGAATTTAAAGAGTACCAAGATCAAAGAAATTGAGTCAAAACAAGGCATTGATATGGAAAAGGGTAGATACAATCTTAAGAAGTGTTGTACAGATGTGGAATATGAAAAGGAACTGCAAGATATTCAGGAAAATGAAGAAAGGGATAGTGAGGAGAATACAGAAAGGCACATTGAGAAAGATGAAGAAAGAAATGGTGAGAAAAGAATAGAAAGGGACATTGAGAAGGATGAAGAAAAGAATGGTGAGGAAAGAATAGAAAGGGACATTAAAGAGGATGAAGAAAGGAATGGCGAGAAAAACATAGAAAAGCACATTGAGGAAGGGAATGATATGGACATTGAGGAAGATGAAGCAAGTGGCATTGAAAAATACACAGAAAGAATTAGTGAGGAAGATATTGAAAGGGATATTAAGGAAGATGAAGAGAATGTTGAGAAGAACACAGAAAGCTACATGGAGGAAAATGAAGAAAGAGACATTGAGGAAAATGAAGAAAGGGACATTGAGGAAAATGAAGAAAGGGACATGGAGGAAGATGAAGAAAGGGACATTGAGGAAAATGAAGAAAGGGACATTGGGGGAAATGAAGAAAGGGACATTGAGGAAAATGAAGAAAGGGACATGGAGGAAAATGAAGAAAGGGACATGGAGGAAGATGAAGAAAGGGACATTGAGGAAAATGAAGAAAAGGACATGGAGGAAAATGAAGAAAGGGACATTGAAGTAAAGACAGAAAGGAACAAGGAAGATGAAGAAAGGGACATGGAAAGGGATATTGAGAAAGACACTGAAATGAGCACTGTAGACAACACAGATTTTAAGATAAAGAATGGTGAAGAAAGTGACACTGAAGATGGAAAGGATGAAGAAATTACAAATGATGAAGGTACCTTACAAAACAATCAAGGAGACACTGAAAATGAAAGTGATATAGAAGAAAATGAAAATGAGGAAATGAATGGGGGAAGAAATGAAAATGACAAAATGAATGAGAGAAGAGATGAAGACATGGATGAAAAGAGAGATTGAAGAGAACAATGGAAAGAGAAACAGAAAATTATACGAGTAAAGGAGAAGGATATAGGAATTGGAAAGCTAAGGGGTCAATAGGAAAAATATAAAGGAGAGGAAAATGGCAGGAGAGAAAGGTAGACAGAGGCCAAAATAGCTAACAAAATTTATTTGGAGACCACCTGGGAGACATAACAACTGAAGATTATGGTATGCAATAGATGATGATGTGAGTTAATTAGTTAATGTTCTTGAGGAAGGAGTAGATGATGTTGAAAGTAAGATAGAAGAAATTCAAATAATAACAAGTTCTAAAGTAATGAGAGTAATCTAAAGATTCAGCTTATAAAGGAATCTATTATGACACAAAATAATTATTACAGGTCAGAGTTCAAGCAACAGAACACAATTAAACTGAAATTGCCTGTAGTATTCATACAATTCTTGACAAGAAATATAGAATATAGTACTCTATATGTGAAAAATTCTGTTATAATTTATACAGTACCAGTAGTTAGGAAAGAAGATAGATGAATACTCCTAATCAAGAGCTGTTCCCTGTGGAATAAAATCATGGGTTCATAATAACCTCTAACTTAGAGACAGACGTATGCTATGAGCATAGAAAAAAATAACATGGGAAAATTCTTCAATTTTAGTTATGACATATTGTAATACATTGTGATTCCTTATGTTTACTACATACTTATGATTATATTATTTCTAGTTTATTTTGTAATTGGTTTTAAAACCATCATAATGGAAATTAAAGGCAGCTGGCCTGATATTTTTGTTGAGGGACTCATATATATGACATTTTTAGTTCAATTTTGATACAGGACTATGATCTTGTAGTTATCAGTGAATATTAGTAAAAGTAAAGGGTCATTTAATTCCAAGGAAGTTTATTTAATAGCTTTTTAACATGGGCTTATATTTGACATACAGTTATTCAAATTAAACTTTACTTTAATAAAAGTAATCTGAAGTAAAGAAAATCTACAGTAATTACATTCCAGTTTATATACAACACAAGATAGTGGCACATGGCAATGAATTAACAATGCACCCTGCAAAAAAAAGAAATAATCCCAAGATTCTTTGGTGAGTATAGGTAGATAAATACCTGTAGATAGATGATGACTTGAAAAATTTGAGTTGTTCGAGGCAGAGGCCATGTATTCTGTGTAGGAGGTATGGCAACAAGACTGCTGGCCTGCAGTAGCACCCCCACTAGCAAGTCTATTGTAACCTTATGTAGTAAACTTGGTCATAAAATTATTATATTCATTTTTATTATCATTAATTCTCATATAAATTGTATTCTAGTATTGTAGTTTTTTTTATACCTGTTTAAAGAAAGGTGGGTGAGAATGGGGCTGCATGCAATAAATGAGTGACTTGAAGCTGAAGTAATAACTAAACAGGTTTCCAAAATAAACCTTGGCACAAAATTTGTTACAGGACATTTACCATGTACCAATGAACAATATTAAAGCTGAGCCTACTGTACAAGATACAGTACCACAAAAATCTGGAATCAATGTTTACTACACCAACATAGAAATACACCAGCACATGCTCAGCAAAATCATGCTCAACATATAGCACCAGGGTAAATTTTACAGCACTTTTTCCCTTGTAAAATAGCCAATGATGTGAGCATACTGATTCCAGACTTAAGGACTATCAGGTAAGTATAATTATATTTTGCATAAAGTAATTAATGTTAAGTAATACTGAAAGGTTTATTTTAATTAATTGGTATGAGTTGTATATTGAATGAGTTGTGTTACCAATTTAAGCTTGTACGCTTATACCTCAATCTCTGATCTGTAGGCTGTCAGAGGCCCGAGAAAAAAGAGTGTCGCGCTAGATGAGACAGTGGAGCTGCTTCATAATCTTGGTAGCTTCTCTTCTGTCTCACTAGATGACGACACCTTATTTATACAAGTCACTATCAAAATAGGGCAACTACTGTACATTGTCATTCACAGCATATTTGAATATGGTCGGGCATCTTCTGTGTTATGAGTTAACGGCGATGTAGGGGGTATTTTCTTGAAGTGTTGGTGTAGCCAGGATACTTGACAGGCCGAAAGAACCATCGGATCCCCTTGGAAAAAAAAACAATGTTTCTCTTGGACTCGACCTGAGTCCCATGACATTCGCAGTCTGTCGCTATATCCACTCTGCCACTGCCTTCCAATTACTTAAAAATATATTATTATACAGATCACTGTTGCATAATTATAAGTATATTTAGCAGTTCTGCCAATTCATAGTAATGTAATAATGTATTATTGAACAGCTAGGCTATATGCATCATAGTCCACGAATATTTTATAATAAATAACTAAATTACATTTTTTAACACTAATGAGATTAATCTACTACAATTACTATCTGCATTCAACAAAAATATCCAAGAATTTGTACCCATTTCATCCAAGTTCATTGAAGGTTCCCAGTCCAGATGATTTAACTGGGAGGATTCTGCTTTCAACCTCTTTTTCAGGACCGGTACTACTTAAAAGATCTAGTACATTTGTACTGTATTTGTAATCACAATCTGTGTTTCCATTTTGGACATTTTCAGCATCATCTGTAATTTTACTGTCACATCCCTTCTCAAGTGTACGCTCATATTTCTTGGTTATCAAAGGCACTACATTTTTTGTATCCAAAAGTTCATCCCTTCCTTCATTACTACACTCTGCCCCACTAATTATGTGTTTCTCTGTCATTAAAGGTAACACATTTTTTATTTCATCCTTCACTTCATTATTCGACATTTTATCATCGACTACTTGTTTCTCAATCTTTCCTTCACTAGTACACTTTTCATTAACTTTTTGTTTCTTATTGTTTTCATCCATTTTATAATCACATTTGGTATTTTCCTCATTCTTTTTCTGTCTTTTGATGCTGGTTTTGATCAAGTTTTTCTCCTTAACTTTTTGTGCCAAGTCTTTGTCTTTGATCCACTCCTCTGGTATGGTCCACTCTATAGGTTCAAAGATTTGATGTTTTGCCTCATTCTCACCCTCAGATGTATGGTTCTTGATCATAAGTTGGGTGAGCATCATTGGATCATCTTCAGGGTTGTACTGCAGTAGAGGCACACAAAGTAGCTCCAGCACCTGCTTCATGACATCATCCACATATGTGTTGATGATCATGTCTGCATGTCGGTCCTAGAGGAAGGTTGAAACATTTTTATATGTTCAAGGCTCACTCGGGTACCATAGCCAGGAATATGTTCACTCCTGACATACCACCCCTGGGAATTGGTTGGCTGCCCTCCCTTAAATGATATAGCTATGGTTGCAGAGCATTGGCCCAATACATCCCTCAGAGGGTAATATGGGACACAGATGTTACCTAAATCATGAATGCAGTACAGTACCCTATTTCCTTTTCTTAAAGGGTAGGGGTCTTCATGACAAGTGATGGGAAAATAAAATTAGACATACCTGTACAGAGAGGGACAGAATATAAAATGAAATGAGTCACTCGTATTCACTTCCTCTTTTAAAGCCTACAAAATTCTTAGTTTCCTCCCACAAATTCTTGCATCCATAACAAAAGTCCAGGTATCTTCATTTCCCCTTGGTGAAAGGAGCCATTCCATGAGCTATCCAGTTAAAACCAAGTTGCAAGCCTTACCATATACTGTTCATAATGAATCTCTTCCACTCCTGCACATCATGTACAAATTCTTTTACCCTATTGATTCTTTGGACTGTACCCAATCTTAGCATAGGTTACTTATCTCTACTAACAACCATACAACAGTGTGTATATTAACCCTCCCTCATGCAATGCTCTTTCAGTTTGTACTTAAAGCACTTAAACTTTTAGTTCTAACCAATGCTTTTATAGCACCAGCTATTTTTCTCTTTTAGGTTACTCAACTTTCCACTTCCTTTTCTTAGTTTCCTCTCTTACTACTCTTAGATACTGTACTCAGATTTTTCAACCACCTCATGATTATCTCCATCCATCATCACAGACAGACAGACAGATCATCAATGGAATTGATCATGCTCAATGCACAACAGTGATTAGAAAAGAAGGTATACATACACTGCATTAAAGTTAACCTTTCCTTATCCATTTTAATCACTGACCTGCTTTGTGGGCTGCAGGTTACAAATGACGAGACGTCCCCCTCTCTTCTTGGTATCTAAGGGGATATTTCCACTTGGAACTATCTGTAGTGTTGTTCCCAGACAGATGCTCAAGTCTGCAGCACTGAAATAACCAAGAGCAGTCAACACAATCATTTCTGTCAGTTTTGGATAAGAGAAGGATGATAAGCTCCACCATCAAATATTTAGTCATTTACAGTACCAGTACTTGTAGAGTTGTAGTTTGATGTTTTGCTCCCTTCCAGGACAACACCATCTGGAGACTTGCAGAAAAGTAATACCCAGCAGCCATATTTAGTTTCTTAAGGGTTGAGGGGGTTATTTGCTCACTATAAAGGAAATATTTCACTCTTTGCTCCTGGATTAATGCACTCACCCTCCTGAAGGGGTTTTGTGTACGGTGTGTAATATGATATAAGTACAGATAATGCTGGTTAAAGCAATGGTTTCTTGTTTCTTTGTGAGTGCATGTGTGTGTATAGTATAGCTGGGATTAGTCAGATAACCCAATTACTGTATAAGGAAATAAATAATATTTATATAGTAACTAAAGTATGATAAAGGAATCCAGCCATTCTTGGAATCTTGCAACATCATAGGCATGGTACAAAACCTCCTTCAGCAGTGCTATCTATCCCTGCTGAAGACCATATAAAAATAATTTACCATTGTTAATTATTGCTAAACAGACATAATCTTGCCTGAGTATAATAAAACATTAGTGTTAAAATTGTTAACAATGAAAGTACTGTATGAAGAATTCCTCACCATGCATGTGAAATGGCCAGGTCCAAGTCAGCATCTGGAAGGCCATCCTCCCAATCCAGAATATTATCATGCAGCCGCCCTCGACACTTCCTTCCATTGGCCCGACGACCAGGGCAGGTCTTTCCCTCACTTTTTTGACCTACTGTTGTAGCAGCTGACCAACGCACAAACTGTCTGCAGTGCATCACCCATTCACTAGGATTACAGGCATGTACTGTGCTTGGCACTTGAAACTTTTAAACAACATTATTAAATTTATAGTATGTATCTGTGCCAGGGAAGTTGAAGTGCGGTAGCAAAACAAAGCTAGTTGCACATGTGTATCCTTATGATCTCTCAAAAACTGATTTGGTGCCAGATGGTTTTTCTGCTTGGTACTAGAACCACATTTGTTTAGTGCATTGTGAACTAAGATCTCGTGCCACAATTTAGTACAGCACCATCCTGTACCGTCAACGAATGGTGTGGAAATCAAGGAAGCAAGAGAAGAAATGAAAAATAAAGCTAATATTGGACTGGAAACCTAGCATACAGCTCTGGCAACTTGAAAGAATGTATTTTAAATTATCAAAATAAGGAAAGTGAAATGCTTTCAATAAAATATTATCAAAGGTCTTTTTAAAATTTGTAACAAAAATGATCCAGCAAGATAGAAATAATTTCATTATAAGGCAGATACTGTACCTGGATAATCAAGGTAATTTCAACAGTTTATTCACTGTTGCTAAAATGGATAAATAACTGGCAAAAACTAACCTATGACAAAAGTTGCACTTGTCAACAAACATATCCCCATGTAACTCTGCCAACTTTTGACGCTGCAATCCTGAGCGCAAATGTAGACCATCAATATTTTGAGTCACCACATACTGTAGGTAGCCTGGAAACAAAATACAGGTATTATAACTAATGTACCCGTACTGTACAAGTATATGCAAGAAAAAAAATTGTAGCTGATATTTCCTGCTTAAAGTAGGAATTCAAAATACTGTACTTACTTAGTCATCTCAACCAGTGGGATGCTTCCAAGTGTTTAAATTCTAAGGCATGACCATAGAAATGTTTTGGGGGTTACAGTTGATACAACACATCAAAGGCTACTGATTTCTTTGAACCATACATACCACATATCACACTAAGTACAGTATACTAACCATGGCGTTCCAATGACACAAGAGACATGTGAGTTAAAGTGGGTCTGGCATCATCCCAGGAAATATTGATGTCTGGCTTGAGCCCTTGCTTCTCCAGTGTCCACACTCCCTTGGGACCTCTGAAGAGGAAGAATGCAGGGATCAAAATCATATCTTGATATGGAAATTATGTACAGTACCAGTTTAACAGAAAGAAGAAAAGCCCTTAATTCATCCTAAATTTGTTTCAGTCTTCCATTTACTGGTTGTCCTATTTTATTCTTATGTGACAACATATGTAGTTTTCTTTTATACTCTTAATGCAATTTCTTTTATATTTCTTTCTAGGTCTACACAAACCTGAAATCTGGTATCCCTGCAGAAGTGCTGATGCCAGCTCCAGTGTGGAAAACTGTGTGTTTCGACTCCTTTAGCCATTGTGCTAGAACCTTTGCCTTCGCCTTTATTTCTTCTACTGAGTCAAATTTCTGTGATAGTCAAAAATACAATATATTATACAACATATCAATGCTAAAAAGGTGAAATATTTTAACAATGCTTTCAGGAGGAAAGCATTTTACAATTAAAATTCCCTAGTGGTGTAGTTATTACAATACAATAATACAGTACTAAAAAATATCTGATATTTAGAACAATTAACTTGGTAATAGTAGTGATTAGGTGACTGGCTATCTGTTAACTTGGAGGATGGTAGAACTGTGTGGAGTGTTGTTGTGTGAGGGATATGCTTAATGTACTGTATAAGGATATCTGCTACAATATAGGCCTACTATAATCCATTCCTTTATGGCTGTCCACTGGCAGGAGGTGTAAACCTAGGTGGGCATAAATACTCGTCACTGATTGGCTGGCGGCCTCTGCCCCACTTACAGCCAAAATCTTTCCTCGCAGAACTACATATTTGTAATAAATTGCTTCCTGCTCTAATATTACAACAGATACACGCATTTTGTTTGAATTTTAAGACTACAATAAATTTGGAACTGGAATAAGTTGTCCAAACTTCATTACATTGTACAACCAAAATAAAAGTAAATATGAGAAGTAGAAGTTGAAAAACATTATGAAAAGTGTATACTACTTTTTACATTTGGTTGTGTATTTACTGCAGTAAGGAAATCAATTTGAAAATAAAACCACTATTCTTATTCGGAAAATTATCCCGTACACGATAGTTCAATCAGATTTTAGATATACTCACACATAAGCGAGATATAGAATTAATTATTTTTGAGAGTAATTTTCATCCATCTCTCCCGTAAAACATCGTACTAAATAGATTTCATATTCTTGTGTCTTTTATGGCCTTGTGTGTTCCTGTGACTTTATTGTGTTATAATATATGTGACATACTCATGTTTATCATGTACGACATGCAAGAAAAACATTAATTATTCATAAATAGCTTAATTAAGCATGTGTCAAAGCTTAAGCATATCCCCCCACTTCATCCACTTATGCCGCCTGGCATATAACTGAGCCTCTGCCTCACTGACTGTCTTGTAACTCTTGTTGGTGGCCAGTGAGACTCGCTTCACTGGCCACAAATTAAGACAGTCAGTGAGCCAGCTAAGGCTCAGTTATATGCCAGGCGGCATAAGTGGATGAAGTGGGTAGATATTGTGAAGTGGGTGATTGAAGAGAGAATATAAGACTCGCTGCTCATTTCATGTGTTCAATGACAACTTGCACAAATGCTTAGTTATATGATGAACAGTTATATTTGTCTGTCAATTAATGAAAACGTTCACAACTTATAGTCTATACCATACAATATACTGTACTGTAATTAGAACCTAAAGCAAAAGTCAGAATCCAGCATCAGTGTTCAACCTTTCATCTGCCTGGTGGTGGCACTGGGGCTGAAAAGTATAGCAAATTCATTTCTAAAAATGTTACATTACCATGGTAAACATCCTAAACATAGATTAGATTAGGAAATTATGGAAGAGAAGACCGCTTTCCTGCCTCGACTGCATCATCAAAACACATAATAGTAATGCTCATCCGAATGTGGATATCTACCAACCAAAGTTGATGAGCACACTTCCTTTAAACATTCAACTACACTAACCTATGATAGAGTAGAATCAGTAGATTATTAGGTCAGCCTGGAACACAAAATTCAAGCCTAAAATAACTCAACACCCGTAAGCCTAACATGGATGAACTTATCTATTTCTTCTTAATATAATTACCTCAGGAAGTCCAAGTTTTCCTTTATTTTCATACTTGCTTAGCCCTTCAGCATAACTACATGACATCCTCTCGATTTTCTTATAACAAGTATGAGTATTATCTCGTCAACTATAGACCGCAATCAACAAAGAAACTTACAAGTTACAATCCCAAACCCTCGTTGTTGTCAAAAGAGTATGTTTTGTTTACACTCTACAGTCAGGGACCGGGAGAGTGGGAGTCAGGGGTCACTAGGGGAAGGGGATAGTTATGACCACTGTGGGGTACTGACCTAAACTTATAGATAATAGTACGTACTGTTACTACTGTGTAACATTATTGATTTTATTTTCTATTTGATATTTTACGTACCACTATTCTCGATAAATTATAACTGTTAGACTTCCAAAATTATAATCACGATCACAAAAGGAATGGTGGAATCATGAACTGCTTCTGGCAGGATACAAATTTTCCACGTAGAGCATCAATAGCTACGAAATATTGCAGTAACTGTACTGTACAGTACAGAAGAGACAAACATCGTCAATATTCCGAGTCTTTCTGTTAAATTTAATATTGACAACACACACCTCTAAACAGAACAGACAGAATTATAAACGCGATTGGTAAGTTTTAATAATGAGGCGAACACATGTATCAATCGATAGATCGATACATGCGTCTGTCGATCCGTCTTTTTTGTATATTTAATGTTATGTGTTTATATACCACAGATTCCATATCGATGACCGCCTACATGTAATAAACCTTAATTTCAATTAAGGCAAAATATGTCTTGACTCTTGTAGTGGTAGTACGTGCTTACTCTGACCACACCTTGCACCGGACATGAGGACATCCCGATGTGATAACCAGCAGAAGAATTATATACACGTAAAGTACAATAATACACCAGCTGGCAGGTCAGCAGCCGCATACTTGTCACATATGAACTCCATTCACGATACATACCAGTGTTGCCAACCGTAGGGTAATCGCCCTATATCTAGGGCATTTCGACCTCAAATCCTTGTCTGTAGGGCGTAGGGTAATTTTACAGAATCATAACGAAACGTAGGCCGTTACAACATTTTGGTATAAGTGATAACATATTTTGTAACATAAAAAATAAAACACTTAAAGTACACATCTTAAAGTACAGACGTACGATGTATCAGTAATTATCGCGGGGAAGATTTTACAAAATAGATCTAACTCGGCCAACACTGTTCCCCTGTTAAATCCGCTGGCGATCACGCGCAACCCCGGGAACCGGGGTAACTAACTGAAGGGTTGCGTGTGAACGCCAGCGGATTTAATATGGAAGTTGGGGAACGGAGTGATGGCCGAGTTAGATGTATTTTGTAAAATCTTCCCCGCGATAATTACTGATACATCGTACGTCTGTACTTTAAGATGCTATTATGAAACGTGCACCATTGAAATTGTAACAGGCACTTTTGGAAATAGAAAATTGTAAAAAAAAAAAAAAAAAAAAAAAAAAAATAGTCGCCATATTTAGTCGGTCTCAAATTATATAGAAGGGCCCGACTGAAAGAGCATTATTTCTCTAGCAGAAATAATAGCAAAAACCCACAAGATCAAGATAAAAACAAATATATATATATTGGTGTATGAGGTGCAAAATAAAGATTAAGTTATAAGATATAAGGTGCCGTTGTAAAGGCAATATTTCCCATCAACCATTGAAATTGTAACAAGCATTTTTGGGAATAGGAAATTGTAAAGTAAAAAGGGAAATAGATTAAGATAAAAAATATATATATATAAGTTTATAAGGTGCCGTTGTAAAGTCAATATTTCCCATCAACAACATAACCAATTACACACATTTTAATTTATTCACATACTGATCAGGAACGTACATAATCTATAATCTTGTAACAGCAGGATAGTTGCGTCAAATTCAACCTACTGTTACACACAATTCACACAGGCTAATGTCACACGCAATCTACTATCATACCCAACATACTGAGTATCCTACTGTCACACACAACTTTTTGTTACACCCAATATATATACTGTCACCCCAAATTTTCTGTCCCACTCAGTCTAGCTACTATTACACCAAAACTACTTCACATAATATTATAAACTCTTTCTGTCACACTTGAACTACCATCACACTCGTAACACCAGGCATGGGATCCGCCTGTCTGATATACACTTAATAATTACGAATGTTTGCCGACTTCCTGTGCATTGTTGTTACGATAGAGGAGAAGCTAGTACCATTATAAGGTGCTGTCAGCAGCTGGCCTCTCATCTCTCGTAGCTTTATTCACACCTCTCTCACACCTTCTGCACGTCTATTTTACACGTTCTTAATTCGCATTTTCCTCTCATAATACGACATTCATATTTCCCTGATTACTCTCAATTCACACATGACGATCATACCCAATTTCCCATATCTAATATCTACTACTGTCGCAATTCTTTCAAACAAGAGTTAACTTTACTCACACCTTCCCTCTCACCATGCTCTTACACCTTTTTCCCACTTTCAGAGTAGCCAGCTTAATTAATTGTAGTCTGTCCATTTTCAAATCAGTCATTTATTCTGCCAAGTCTCCTAAAATACTCAAATAATTTCTAGAGAAGAGAAACATGTGTTATTGTAGGATTTTTATAAACTACTGCTCCTGGCGGCGGGGTCAACAGGACCATGCTAAAAACATTCCTCGTGAAACGTTACTCCTGTGTTCCAAATTTGGTGCAGTTTGGTCCACTGGTTTGGTCAGCTATAATGGATATAGCCACATACACATACATAGTCACATACGACAGTCACAAATATTAGTATAGATATAGACATCTACCCCTTATTGCCTGCCTCTCATGCTTCCATTCTGACTTCAGTAGGGATTTCAGCAGAAGAAGAAGGGGTAGCAGACCTCAAGACGTGCCGATACTTTTATTGATAGGTCTACTGCTGATCCTACTACTTATATTAATATTTATACTATTACTGATCTAGCCTATTGCTAATACTAATACCAATACTATAGTGTGAGGTGTGGTGGGAAGGTAGAGAGAGAGAAGACCTGGGAGGGAAACTGTTAAGGTGAGGGATGGATGAAACTTAATGATGGTAGTGCCGGGAATGATGCATGATGGTAGGGGTCGTTGTGTTGATAGTGTACAGTATCTTGATAGAGAGATAACAACCCACCGCCCCACTCATACATCCAGCTAGTACAGCCTGGTATGTCACTAATGTAAAGAAGGCGCGAGTGGGAGACATATGATGCAACTTTTAGCCATTTATTCTATGGGATAGTATTAAAAAAGGGTTAGAATGCAATTTCAATTTCAATATTTCAACTGTCTTAGCTTCTTAATTCCTTCTATTTTCTTCGTGCTGACTGTTTCTTATGTCTATATTCCCTTCTCCCTCGTGCTACAGGATCTTCCTGGCCTAGCGTGGTTTTCTTTGTTTTTCTTCAGTTCTGCAGCTAAAAGTATAAGTTATCGATGTTAGGAGAATGCATTAATCGGTGAAATGGAAATGCATGGACCTATAAACATTTATTTTTCCATACCGAGTTTCAGGCACTCACTAAAACTCACATTCTAGCTCGCTTCCTCTATCTCTATCCACAACCTTCTTTTCTCCACCTTTTCTACTTTATCTGTAATCTAACCCTAAAAAAGCACCAAACGACGCGTATAACACCCTCGTTGATAAGGTGATGCCATGACACCTGCAGAATTTTAAACTATCGGATTATGACCAGCTTAATTTAGCAGCAGGCCAACAACCTGCTATACGGTAGATCCTCTTAATTATTCCTCCGTGTAATCCAGCCAATAAACATAATATACATTTAACACAGTCTCGGGTAAAGTGTCGTGGACTCGGTGTACAGGTGTCACTGTTCCCTATTAAGTCAGTAATTAAAAGAATGTCCGTTTTCCCTTTAAGCAATAGACAAATACATATTTTGCTGAGTTAGTGAATAGCAATACTGGCGAAAAAAACAAACGGATATGTAGGCTAACACTCCGAGGATCATCTAACAACAGACCGGTTCCCATTGTCTGAGATAACCAAATATACACTCATCAGGCATATCATAGTCTGAATACAGATTAAAGAGGTAGTACAGAGTTGGTAAATTTGAAACAACTGATTTCTCCAGACTATTCCAAGCAACAGAACACCAGTCATTATGTTCATCTGGTCCTGGTTTTGGGCATCCATTGGAGGAATCAAGACACTCTCATGTACCAAATTTGCATAACCCCCTTAAGGTAATTTGAAACAACAATAGACGAAATAATTATTAAGTGAAGCAAAGATTGTGAGAAACGCCACGTGTGTGTCAACCCAGGATTGTTGAACGGTGTTATATAATTATGATTAATGTGATGGACTCATTATCATAATTCCCAATGTCTGATAACTATATCTGAGAAAGAGTAGAAAGAAATGTGTGTGTAGCCATAAATAACCTATATTTTGCAAAACAATATTTTACGCCTGTCATGAACATACAATATGTCATTTGTAATCAATACATGACATTCCAATGTAGTTGACGTGTATTATTATGTGACCACAAGTGTGTGTGCAGAGAGAGAGAGAGAGAGAGAGAGAGAGAGAGAGAGAATTATTGCTGAAGCCTCGTCTCAAGAATCTGATTTAAAGTTGAAAAAAAAAGTGTACTCTTATAGTAATACATTATCCAAGTGAGTTAAAGCTGGCGTGAGTAGAATCAAGCCTATATGACTTCTGCCCATCCTAAAAAACATAAGTGGCGATGAAATAAATTAACTATCTTATGCGATGATTTAATTAGTGGGGTCGTCTGTGGTGGAGGCTTACAAACTACTCCTAACTATGCCAGGAAGCACACTAATAGTACCTCGATCAGTGTACCAGAAGGGAGCTTGTTTGTCACATATATTTACAGGAATTAGTAGCCCACCAACAGCTAGTAGCCCACGTCAACAGTAGATTAATTTACAGTATTGTTTTTATAAGTTCTAATGACAATTGAGGTTCAGTAAGGCATCGTACAGTACAATAAGGAACACACACCCCAGCCTAACACTTACTCAATCAGGCTGTGTAGAAATTATTGCTTGTTATTGCACTTCCGTTGTGCGAGTATATCTGTCTGACTCATGATGGTGTGTGTGTGTGTATGTGTATGTTGTTCTTGGGGGTCACCGATCACACACACATACACACACATGCCCTTGTTGTGTTTAGTTACAGTAAGGTGGTGGGGGGTACAGGTATAGTTTTTGGGGTTGAGGAGTAGTACATGACTCACTATCACCTGTTACATTCTCTCATCACCTCCTTCCCCTCGCCTTCACACACCCATGCAATCAATGACTCACATCGTAGTGTACCTACAATATGTTATTTTACTCTCTATATTCCCCACCGTCCTTTATCTGGTTATGATTCTCTCTCTCTCTCTCTCTCTCTCTCTCTCTCTCTCTCTCTCTCTCTCTCTCTCTTCGGTCTAGTCCTCACCATTCGCCTCACACCAGTCTAGTGTGTTTCAAAATATACCCTGATCATTCCGTTTTTAATTAAAGGAGTAGTACACTGTTGGTAAATCTGGCCGGAGCAACTGATTTCTCCAAACTATTCCAAGGAACAGGACACCATTATTATTGTTCATCTATGGTCCTGTTTCCTGACAAACTTTGGAGAAATCAAGGAGCTCCAATGTACAGTACCAAAAGTATATTACCCTGTTCTCGATCAGTATAGCCTACCCAGCTGGCCTTGTGCAACTATCAGCTTCCCTGTCCTTCACTTCTCTCTTCTCTTTCGCCATTCTTTCTTGCTCTTTATATGTATGTTTTCCTTCAACCCTTTCATTCTCTCTGTTTCATTCTCCTCCAACCTCTCTGCTCTCTTTCTCATGCAATTTTTGTCTTTTCTCTCCTATTTAATTCTGTATTGTCCCTCTCAAATATGCTCATTTTATAATCTGTATGTTGCTTCTCTTCCCACACACACACACACACCAGAGTATCAAGGACAGACATTCAATGAAGGTCTGAGAAAAGCAACATAAAAACATAAACAGTTTCGCAATGGCAACTTAAATAGATGTCGGTGGATTTCGTCTAACAATTCGAAAATACGTACGGTAAAGAAATGTTACAGGTTTACCCATATATATATATGCCTCGTCGGAACCGAATTACAATATTTGACGATATACTAAGTTAGCAAAGAATATAATTTTAGCAAACTCAAATTATATAATTATACAAAAAATGGCTTACGTGAAGGTTATTAATTTTGATGTCCTTGCTACCTTGACCTGCCCACGACCTTTTTATCACCCCTCCCTCCCTCCCTCCCTGACATAATATATGGACTACTACACGCGATATTAGTCTCTGAAAAAATATTGCAACCTTTATAATTATAATCTTATTAGAAGGAACCCTGTGTTGTAGTTAGAAAATGGAAAGTAAATGAGTCCTTCAAATATTGTCTCGAAACACACACACACTTATAGATATGGAAGGAGCTTGTTTGTTTCGTAACTTTCGTGGCATAATCAGGAAGAATCAGAAGCCTCCAACTCTCATACACGATCACGGGGTCTTTAAAAGGATAATAATACACATTTGATACACAATAAAGAGGCTTGATTCGTTCCAGAGTATGCCAGGAAATAGATCGAGATTAGCGAACATAATCTATATATATTTATAAAGTATAGTGATACAACGAAAACTAGTGAACATGTGTGTGTGTGTGTGTGTGTCCTCCTGAAAACAACCCCATACTATATCTACTCTTACCACCACCAGCCAGAGATATCACTGTCCCCTCCCCCTCCTCCCAGTAGTACCCAGGGACACGTGTACTCTCCCTTCCTCCTCCTCCTCACCTCACCATCTATCCTTTACAAAAACATCATCAACACATATCAACACTCACGACTCACACAAGGACAGCTACTCTCTCTCTCTCTCTCTCTCTCTCTCTCTTATATCGTACTTACAATATGTTTTTATGTTTTTTTACACAATATTCTCCGCCGTCCTTTCTCTGGATCACCTCTCTCTCTCTCTCTCTCTCTCTCTCTCTCTCTCCTACGTAGAACATTTGGATGAATACTTGGGTATAGCCTTCTTTGGTTGAATGTATGTATGTAGCCTATATGTATGTAGGAAATTCCTCTGACTAGACTATTATATCGATGATGCTTGATGCTTGTGTGTGTGTGTGTGTGTGTGTGTTGTCCTCCCTGCCTCCTGTTTATCATTCTTTCCCTCTCTTCTTTTCCCTTCTTGTCATCACTTTCTCCTCTATCCTATCATTTGGTCTTTATTCTGCATAATTACTTCTTCTTCACATCTTTCCTTCCGTCTTTTCCATTCTTTTCTCAATAAATAATTTTCTTGGTATCATAGTAATTTCGTCATCATTATCCTCTCCTCTTCTTTCATTACAGTATTCTTATCTCTCGTCTTTCTTCCCTTTTCTCCCCTCCTTCCCTTCCCTTTCCTTTCATTATAGTATTCTTATCTTTCATCCCCTTTTCTCTCCTTTCATTACAGTATTCTTTCTTCCCATTCCTCCTCTCTTCTCTTGTCATACCCCACTTCTCCTTGTGTTCCTCTCCACCTCCTTCTCGTGGCATTACCTTGTACCACCTAATATGACTCAAACATTTAGTTCAGTTACGTGATACAGTTAGTTCTCTCCTATACGACACTCAGCCAATAGTTGTGTTCCGTTGTGTTGTTTGGAAAAATGGAGGGTTAAGGGGGTAATACAGTTTTGGTACATTGGAGGGGATTAATTTCTCCAAAGTATGCCAGGAAATAGGACCAGCTTAGCAAAAAATAATAGTGGCCTGTTGCCTGGAGTTGTTTGGAGGAATCTTTAGCAACAGTGTACTATATCCCCTTAAGTACTATCCCAGGAAACAAACCTCCTCTGGATTACTAAAAGGAGATCTGTTTTGTGATATAGCTTGAAGGATTCAGTCGAGCTCTAAGGGCAGATTCTCTTTTTAGTAACTAACTGTACAGAAAAGAAAATGATTAAATAAATAAATGAAATAAAAACAGACGCCCTCGGTTATACTAATAGGGGATAAGTTTTGTGGCGTAGTCGTGAGGAATCAGCAGACCTTCCAATTCACCAACAAAATAATCTCTCCATGACGTCTTATATAGATACGTAGAGGCATCCAGTGAGGCGTGTTTAGGGGTCAAGAGTCTCATATAATATACTGTATAGGGTCCAGCAGCTGTCGTCTATCTGTCTGTCTATTTGTAACGTACTGTATTTTATACATCCAAATAACCTTATTAGTGATTAGGAAACAATACTGTGTGTGTGTGTATGTTATATACGCACTCGTAAAATAAGTCTTGTGCTTGGTTACCCATTTGTAGAGTACAACAGGTTTTCTGCCTTAATTAATAATTGTGATCAAGTAACGAGGAGTATAGTATATAATAATATAATCTCCACATCTCTCTTACCAGTTCCATTATTCTCTTTCTTCTCTTATTTTTTTTTCTTCCCCCCATTGCTAGCTAGTAGGTTTATATTTGTTTCTTCCGTTTCCTCATAACAGCACTTCGTTCGTGACAACCTGGGCCTCCATTTTTACCCCCCCCCCTACCCCATTACGTCACCGATATCAGTCTTAATTCTCTTTGACAATAAAGGATATTCATATTATCTTCCCTCCACGTCCTCGATCAGCAGTCATCATTATAAGGCCTACAATACATTCAGCGGTCAGGCCATGCACTCAGAAATATAACTTCTTTAATTAATCTAAAACTTCTTTCCGGTTCTCTCTCTCTCTTCGGGATTTGTGTGTGTGTGGTAAAGAAAGTGTTGGAGAATTATCTGGTAAAGTGCTAGAGTATGTGGTAATAAAGTGTGGGAGTACGTGGAAAAGTGTGGAAGTGTGTGGTTGTTGATGTTCTCCCGGGGCAAAATGGCCCCCTGCCCCACAGACCCCTGGTACACTCTGGGCGCAGTGAAAAAATAAAATAAAAATAAAGGAGGGGCTGGCCCTATATGCCTGGGCTACCGATGCACATCCCAGGGAAATGGGACCAGAGCTTACTGGACCAGTGAGTCCTGCTTAGATGCCTCCGACCGACAGAGAGATAAGGGATCCGGAGGTCTTTGATCCTACAGCCAGTGCTGTGGACCCAAGTCCATGTTACCACAAGAGCTACAAGTGGGGCCGCACCTTTCATGAGACCAGCCCTGAAAGGACCATAAGGGGAGGGAGTTTATACTGCTAAATGCAAAGGGAAATGCATCCCTTGTGTGCTGGCGGTCCACACAGCAGTGAAAAAGAGCCTCCGGTTGATCTCGTCAAATCCACTAGAAAGTGACCAGATATTACAACATTTTTTATATTCTATCCCTGTGGAGGATGACTAATATACACAGAGAATAAAGTCAGCCACACCTGGGCAGGGAGTGTGTGGTAAAATGTGGGAGTATTTGGTAAAGTGTGAGAGTATGTGGTAAAGTGTGGGAGTATGTGGTAAGGTAAAGTGTGGGAGTGTGGCAGTGTGTGTGTGGTAAAGTGTGGGAGTGTGACAGTGTGTGTGTGGTAAAGTGTGGGAGTGTGACAGTGTGTGTGTGGTAAAGTGTGGGAGTGTGGCAGTGTGTGTGTGGTAAAGTGTGGGAGTCGGGTAGTGTGTGTGCTTTGGTAAAGTGTAAGAGTGTACGTGTGTGTGTGTGTGTGGTAAAGTGTAGGGGTGTGAGGGAGACTATATGGGTTGGTCTCTCTCACTGGGCCTTTATAACTAATGAATGATCACTTCCCCTCCCCTCTCGTTCCTGTGTTTAGCCTACTGGCAGGGCATTTCTGACTCTGACATTCCGGATCTGTAACATCATTGCTGGAAATGCTAAACTATACAAGACCATTCAGTGTATATTTCTATTCATATAGTTATTAAATCTATATTATACTTATATATATATATATATATATATATATACATATATATATATATATATATATATATATATATATATATATATATATATATGTACTATGGCATAATATACATATCTGTTAATTATTCATGTACTTTGGCATGAAACGTATTATCATACCTGATAATTATAGTTGGTGTTGATATAGCAGCTGGGGAATGGTGTAATGCACTGTCTGCTCACATTGTTTTGTTTACAACTAGGCCGATGCGGTGGTGCCGTGCTTGCAGTACCCATGAACAATATTTTTATCCTCGCATAAATTGACATCCATTTAACAAATACAAGTTAATAATTATAATATTTGAATAAATTTACACCTTTATTTGTGCATAAATACTTCCGTTTCATATTTTCATGATATGATGAAAAGTCCACAACATTATACATGGACATCACCGCCCCCGTGCTTCCGTAAAAGATTATACTTGCTGGATCCGTTCCATTCAACGTCGGCTATCTTGCCCCGAGATGGGAGAAGGCCCATCTGGTTCACATAATTTATACACGGCCGTTCCTGACGTAATTGACGGATGTCGGATCCGTACATATGGGCTATTGTGAACCGGGCATAAATCAGTGCTTATATCTACACTATTATACACCTCGCAGAATGATAAATTATTCAAGTACTGACGAATTTAGTATTTATTATGGTTACAATTATTATACTCACACCTCTAAAATTATTCCAGACCTAACTATTATAGCACATAACGGTTCAGCAGGAGGTTTGAATATTATTCATTCCAGCTGTTGAGCATCAGCAGGATAGGATGACAACTATGGGCAACGCAGCAGGGATACAGAAATCTCAGGGACTGATATCACTCTGCTGCCTGGAGTCTGCCACCCAAAATGAATAACATGTAGGCATACGTACTGCAAGCCATTTTAAGTTGCTATAAATGATGAGGAGCTTACCCCAAACACACGGGCGCTTTGTGGCTGCCACTCAAGAACCACAACCACTTGTCACGCAATAGCGCCACTGTAGCGGGGACGTGAAGGCGAAGAAAACCCGCAATGGTAGACAAAAGATTTATTACCATACAGTTTCGGCGACGACTGTCGCCCTCTTCAATGGTAAATTACTCGCGTCGTCCTTCTTGTGTGGCGACCACAAATAGCACATGTGTCCCCGGCCTACATCAGCAGATGCACATAATTATTTGCTCTTATCGTATACCTATACAAGTTAATGATATTTGGTGTACAATAATAACATTATAAAACAAATTCGGCATAGAATAGACAGTCAAAAAGAGATGTTACCCGAAATATCCTGACCCGTGACGTGACAATGAGTCATTTTTTGTTAGTCATGCTACAAACTATTAAATTATTTATCACCATTTTCATTCTTAATATTGATGTTAATAGATTCATGATTAAAAACATTAATAAAGACTGCTGTTTTGAAATTTGAGGGAGGAGAAACAAGCGAACAATAAATAGAAGTACACTTTTCTTCATAAGCTGGTTGACTTTTACTATGTACATAATGATTTATATATAGTAATAACCTGCAATGGATGATATTACAGTATACATATGAATTTGTGAAATAGTAATTCAGTATAATATATTTATAGTATAATAGTGTTATCACTGTAGCCGGCCACCTGCGCGAGCCGCCCTATAAGTATAATAGTCCTGCGCAGTGAGAGAGGCGTAACGGGTCGCCATCTTAGTTTACAGTGGACAGGATCTCTCGTTGTTATTAACCAGTATCTCGCACATCTTGTCATACAGAAAACACAAAACCCTCGTTGATGTACTACCATAGGTTCAGTAATCTGATGGTGGAGGAGAACTTGTGATAAGTGGCTTTGTTTTGAGGTTTAAGTGTTGTATATTTGGAGGAACTACTTTTGTTTACCTTTTCATATTTCACCAGTGAAGGATGGGGAACAGGGAAGACGAATATGACTATTTATTCAAAGGTAAGTTGGCTTATAGGCGCGTATATGTACAAATAGGTTATAATTGTGGGTTAATAAGTGTGTGTGTACTGTAGGTCAGTTGACACAAATCAGCTGATCGACGTCATCAAAAGACTCGAGACACCATAACCACACCTACACACATACTTCACATTTATATATATTTTATTATATGTTTGTACTGTAGTGACTGTATCAGGGATGAACGTTGCTGATAACTTTCAGCTGGTATTTATAACTGATCTTGAATCCAAGAAAATTATACTTTGTTGGGAGTCAAATGGATTTGTGGAAGAGACCAATTATTGTAATGGTGTAAGTTAACTATGTATTACTGTTAACTATTTATGATTGTTGTAATGCATAGAGATTCAGACTAATAGTGATGTTAACACAGTATAACAAGATGTAACGTTAGGCATTATATGTTGGTATAATATATTTTCAAGTTACCCTCAGGGGATTTTGGAAATCTTCCTTTAAATATTTCACCATTTATTGCAACAACTTTTCTATGTATCATTTCCTGGTAAATTTACAGAAGTTCTGAGTACAATATTTTGTATATTTTAGTATCATTACCCACTATTTTGGACCATTCTAATACACTTTTCATCTATGGTGTTTCTCTTGGAGATGCCCCATTTTACAAATATAATTTGGAAATTAGTCTCACCTAACCTACACCATTTGTTGAGTTATAAATGGTCTGTTTCTTATTTTTTATTGAGTTATATAAGTTTGAAAATGTGTCCTAGGCTTCCTTTATCAATTTACAACAGTCATTCTTCCATATTGGTATACAATAAAACAAATTAATAGGCTATATTCCTAGTCGCATGCCATAACTTTCTCCCATGTCATGACATAAGCCTTTGATAAGAGTAGGACTACAGTATATGACAAGGATGCCAACCCTTCCCAACTGTGATTGACAAGGATGCCCTCATAATTTTGATTTGGATTTACCATAACTATGGCTTTTGTCTTCCCTCCTGGCTCAAGTATTTAGAAAACTGTATAGTCCTACAAGGCAGTGTAAGGAGAGAAAAATATTTTAGGTCACACCTCTGATATTTGAATGATATTCCTGTAGGCTGTTTTGTAACAATCGTTGATTATTAATGTCTTATGAAGTCATATAAGCTCTAGTTATTTCATCTGTGTCATCCTACCTCTTCAGCAATATTGTAACTCTGTTTACTAACCATCTGGAATATAATTTTTAAGTTTGCCATTCAGAGGAGTCCTTGCAAGTGTTCAGATATTTGTTTTTAGGTTGCAGTACTAATAATTATGAGCCCATCTACTGCTGTAAGTTTATTAAGTCATATGTGTATCATAGCCAATTAATTTAGTTTCATCAGGTGAGAAGAAAAAGAAAATAGCTATTGATATAGGCTAAGCTCTGGCCCTAGAGTATGGTTGGTTACTTTAAAAGGTTTATAGAGATTACCTTAATTATAGTTATTAATAATTAATGCCTCCAAATTTATAATCATGTTATTCTTTTCAGTGGTTTTAATTGGAGACTCAGGTGTTGGCAAGAGTAATCTTCTTTCACGATTCACAAGAAATGAATTTAACCTGGAGTCCAAGTCCACCATAGGTGTTGAATTTGCTACACGCAGTATAGAGGCAAGTGTCTGAGGTCTTGTGATGTGGTGAATTTGTGATGTTGTATTTGATTTCTTTATTTCACTTAACTACTTGGCTGTGGGTATTATCTATCGTGATGGCTCCCTCACCCGAGCTTCTCTCCCGCACTCGTGGTCACCATGTAAGCAACACATTTGACTACTAATAGCTTGTAAACCACTCACACTACAAAAATAAATTATACAGGATATTGACGTACTTGTGAAGACTAAAATGACATCTGTAGGTAGCCACCTCACAATGACATCAACTCAAAATTTATTTTTAAACTCTATTTACACTACCGGGTATGTTTACATATCTAAGAAAATTTCACCCTCAAATTTTGTTATAAAATAACTCAGAATCATATTTTTCAACATAACAATGTGAAATATAATGTCACTGTCATTTTGACATACATGTATGGTAATTACAGGAAAAGAGGAGTGATAAAAATATGTTCTACCCTCACAGTTCAAGCAAGACTGACTGGTGGTGGGTTAGATGGCTGTAGCCAAGTCCCTGACTGCCAGCTGCAGTGTTATACCTCGAAACTAGCTTGCTAGGGACTGTGCAAATTAAAAAACTTCCGTTGAATGAATGCTACACCCGTTGTGCTCCAGAGTTGTTGGTTGCTATTGTCAAAATTTTACTACACCCGTGAATTAAGAGTTAAAGAAAGTTAATTTCTTTCAATAATTTTCTTACAGGCAATTTGTCTTCCGTCCGCTCACTATGCAATATAGAAATAAAACTGTAATAGTTTGCACATTTATAATCTAAAAATTAAGTCTAGGCATTCCGCAAGTCATTGATCTGAAAGAGGATTCTATGTGGGTGTTACTTTTCAGCATTTCAGAACACAATTGTTATAATGGTTGGCCCATGTTCTGTCATGAACTCATTTTGTATAAGTATGCTGTACAATCGTCGTCAATACAATACCCCATTACCCTTTTTTCAAGGGGTGGGAAAGCTTTAGCGCCAATGCAGGACCTCCGACAGGCAAGGGGTCAAGCTTTAGTGGGGTAATTGTTAGAGATCCTCCTCCTCAACTCTCACTCTCCTCCCCCTCCTTGTGTGTATCATAGGGGATACAAGGCTGACTGCACCATCGCAAGAATGGTGGGCAATGGGGACACCACTTCCCTACATTGTACAGTTACAGCCAAAGATTTTATTTAATGTCAGTAGATGTTTAAATTTTAACTGACACTTTATCATGCAAATATCATTTTCCAAAGGAAGGGAAAATAGTATAATCAACATTGCCATTTGTGGTTGCACATTAGAGGCTTTTGGGGGGAACTAATTATACAAACACATTTCTTTCACACCAGAAGGTGTTTATAGTGGGTACATAATGTTTTTATTGCATGTGTCTGGTGAAGTACTTTTCTATATGATTATGCTGTGCAGAACATTTAATTATTGTATAACCAACTTTTCATCATTAATCAAACCACCCACACAATGATGAATACCCAAGAATCTGAAATTATGAATAAATAATAAAATGCTCTGCAACATGCTTTGCGAGTTCAATAATACAGTAAGAAAAATTAATGCACTATAATAAAGTGGTGTACTGTACCAAATAATGTGACTTTTTTCCCATTGGAAATATTACAGTATTTTAGGGTCTCTAGTGACTCCTTTATGTGAACACACTAAGTTACACAAAGCTCTAACTGCTTGTACACAGGTTGATGGAAAGACGATAAAGGCACAGATCTGGGACACTGCTGGCCAGGAGAGGTACCGGGCCATCACCTCAGCCTACTACAGAGGTGCTGTGGGTGCTCTCTTGGTCTATGATATTGCCAAGCTTCTTACTTACACCAATGTTGAACGTTGGTTGAAAGAGTTAAGAGATCATGCTGATCAGAATATTGTCATCATGCTTGTAGGTAAGTTAGTTATATGTATCTCCATCTATAATTTTCATGCCCCTCTTCCTCCAGGAACCCTCCCAAGGAATGGGCACTGCAGAAGAATCTCTAGTTTTTGTTCCAACACTTCCTCTTTGTGGGTCAGGCCCTCTCCTTTATCTGATGCACTATGAAGGCTTATTTATAAATTTCACACTTGTCCATTCCTACAGCCTCTCCTCTGTACATAGCATTTCAACTGTTTTTTCATCTACATCTTGAGTATTTCTCACCTTATCTCTCAAGTCATAATACCTATGCCATTATAATCATTATCAATCCATCTGTAGTTTTGATGCTATGCTTCTTCCTCTTTGTAGGATTGGCCATGGAAAAAGCCAAATTGTACAAGAATTATTTAACTTTGAGGCAATTAACCCCCTGGAAAGGGACCATCTCTCACCCTTTCATGGAAAGACAGGGTGATGGGACCTGTGTATCAATCCCTACAAGGAAGGTTATGTTTGATGTTATGTAATAAATTGCATTATGAAATCAAATTCAATATTATTGAGTTTAGGTACAAGTGATGTAAGTGATCAATTGCATTATTGTGTGTATTATATAGCTGGGGCTACCCATTTCTGGCATTACCACTGTATTTATTGTATAGACATTGTGACAAGTATAGGTGAGTGGTGAGGGAGACACGGGTGAAGAATGTAATAAAGTATTATATTCTCCACCTGTATTAAACTCACCACTAACTGTTTTTATTGTTGACTGTATTTATTGCTGACTTTTTAAGTTATGACTGAGGGCTTTTATAAATACTGATATGTTATTGCATACTCATGTCTACATGAGAGTAGTTGCTCTAGATAGTTGCCATAGTATAATTTTTGTATTTCACAGGTAACAAATCTGACTTGCGTCACCTGCGTTCAGTGCCGACGGAGGAGGCGAAGGCGTTTGCTGAGAAGGAGGGACTTTCTTTCATTGAAACTTCTGCGCTTGATTCCACCAATGTTGAGACAGCCTTCCACAACATCCTCACAGGTAACTGGTGGAAATAGAACCTCAGTGGCCTTCTTCCCTCCATACTGTGGTTGTCAGTATTGGTAAAATGTTTTACAACCTTTACTGTCTTTATTGTAAGTTTTGCAGTTTGGCATCTTTTATGATCTTTGCTTCATATATTGCCTACAGGTAATTTTTTTACAATATTAGAGTTAATATAGAGGAATATATTCTATGTAGTTACTTGACTATATTCTGATTGCTAAGTACGCACAGTATATAAAATACATGCTGGTTTATACTTGCTATGCGAGGTATATATATATTGAGAAGTTTATTGCAATTAAAAGTATTAATTTAGGTAAATTTGTTATAAAAGTATTAATGTTGCATTAAATTGCAATTAATTTTCTTCATTGCTGGAACTAAAAACTTGCTACAAGTTATATGCTGTGTGTACCCTGTGTGAGCAAGATTATGCGGTCCAATAGTTGAATTTTTTCTCTTACAATATGTAGGATAGAAATGTACAGGTACAATGTTTGGATGATAATGGCATGATGAGCATTAGTGTGGCATTATCTGTCTACATGTACATTAACCCTTTGCAAATTGTTACAAAGCTCCTGCATGTTGTTATGATTCAGATGCTTTTTAAGTCTTGAATTATGTTGCAACCATATTTATAGTACAGAAAGTATGAATGCCTAATACCAGTTGCAAATGTGTGAATTCCTTTGGAAATTTTAGGACTTATGAATGCATTTTAATGGGAATGTTAATAGAATATGAATGATAAGTTAGCAGTATTAACCACTGACTAACACATCTCCATTCTTTGCATGCCGGCTAGAAATTTACAGGATTGTCTCCCAGAAGCAAATTCGCGATCCTCATGACCACGATGACAGTCCAACAGCTGACGTAAATGCTATTCACGTGGAACCAACTGTTAATGCTGAGAGTGTGCGCAAGCAATGTTGTCAGCAGTAGGCAGAGCTACTCCTCACACCGACAAATTTGAGAAAAGGGTTAGAGTCAGCATTCATGTCCAGTGGGAGAGTGTTATTGGCACTTGCTCTTCCCCTAATTCTATGTTAAACACTTCATTTCACCTCATTGTGCTTGTTGTCTCGTACACTTTTGATCCACTGGACTTGGCAAGATTACCTAAGTATGCTGCTGATCTGTGTGGAACTGCTAAATTTTGTAAAGTAGATGGCTGTTAAGGTTGAATTTTCCAGTTTGCCCCAGGGAATGCTGACCTTTATTGCCCATTTTATAGATGATTGCAACACGTGGCTTTTTATGGGCTAAAGTCAGTTTTTTCTCCTTTTAAATTACTCTGCCTAAACAGGCTGGTGGTAAAGGCTAGTTGAGCATGATGACCACTTTGTTTTTGGGAAAAGCATTGTAAGTTATGTACTATTGTGCATGATGAACCAAGCTTTTAGACCATTCCTGTTAACTGTTGTGTCGAAATATAATGGACTGATGCTTTGTCACTTTTTTCATTGAATTGGTGATGGATATTTTAGAACAGCTTGGATTTTGGTCGCTAGGAGGTTCCCCGTGTGCATCAAGTCAAAGGCTTTTTTATCTCTCGTCCTAAGATTTTTTGTTTGTAAATAGGCTCTCTCAACCTTTTAGTAGCTGACCAATGCTCTTGCTTCCATAGTTTAATTTGCTAGTATTGTATTTATAATTTTTGAGGTCTGTTTTTTTTTTATGATGCACATTTATGTTGAGTGTTGCATGCATTGCTTACTATAGGTATTTTGTTTAGGCCTACCATACAATTTGCATGATATTTAATCATCCCATATGCAAGTACTTTTGTATAAATTTCCTTTGGGAGAATATGTTCTCTATATGTATCCAGTGATATGGATAGTGCAAATAACATGAAGGAAATTATGCTTGCAAATATGAGGAGATTTTTTCAGTGAAATTAAATAAGAATGTTTGATGGAAAAATTACTTGAAAGGATGTAATGTAGGTATTTTAGGAGCCAGGACAAGCTTAGTATGATAGTATGCCAAGGTTAAGAGGATGGTAGAGGCAAAATGGTAGAAATGACTTGTTAATAAATGACAGGATATCAGGAAAAATAGAGAGCATGTTGAGTGTAAGAATTATGAAAAAAAAAGTTAGAGAAAATGAGAAAGAAGTGAGGAACAAGGAAGAAAGTTGATGAAACTCTGCCAGGGCAGGTTGGAGTTAGTTTGGTCACAGCCATTTCACTTGGGATTACATCATCAGACAATACTGTAGATAGATAGATAGATACAGTAGTGTTATTTTGTGTATTGTGTGTAAGGAAGGGATGATGGGTAATGAATATTGAGTGTTTTGTGATGGTTGGGGATGTGTATGTTTTTAGTTATACAAAAAGCATGTGAAAGTAGATTATGATTATTATTACCCCAACTTCATGTCATTATGACCACTGTGCATCACAAAACATTCCTTCACGACAAGGTCGAAGGGTTATCCATCCTTCTCCTGATTCCTGCACGTCACTACCATTGCATGAAGGCAACAATCTCCAGCACTTTAAGCTGCAGAAAAAGATTATAAGGTCCTAATGCTTTTTGTGGAATTAGAAAGTATATTATACAAATAATGTAGGTTTGTTAGGTGTTGAAAATGCATGATGAAAAAGGAAGGCATCAGAATATGGTAAAGAGCTTTTATAATAGAGTATTGCATGTTTGAAAATAAGTGGAGTACTGTACTGTGACTGGTTTCAAATCCATGATGGAGAGAGATATGGATGAGGATTTTTCTTTACATTGAAGAGGAGAGCGTGAGGATTTGCGGTTCCCAAGATGTAAATTAATGTGTTTCATAGTTTCAAAGTCCTCTGTAATGCAGTAAGTAGGCATTGTCTAATATGGGTTGTGAAAACTATTGGAAATGTTGTAAATTGCATTGCACACTGATATTTAATCCTTTGATATCTTCACTGTAAAATTTTGAAAGAATATATTGATAGTGTATCATTGCACAACAGTAATTATGGTTGTGACTAATTTGCTTTAATTAGATTTCCAGGAAACGTCACTGTATGTACGCTATTGACGGAAGATTTGATGATATGTTCCAAATCAACTTATGCATAAGCATCATTTAAATGGAACCATTGTGGACAATATATTTTGCTTTTTCAGGTCAGAGGCACTTACTTTGCAGTATGGTAATTTCACTTAAAAATAAGTACTGTACCTTTGACCTAAGGATGCATTTCTTATATTGTAACAAAGGCTTCTCCTCAAAAATGGGAGTAATTTCTTGAAGGTAGACTAATTTCCATTATCATTGTTCCACAGAGATCTACCGCATAGTGTCACGGCAGCAGCTGCCGGATACTGGCGCCAATGAACCCCCGGGTGGAAAGACTTTCACCGTTGAGCCCACAGAACCACCAAGCGGATCCTCTTCCAACAATTGCTGTGCTCGCTAGTCTCCTCTCACGCTACCACCCACACACCTGCCCTCCTCACTTCCGCCCTCTCCACGCTGTCTCACCCATTTCTTCTTTCCTCACTTCTACACCCACTGAGATCTTCTACTGCCTGTATCTGGATGTCACACAATGCTGCAGATTGGTGGGGGACAGTACCCAACTACAGGGGTTCAAAGGTTGTTTAAAGTCAATTATTATGCTATGGTTTGCTCACCTCTGATGCAGTCTGTTAATATTTGTTCTCCACTGATCTACACTGTTACATCAGCAATCTCTCTGCTACTCTAGGCCAAAAATTTATAAGTCGGTTGTAATATAAGTAATTTAAAAAACTTTTACTTGAGGGCAATTCCTCTTTGAAGGAAAAAGTAATAACAATTAAATTAGAAATTTGATTACGGTATTCAATATTGTAGTCCGTGTGTCTGCAATTTTGGTAAAATTGGCTTAATTCTCTTAAAGAAGGGTTGTTGTAATACTTAAGAGGATAATTTAGATACTGCTGCTCCTCTTACATAAAGTTAAAAGTTAAATATATCAAACTTGTTTATTCACTAACACCCAAAAAGATTTATTATTTATTTTAGATGTCATTTGCAAGCACCATCATCTGCATTTCTTGTGCAGAAACTATTGTTACTTTCTGTCCAGCTGTTAAGATATCTGCAATAGGAAATTAACACTTTTTATCATTTCAGTTTGTCAAGAGTATTTCCCATGTTTAGTTCATTAGGTGTTCTTATGAAAGAATTAATGTATGCTTGTGGTGTAAGGAAGAATTTCTCATTTATTAACCCATTAGGACTGTTAATAATACAGAGTAAATTGGCCGATAGAAATGAAGAGAGAACTGCATTGGCTGCCTTATTTCCTGTCAGTGACACCTGGTAGGGGGTCGCTGTTTAACCGTGTGAGACGTGATTGATTGGTGTGGAACATACACCTCATAATAGTTTAAGGATAAATTGTAGGATTTTCCAGTTAACATGGGTAGATCTTGTTGGTACCCTAAGCTTTTGCAAGTGAATACCAGAGGGAATCTTTAGTTCCTGTGTCCTCCAGACTTGAGTAGCTCTGGCATATCATGTTCATAGTAATCTCAGCTAAATTTGAAAAGCTGAATACTTCTTTGCAGTCCTTGATGAGAGCAGAATTTACCAAGGTTTGATGTATATCTCCTAATATTAGTATCAAGTTATATTGAAAATCTAAAGCTGCCGTCTGATAAATTTGAATGAAAGGCTCAGTCATATCTAAAATTGATATATGTAAATGTTTCACTACATTTTAGTGATATAGTTATTCAATTGCTGTTGCATATTGTATATGGGTACCTGAAAAGTTATGCCTAAGATATATTAATAAATTTATGAAAGATCTTGATGCCATCTACAAGCAGATAAGAAATAGGAAGAATGTTGTGGCAGCAGGTAAATATATACATTGCTAATATACTTTGAGTCATCATTGCTGTCATAGACAGCCATTGGTGTTTACATAATACAGTAACAGAAATTTGACTTAGAATTGTAATTAAAGTGATCCCCATACTGTACATGTAAAAAGAGGAATAGAGTATATTCAAAGGTGTTATTATATTTGGTAGCATATGGGTCTCTTTATTAATGAGCAAAGGCTGAGTTGTTATATATGACCACTTAAAATATATGTTGCCAGTACATAAACTGTGTCTAGATATACCTTTGTTATTGGGTACAAGACCAAAATTAATTCGGTGGATGGTTCAAAGATTTAACTGTCGTAATTTCATATTCTCCATTGGATATTGCTGTTACACCAGTTATTAACAACCATTTTTACTAAATAGATAAATTTTTGAGATTGCATAGGTCATGCTTGACGCATATTGTTAATATTGCCGACTTCTTGGCTGTGTTTGAATTAAGAATGTATAAAACTTCACTCTATGACCATAAAAACCATTACATTTGGATAATACAATCTTAAAATGGTAGGGGACTTATTTGTAATTTGGGAGAGATAGGGTGTTCCTGTAGTTAAAAGTTAAGGATCTGTCCAATGATTGTAGGGTTTAGGGATGACAGGGGACCTTCTGTTGTAAAACCAAGCTGGCATTTTCAAGGTGGATGTATGTGTTGATGTCTTGCCTGTTGTAAGGGGTGCTTTTCTGAGAGGAAGTTTAGTATGACTTGAGTTCTATCTGTAGTATATTTTATATGGGTTAATATAATCATAATAATCCTTTTTGAATAAGTTGTGTATGTGCTTATTAAATTTCTTGATTTAAACCCAAATTATGAATAAACAGGCAATATTAACATTAATAATTGTAAGACTTGCCTCTGTGTGACTGAAACTTCACCTAAAACACAGTTCAGGTACACTAGAAGTTGAGTCTGGCAGAATGGTGCTGGTATTGCCTTGAGTAATACATGTGATTAAACTTGTCAAGTGTAGCCCTGGTTTCACGCTTGCATAGGAAATTTTGTAAAGCAATGTAAAGAAGCACATTATTTGCAATAAAAGAATGCTAAATATTTACAAACATACAAAATCTTGTTTAATTTTATATTCACTAATGCCTCTTGTGAATACTTTCCAGTCTCCTCTCAGGGAAATAAATTGATGTGCTGTACCTCAAAATAGCATCCAGACTGTCTAGTGGCAAACTGAAAAATCAGCAATGTGATTTGAAATACGACCTAGATATTGTTGTAATTCCTCTGACTGTTTGACCAAACAATTTCAAGCCTGGTTGACTTATCATGCCATGCAGAGACTCAGGTAGGGAGGGAGGCTCCTTTTAAATTCCTTCGATTTCCTTCATGCTTGCTGTCTCGCCACTCTATCACTTCCTCCCTCATGCTACCAGATCATCTACAGGGTTATTCATCCTCGAATTATTTTCAGCTGTAAAAATCAATAATTAATTATCTGTTTGGTACGGCTGTATGGCCCATACAGAGCCCGTAATGTAAGTTGAAACATTGGAAGGCTAACAATTTCACCTAGACATTTTTATCAAGATGTGTTTACTATAAAAAATAAAGTCCTAGTGGAACTTTTCTTCGGTAATACTCTGCTGAAGTTCTCTGAGTGAATATATTTGTGAAGAACGTGTTTTTATGATTTGGAAATTGTAGAAGAATCAGAGTGGAGATGAGAGCTAATAGGGAACGTATTGGGTGGGGGGAACATAATTAATAATATAATTGTAAACTGTAGAAGAACCAGAGTGGAGAAAAGAACCATCGCTCTAGTTATCAACAAGTGACAACAACAACAACACAAGGAACAACTGTCAGCCTAGTGCCAGCAGGAGTGTGATGTCAGTCAGTATGGTGGTGTTACTGGTGTAGCTGTGATAACAAATTGCATTTATATTTGTTGGGATTAGGCTCATGAATAAGACAGAGTGTGCATAAATCAGATACAGTCTTATTGTAAATGTCATTATTCTTGTGGTTTCCTATATTATAATTCTTCACGTCAGACAACTCGGATAACTCAATCACAGGCAAGTTTTTTCCTTTTATGTGTTCTTGTTTCGATAATATTATCTTATTTTGATCCTGCTTGATGGTGTATGCTTTAAGAATATTTTGTAGAAATGGTGATGAATTTGTACACAAAACCCACAATCAAGAAAGTTATTTACTAACTTAATTAACTAACTTTTTCTTTTTACTGGAGCTAATTCGTTCCTTCAAAACCTTTTTCCAGAACCACAAAGAGTGCAGGGCGTAAATGTCGAAGGAAATGAAAGGATAAATCATACAAACGTGTAAAATAGTTACCACCATTTATTATATCACTCAATAAACCAAACCTGACTTGACCTAATTTAACCTGTATCAGTACCTTAGCAGAGATGAGTGGGCAGAGGGTGGTGTTATTAAAATACTGCACTTTTTTTTGGAAAAGTCTGTTTGTTGCTCAATTTGTGCTATTGCGCAATAGGAATTGAGTAACAAAGAGCCTTTTCATTGAAAAAGTAATTTTATTTTAGCAGCAATTATGGGTAATTATGGTATCTATTCTATTGCCGTTTTCTATTACGATGTTTTTACCCACTAATTTATACCATTGTAAGAGACTTCTGTATTTCCATTTGTTATTATCAAGTGTTTACCCTCTTTACCCACAAATATGACATTATAAGATACTTTTCTTCTATGGCATTTTCTTCAGAAATGCCCCATTTCCAATTATCCTACCTGACCTAACCTAACCTAGACCGCAACAGACTACCGGGACTTAGCCTGGGCAAACTACCGGGACCTAACCTCGGCAAACTACCGGGAAATAACCGTGATAAAGTACCTGGAGCTGACCAGGGTAAAATGCTAGGACTTAGCCGGATCTGGCAACACTGCTACAAAACGGCAATCGTCTAGATAAATACACACTTTTCTTCTATGGCATTATATTCTGAATTTCCAAGATATTCAAATGGGGCATATTGAAATTAGCCCGAACTTATCTAACCTAATCTAGACCGCAGCAGACTATGGGGACCTAACCTGGGCAAACTACCGGGATCTAACCTGGGCAAAATACTGGGAACTAACCGTGCTAAAGTACTTGGACCTGACCGAAGCAAATACTGGGACCTAGCCGGATCTGGCAACACTGTTACAAAACAGCAATAGTCTAGAATCTGACTCTAGATAAATACTCAATTATGTTTACGGGATTACTGTATTTGAAAGGTATTCATGTGTGAGATGTATCATTTAGTGTGTAGTTACCCTGTGGTAGGCTATAATGTAATGTTGCTTGAATTTCCATTAGTTTGATAGAGGTTGATACACTGTAGGTCTTACCTTGTTCAGTTCTTGTAGTTTGTCCAGGTTAGGTTCCAATAGTCCTGTTTATGGTCCTGTTTAGGTCAGATCAGGTTAGGTCAAGTTAGGTTGGGATACTTTTAAAACTTGAAGAGTTTTTCTATTGTTGATATTTATGTTTTCCATGAATTAAAAATCTTGAGCCAAGTTTGGGGGATGGCATATGGCCAAAACAATATTTTTGACAAGGAATGTGTTAGTAAAATCATAATTTTTTTATGAACCACGTGAAAAACAGCAGGAAACACATTGTTTTGTCTGGAAGACTCACACATGTGCAACTTGGAAACTTTAATGTGTTTATTGTGATTGCATGGATCATTTGCATGTAAATAATAATATAAGTTGTTTCTGTTGCTTTGGGAGATAGTTTTGAAAAGAAAGAATGAATATGGTACCGGTACCAATGAATAAAGGAAAACTGGTGAGTAGCCTCCTTTTCTGTGGGTCTTGTACACTTACACTAGAAGTGTTATAATTATACAGTACTCCATGAATTTTTGGTACCGTATTTCTGAAGAACTAGTTTTTCTGGTTATTTTCCACTTTATTTTTATTTTTTTATATGTGATTGGTTGATCCTTTCAGTTTTGGCCATAATATTGTAAAACAATACCCTTTAACCTAAACTATGCAAGTTAAAATGAAAGGAATAACTATTAATATATTATTTGGAACACTAAAGAAATATGAAAGAAAACAGATGGACCTATATTTCATAAAAAAACAAAATGAGAACAAACAAACATCTTATTGAAATTCCTCAAACAGTCTGGCTGAGCAGCCCAGAGCTCTGAGGAAGGCAATGGCCTGAACTGGGCTTTCCCAGTTCAGAGAGTGTATGTTGTGTTATTGGCAAGTATGGTTGTGTACATTGCAGTCTTCAATAATGTGTTTAATAGAATGGGGTGCTGTGTTGCATTCTGGACAGGCATCTACAATGGCTCCATTCAGCTTCTGATATGTCAGAAGGGCCTGGTGGTGGCAACACTTTAGCCTGGTCAGGTGGACTCTGTCCTCACAGGGAAAGGAGGATTCAGATGGGTGGATGTCAGAAGGTCATGCATACAGCTGGGTGTTGTTTTTGAGTGTTTGGATGGACTGATGAATGATTTAAGTATGGATGTGTTTCTGGAGACTGGTTTGGGGTGGCCAGGATGTAAGAGATGATACAATGTAGTACAGTATTTGTGTATGATATACTAGTGTAAGGTACTGGATGTTGTTTTGATGTTCCTTGGCATGTGTGGGTGATTTGCCTTGTAGAAGTTGGCTGGTAATTGCATGTTTCAAATATATATATATATACTATATTATTTATTTTATATTTCGTTTTGTATATAATTATATATTATTATTATTATTATTATTATTATTATTATTTTACTATTACGTTCCTTCTCCAATTTCCTGTTTCTTTGAGTGGTGGAGAAATGAGGTGTGGTACCGTTCACGGCAGTACGTTGAGTTATGGTGTAAGTGTGGAATAAAGGTGAGAGGTTTTGATGTGGTTTGGTGGGCGTGGTGTGGTCACGAAAGTTGACCAGAGGGGATTACAACAGGAGTAGTTGTGGCGACTCCGTGCCGGATGGTGGTGTTGGCTTGGAAGTCTTTATTGGGTGGAAAATGATGTGTCGTGCATTAATGCTTTTATTCCAGCTTGAATCTATACGATACTTGTATTCATATGTGTTTTCCATACAAAAAAGCTGTTTTAGTAATCTGTAATGGGTAGACAGTTTATCTCGTCTGGATAATTTACACAAATATAAATCTGGATAATCGTTAAGTGCTGTAATATATTTCAGGGGCACTAAGAAGGAATATGTTGTGTTTCCAGATGTAGTTTCTGATACCTTGCCCATGGTAGAGTACTACGGTACCTCAATGTGTGTGTTCTGCATGTGTGGTCGTGGTATTGTTTGGATGGTTCATGAACATGTTAACTCGTTGTGTTAATGATATAGTAGTAACGTTAGAGCCACGGATGGCCAACCAACCTCCCGCAAAAGGTGACTGTGCTGCAACGACTGGCCTGCCAGTAAGTAACCAGGCTTAGGATGAAGTGTGGTGCCAATGGCTTGGGACGGACGGCTACAGATATGTAATTATGTGGTCTGGTTGAACTAAGTAAGGTTCCAATCTCCTTTCCATGTGATTATAGAGTTAATCTCGAGCTGTTTAAAATGAATACATGAAAAACGAATGAGGATTGTTCACTGATGTTGTTTCGCTGGAGTCTGTTAAATCTAGTAGGCAAGTTGACTGGACCAAGGCCAAGATCTCTTGGCCTTGGACTGGACATGAAATGAACATAGCAAGTTAAAGATAGTGTTTAAAATTTGTTTAAATGACTATGGAGTTGCTGAGAGGGGTTTTCAGCTGAATAGAATCGGCAAGAGTTGGCCACTATATAACGTATAATAGTGTGCGTGCCTTTATAATATGAAGGGATTAGATTAAGGTAGGGTGAAGTATAGTGGACAGGGTGTATGAAATAATTATGAGGTAGGATATGGGTAAATTAACGGGGTGCATGTAGGTGACAATATGGTGCGTTGGATGTAGGAAAGAGCGGGCAGGATTGAAAGATAAGGTGAAACAGGAGTTCACAGGATGAAAGAAGCAGATATTATACAACGAGATTGAAGGAGCTGAGAGGAATCAAAGAAATACGAGGGAGGGAATAGAGAGGAGGGTAGAGGAAGTAAAAAAAAAATGCTTACCTGGTGATCACGGTGCCATCAACTCAGCTGGACTAGTGCCAGATACATAGCCACCATTACCACCACCACACCCACCACCTGAACCACAAACGTCGCTACTCCCATTACAGCACCTACTAGAATATTTATTACAACTCTTGTTAAATCTGTTATGATGCGAATCATTACCACAGTCACTACCATATTGTATCCAGTTTAAGCAAAACCATATATAAAATAAAGAACTTCAAGGAAACACACGCATCATACTTAAGTAACGTGACTTCAGTACAAATTTCCAGTAATTATCGTCAACGCCGCTATATAGTAAAATCGGTCTGTAAGTCAGAGGAATCTTCTTTGATATACAGTACATTGTTAGTTTGATATGATATATGTCAGAACGAGGAGTGCTGTGCCAGGGCTAACAAGTTATACGTGTACCTGACTACGGAAAGATCACTGATTATAGAGGTATGACAGTGGTAACCTATCATAGCTATTGGTGAGGGGTGGACGGGGTGATTCTTCTAGCTACTCGTGTGTGTCCCTGGATTTTCTTGCCCTACTGACCCACTGCTACCTCCCTCACTCCTAAATACACCAATATACACACATATTATACGTCCTCCCTTGATCACTACCACCAATTCTAAACCCTGTCTCTATCCCGTTGTGATATTTTCAGTCCATGCAGGGTATAGCTATAGGGGGAAAGAAAATGACTATTATGAAAGGTATTGTGGATGAATCGGAAAACAATCATAGAGTGCAATTATTATTATAACTACATAGTTTTTTTTCTCTCTCTCTCGCTTGTGATAATGTTTGTGTGGAAATGATTGTCTGTAAGTGCACATTTGGACAGAGTGATGGCATGCCTATAATTAGGGGCCCTTTGACAATGGGAAGGAGGGGCTCCTCAGTGTCGTTGACTCTGGGTACAAAGTGTTGTGTGTGTGTGTGAATGGCTGAGATAAGGGCGGAGAGGAATACACAGAGAATGAGGAAGAGAAAGTGGGGAAGAACTTAATAAAGATAGAAGGATGGTGAGGAATGATAAGTTTAATAAGGCACCGGTAGGTTGGGACAGAGCATTGATTAACTTACCGTATTTATGAGTAGGGAGGGATCGTGGGTGAGATTTAGAGAGGCAAGGTGGAATGGAGACGAGAGGATAGTAGTGGTGATAGGGACGGAGTGGGAAGGTGAGGGAAGTGAAGAAAGGCGATGATGATGAGTGGTGGTGTGTTCAGTATACCGTATAGCTTTGCCCCGAGCCAAGTGGTCACCGCAAGTGGTCATGGCAAATATATTATAGCCTTTCAACCAACCACTGTACCTTTCTCACCTGCTTCCTCTGTAGGTTATCTGTATCTCTATCACCTGCTTCCTTCCTCTGTACCTGTAGGCATACCTGGTTCACCTCTACTTGTACTGTACGTGCCACAACGACTTCTTTTGTCTGATTTGTTTTTTGTGTACCTGTATGACCTGCCTCCTGTATACACCTGTACCTGTGACCTGTTTCCTGTATATAAACATGTGGCTGTCTGACTTTTATGGTGCGTGTGAGATCTAGCTGTTTTTTGTGCACAGTCAGGGAACAAAGTATATAACACTGTTGGCGGCTTTTAGCAACAACCCCAAGAAAAACACGTCCACTGGTAGATAAAAAATGATTAATAACTACATGGCAATAACTGGTACAAGAATACATCGACGACCAATAAGAGACTGTAGTAGGTTACACGCGTTACACTTCACTTCTATTCATGAATTTTGTCCACCACTAATGTGTTTACTCATAAGGTTTTAGCTATAAGCTGATAAAAGGTGTTCAGCTGCTTTCTTCATCTACTGAATCTCATTGAACTTTTGTGTACCAGTCTGACCTACTGCCTCTGACACCATCTGTACTTTATTTCACCACTAAGTTGTTTATTACCAATACCAATTGTTACCCATAGTATATTTACTGGATTACATTTACAGTGTGAATGAGTGTAGGGCAAATAAAGGAGAGTCAAAGACAAGACAGTGACGACGATGACTGATATACAGTTATACACAAGAATGTTTTGGGTTATATCAGGCCTGCTGCTGTCACCAACTGTGCGATCTTCATAAACAATACACAAAGTCATGCATGGCCGAACCTAAATATTTTTCTGTTTTTGTTGTTCTTTGGGTCAAAGTGCAAGGTACCGGTATATACATATTCTCTCTGGGGGTACAGATGCGGAAGGTCAAGGTTTCGTAGGTGTCGTCTCTCCTGCCCTTCACTAACTTTCTATTGGAGGTGTGTGAAGTTGATAGAAAAGAACAATTGATTTGCTGAACATTATTGAGTCTTTATATAAACTTCCGTTAATTCAATATGTACTTTACAGTGTACAGTAGTTTGTATGAACAGCTGACGGTAAAGTTCCAGAACTGATATCACAGAAATGTCTAAATCTTAGTTGCATTTGAGTGGCTGACACCTGGCTTGATTTTATACTACTCATGACTAGGCTATAGCGAGTAACCTTACGTGAATTAATCTTTGTGAATTAAACCTGGCAACACCGGGTAGGCCTATACTTCCGCCAGTAGGCTATATTCTATTGGTTGGTGGGTGAGCCGTACTTTTAGTCTAAATATTCCGGGGTAGTGTCATGAATAGAGGATTACAGCTATTCGTCTCCCTTGCAGAAGCTTCTTGATCAAGATCGCCTTTTAGTGAGATAGTGAAAGTATATAAGAGGCAGACTATGTTGAGGTAGTAATACAGATGTCACCATAGGCTACTCTTGTTGGTACTCCATATGACGCTGTTATTAGGTGAACTTTATCCAAGAAACAAATGTCATTGTAATTAATTTATCTACTACAGTTGGCACCTTGTCAGCTGGATATGTCATTACTTTAGACATATACAAATAGACAGGTGTTGCGTTAGGTCGGTAGGGTCAGTAGTCACTCAACAGTAGGTGCAGAATTGTAAATGTTACTGCAGGGGTCGATGAGATTTATGGTCACATCAAAACATTGTTCATAACTTTGTGTGTATACACTTTTCATAAGTACCTGGTAGGCTACACGTGTAAAACAACTTTGTTTTAAATTACCAACAGAAGTACAATTTGTAATAATAATTTTTCTCTTGTAATGTACCTGTTGATTGTGTGTGTAAGGGAGACAACAGTGTGTCAAAGTGTGTGCGTATGTCTGTTGAGAGGAGGGGAGAGGGGAGAGAGGGTGGGGGCCCTGGGGGGACTGAAGTGCACAACAACTGAGCCTGGGCCTCAGTGTGTCTCTAGCTGGTGTGTGGTGTAGTACAGTGTGTGAATGTGTGTGTGTGAGGTGGCCCTGGCGGCGACAAGGCTCCATCACATCTATTATTGGAGTGGCTCACAGAACAACAACGTGTAATCATACCACTCTTGACGTAAGAAAAGTCATCATATTAAAAAATACTATCCCCTATTGTGTTGTTGATTGTGTAAGGGAGAGCAGTGAAGCTGTTGTCTGTGTCCTGATCTTGAGAGTGATGCATCCATATCAAGGTTTCACGTAGTCTACCTTACCACGAGGCTGGATAAAAAACGAGAACTGGCTCTCGAGTCCAACAAGCGGTACGATACCTGATGCTGTGGCGGTGATTCTTGTCTACAGGAAGTTGTAGTAATACAGGCTGCATGGCTTTGTAATACCTAAGTGAGTACCCATAGTGATGTGATTATAGTGTGAATAACTTTCTTTTATTTAGAATCTGAAATGGAGAATGGAGGAATGGATTAAAAGTTTAACTTTTAGGAGGCCGCAGTGTGGGATGTGAAAATGTGAGTCATGACGTAATCAGAAGGGAGGGAGGAAGGGAGGGAAGGCAGCTTGGGTCACGAGGCTACAAGAAAGAAAACAAGTCAGTGGCTTAGTTTGTGGACAGAACATCTCGTGAGGGGAACTACTACAAGTCCATAACGTATAGGCAAATTCTTTATACTAATTCCATCGTTTTTCCTTTTTTTTTTCAATTGCACGACTTCATTGATCTACCATTAATATTAAATTTATGTAGCCTAACCTCATAACCTTTAGCTGCATCGTTCTTCTGTGTGTTGGGTCTTGTACTTAAAGTAAATAAAGAACTTGAAAACAAAATACTGACATTGCAGGGTACTTATAGACAACATGCACACTTCTCCTCAGGTCATACAACGTAAACACACACTATGTTAAATCGTGTAAAAGAGTTCGGTGACACACACACCTTGGTTGGATTGTGTTTCTTTTAACTAAATCGAAGATGGTAATTAAAAAAGATATGCCAACACTATACTGCCCTCTTAATTATATTTCTTTTCATCTGATGCAAGACTTAAAATCCACAATCAAACATCGTGGGTCAAATTTAGCTTTATACTATCAGGGATGGAGAAACGAGCTACTGTAACTGCGATGTATCCTTTATAATACTGTACCGTAATGATCGAGGCACTTTGTTTGTTATAGTTAATCCCGTTACTGCGACACCAAGGACATTCTAAGCTTTGTATAACAGTGAACTCGTGGGTGGGTATTCTGTGCGTGGGTAAATGTCAGAAGTAGAGGACGTGTGTGTGTGTGTGTGTGTGTGTACAGAAGGATGGTGTTGTTTAGACTGAGAAGAAAAGAGATATTGAAGTATGATGCCGTGGTAAGATGTTCTGTACTACACGATGAATACTTAAGCGGTACAAGACTATATAGGGACAGAAAAAGTGAGTGGGACGCGAAAACAAAGTGAAGAGGCTAATGGAAGAACTATGAGTTGAGCGTGCAGGAGCAGCGTTGAGAGAGAGAGAGAGAGAGAGAGAGAGATGGAGTTACGAACGTGTGGTGGGGAACTGGGGGTGAAAGTTATTGCCGGGTAGACAACTGTGGGTGTATTTAACAAAGGGTATATAGGTGTAGGTATGTTGGTTGGTAGAGGATGGGTGTAGGCGTAGTGACGAAAGTTTTGTTCTTCAGGGTGTGTTTATTATGAGATGTAGCCTAGTCAGTGGGGTTTAATTTAAAGTGAGGGTCTGGGTGGGTGTATGGTGGTGTGGGTGTAAGTGAAAGTGTAATACCCTTTGGTCAGGATATATACACGATTATATTAATGGGACTTAAAGTATGTATAGTAAATGTGGTTGTAGTTACTAGCTGGACTGGTTGTATATAGGGTATAGTCTGAAGTGGATGTACAGTATGTCTATATTGTAGGTGAGATAGGTGTAATTTGTATGTACTCGCATGTGTGTGTGTGTGAATGTAGGTCGAAGGATTGGGGTCTGGTCTGGTGTAGCACGATAATGATGCTGGTGGTGGTGGTGAAGTTGTGTTGATATCAATATTGCAGCGTGATGGCGGTGTTGGTGGTGATGGTGAAGATGTAGTGAGCGTGCATGATAGAGGCTAGATCATGCATGGGTATATTGTTGATTTTGATGGTGCAGCGTGATAGTGGTGAGGATGTAGTCATGGATTTGTGGCTCGATATCAGCTTGTGGCGAAAATATTGTGGAATTATGTATAGATCTTGATATACCAGCTTGGGACTCAAGCAGCGTTGGTGTGTTAAGGATGGAGTATATAGCCTACCGTCATACCGAGGACCACGTGTATAGGAGGGAGAAAGTCAATATTCTTCAGCATTCATGTGGTATTAAATGGGAAGATGAGAGTGGTGATGACGAGGGGCCTTTGTAAAGTTCAAGGTGAAGGTGTGCATGGGTTAGGGAAGGAAAACATAAGTGGGAGTTTGACTAAATTGAGTTTATTGTGAAGGTGTTTAACTGTGTCCAGCTGTAGCCAATGAGTTACAGAAGGACGACATGGGTGAATCATCGTCAACTTATTTAAATATATTCAAATGAGTGGGTTATAGGGGAGGTGGACGTGGGTAGGATTGTAGGGATATAGAGGTAGGGCAGGAACACGTATATGAGGCGTGAGATGAAGTTGTGGTGCAAGTTTAAAGGGGGAAAGTAATCAATGGAGTGGGAGGAGGGGGAAGGAAAACGTAGGTGTGAGGTGAAATCTTGGTGCAGGTGTTAATGATACTGTACAGGTGAAATTATATGAGTGTAGACCACATGTGTGTAGTGTGTGATGAGGTGGGAAGGGTCTGGGGATACGCACATGGGGGCCTGAGAAGTGAAGGCAGAGTTCGTGCAGACTGAGAAAATGATTGTGGTAGTTATACATGTTTAGTAGGCATGAAGGAGCGTGGCCAAGACACCGTGCGTGAGTGCAGGATGAGCGAGCGATTCTGATAAATATTCCAGAAAAGTCTGCACGAAGAAAGGTGGCGAAAGTCTGGGGTGAAGGAATTTTATGTGTGGATGGAAATTGGACTTCAGGAAATGTACTAACTTCAATATATCCTTCATAAAAGGGAATGTTAAAGGCCGAGGAAAACTATTTGTGAGCGAAGGTGAGAGTTGTTGTGATACTCGTGCAGACAAAAGGACAAGGGCTTGGATATAATTTTATAAGTTTGAATTAAACTCGTAATTGGAATTTGTTTTTCCGTTACAAAAGTAATTGTCGTAAGAGAAAAGTTCCTCGTTTAATGTTGGCATAAGTTATCTATTAATCTATATAATTTATGAACATTTGTGTAAATAATCTCATGTCAGTATTAGAACAGAGCTTCTTGTGATTCATTGACGTCACTAGGACACATCCTGCTAACTTTCTTTGACACGGATCATTCCTATACATGTGACTGTGGGAGGAGGGGTTTGTTTATTCAGCCATGTTTTGGTAGTGATGGTTGGGGATGTTGGTGATGACCAGTGGTGATAGTAAAGATGGTGTAGCATGATTGTGTTTGGTGGTAGTGGATGTAGAGTGATGATATTGGTGGTGTAGCGTGTTGGGTGTTTACTGTAATGACACCACCTTTCTCTTCCCTGCAGCTCCAGCCACGCAACTTCTGTCTTCCTGTCTGTCTGTCTGCCTGCCTGGCCACACCGGACGCCTGCGGGTAAGTGTTCTCTCTCGCCTTCCTCCTTGGGCCATTTTCTCTTAGTCTTCCCACACTTCTGCTAAGTATTATTCGATTTGTTAATAGTGTGGCTTCCAGATTCAGATCATAATACACCACTGTGTATTCCATGAAAAGACGAAAGAAATACTCAGGTGACTTAGAATACTGGTAAGTGCAAATTTTTCTCTGTTCCGTTCAAGGAAGTATTATCTGTATTGTGTGTAAATTTCATGGCGTGTGTGCAACGTAAAGAGACTGTCAGCGCACCGAATGGCATTCAACAGTTCCTTTGTACAAGGGCGGAACGAGAATAGGCTATCGCTCTTTGTGTTTTGGTGCACACTGCTTATGGAATGGACTAAGGGAGAGATAATGTTGATAGAGAGAAGTATAGTTAAGGCATCCGTTCTTGACCTCATCTTTGAACCTGTTGTACCAAACCTAAACAGCAAACTCTAGATGAACACACCACTAGTCAAACTTACCACTCACTACCACCATCACCACCCACACCATTTAACCTGTCAAACCTACCACCATCACCACCCACACCACCAGACAAACTTACCACACACTACCACCATCACCACCCGCACCACCAGACAAACTTACCATTCACTACCACTGCCAACCATACCACAAGTTATATTTACCACTCATTACCACCTCCACCAGTGAAAGCACAGCCGTTCAAGATCCATGTTATCTGGATAATTATTGGTTTCTTACAATGTGGTTTCTCCAACATGAGCAGTGTAGTGGGGTCACGGTAAGAAGAGGTGGAAGAGGGACGGGGTAATAACACAGCTCTTTGATGAACGACCAAAAGGAAAACGATGTCTGTCGCCTACACTCACACTTTCGTCTCTTTCTTTCAGCTCTCTGGTAAACTATGCATGCACACAGAAATAAGTTGATCGTGTCACTTTACACACCTGAAATAATTTTTTCTCTATTTATGGATATCATTGTAGGCTAACATTACTTGTGTTGTGATAGTCTCGCTTTCCATTCTCCATTATTCCCAGTGTTATATAATTTCTTATTGTTTTGGTGGTGAGATTGTTACTTCCCTCTCTTGTTGGTACCTGGTGCTGACTGGAACATATCACACATCATCCCCTTTGTTTATCTCATTTTAAAGCTTTATCAAGGAGGTAGGTATATACTCCATAATTAAGAGGCTGGTATATTTTATTAGGCCAATTGTAAATACACCAAAAGTTAGCCAATAATAACACTTTCAAAGGCTACATCGCAGGGTTAAAAGATTGTTAGAGTTGTATCCGTATTAGGTTTATGGTAAATACGTGAAGGGGCTCCTACACAATACTTCTTGTCGCTACGGGATACGGAAGGTGCATGATTTATGGAGGAAAGTTGTGGCTCAGAGTGTGTTATTATGCCTATATGTAACCTAAGGCAAGATTTCCCCAGCTATCAGACATGATCAGAATAAAAAGATGAACAGATTACCATTTGTGGTGATATTTTTTGGAAGATACTGCACAGTTACGCCTTTCTCAGGTGTCTGAAACCTCTACACTTTCTGCCTAAAAAACGTGCAAAAGGTTGTGGTTGAAGTGAGGTCAACCTTTGTATATACACACAGGTCTGCGATGGGCAAAGTTTGAGTGCTTTGGTAGGTTAATGAATTTAACGACGTGTAAACTGTTGTTGTATACCGGGAATTCTGTTTTCTTGGATACCTCAACTCTATGAAGAAGAGTGTGGTTACCAAGGGTGTCGTTCAGTTATTGTGATCGTTCCTTCTGTCACACTGGACCAAGTTAGATTTGTCTTGGTTCGTATTTGTACCAGAACCTTGGCGTCAGAGAATGTCTGTCTGCGGTCTAGGAGTGGCTGGTCCAAAGGGTTAAAGTTTCCAAGCTGAAGGTCATCTTTCGTACAGACGCGCTGACAAGGGGAAGGAAGGAGGTTAGTGAGCTGGATGGGGTTATGAGGAGACTAGAGAGAAAAAGATAGGATGTGATCACGTGAAATTATGCACATATTTTTCATCAGTTCAGTAATGAATTGAAGGACAAGATATTAGACTACAAACTCCACATGTGCGATTCCTGCACCTGAAAGAAGGATGAACAGGATGGCAGGAAAGTATAAAATATGAGGTTGAAATGGGAGAAGTGAAAGGGAAGACATAATAGAAGGGAGGTGAGGCTGATACGATGAGGGCGGTGGTGGGTTAAGGAATAAAGGAAGAAGGAAGGATGGAGAGATATTCATCCTCCCACACTCCACTAGCCTCTCCACCTTTATACAGTCTCCACCTGGTCCTCATATTTCCCACATCACCTCTACCGTCTCAGTGAAGCAGACCAAGTGTCTCCCACGCTGACTTCTCGAGCGAAAACAGTTTATGACTTAGTGAGTGAGCAGGATGTTGCTGACTAAAAAACTGCCATTTATTCAGAATACCAGATGAGTGGGTTACATATAATTAAAAACATGAATAATTCGAAACGAGACCCGAAGGAGATTACAGTATATATATTTTTTTGGGGGGGGAATCCAGTGAGATGAAATATCAAGGGTATAATTTTATATAGTCCAGAGGTCGTATTTCTTGACATATTCGCTTTAGAATTTTGATTTTGATAAATTGTATATCGGTATCTAAATTCTTCTGGACTTTTTATGAATGCATAAACTGAATAGTAATTAAAGATTAGACATGCCTATTGCATTGCAGGGAAAAGGGGTGATTCGTAATGATTCTTGTGTACAGTAACGAACTGCCTTACCTGTTTTTAGCCAATAATCATGTATCTTATCCTTTGAATAAAACCAGATGAACGAAATACTGCACTCCAGACGTTCAGACGTTGAAAAATGCATTAGGGAAGACATAAAGTACGACTTTCGTCATGCATAAATTTTCATGCTTGTGTACTACACCGGAATTTTACCAAAACAGAAAAATGCCTGTCTCTCAAGAGTCAAAAAATGTACAGTAGATGAAAAGATTTGGTGGCTGTGAGCGGCAACTATTTACAATACAGAATCTGTAAAGTGTTAAGGTGTTGATATTATTGGTATTGATGGTACTTCTACCCTGGAGGCTCTGTGGTCGTGGGAAGGTGTGGTTATTTGACAACCACTTCCACCCCACTCCCCCTTCTCTCTCTCTCTCTCTCTCTCTCTCTCTCTCTCTCTCTCTCTCGTATATAACAATGATCTGATTTTGAAGGTGACATGGCCAGACTTAACTTTTTTTTTTCAATGTTCAAACACTGAACATATAGGCTTCATAAAGCTCTTTACCTTGGTCCAGGTCAACTGCTACTCACACACACACACACACACATGTCACGACTTCCGAACTGGCACACAGCCACAGAGGGAAGGAAGTGAGGGTAATTCCAAAAAACTGCAGCTGTTATGGTACCAGCAAGGGTGTTTTACGACATTCAGTGGCTTTATAGTTAGTGCCTGAAGCTCAGTTTGGAAGACGATTCATTCTCCCAACTTGTAGGTTACGAGTCCAGCACACTAACCACTCAGCCACCTCTCCTATATGCTTACTTTATGAGTATATTCAGTACCTATATAACATTACATGTATTGTATTGGCATTTCTTACATACACAAAGCATACTCATTGTATAATCATCGCTCAAATAATATACCGTATCATAGCCTATATGAATTATGAACGGATGGGGAAGTATTGTTTCGGTAGGAATGGCACAAGAGTTTCGGATATATTATTGATGCCATTGTTGTTTTAGTCATATATTAATGGAATCCGTGAAAATACTTTTTAATGCCTGAGAAGTTGACCAATGATCAGAAAGTGAGAAAAATAAGGAAGGCCGTGATGAAGCTCACTCCTAAAGGCTAATCAATACAGTGCCTGGCCAAATTTCACTGGATTTGCTTTCCTCTCTGACCGTGTGTCCTTTTACTGGAGAAATCACACGAGTGAACACGCTGAACTTAATCAAACTCACAGTTTATTATACGAAAATGTTATATTGCTATTAATGTGGGAGATTGATTAAGTTGGTGTGTAGAGATGTTTACAGGTGGTAACTTTCTCCATCTGTTCAGTGTAGAAACAATTTATCAACATGATTAACTGGAGGCCAAAGTGACTTTTTATGATGGCTTCCTCGGTAATAAAAGTTGCATTAAGATTACATGGATCATTACGGCCAATAATAATGGAATAATTTCATTCATGAATTGTTACACAGAACACAATACAGACGGCACACCTCTCATTCAATGACTGTTATTACCGCCTCCATTTTTACCATTGAGGGAGTTGTCAAAAGCCGTCAACATAATTCTATTTATCTGAGATGATGCAATGTTTTGGTCCATGATCTATCTTAGAGACTTTTCCAATTCATGCATGTCGTTGGTTTTAACAAGTACGACCTTATTTAATATTATCTAGTTTACCTTTACTGAAGTATTGGAATTACCCATGCAGGAAATAAAACAAATTAACACGATAATCTTTCTTGTTGTGTTTATGTCTCGTTTTAAAATGATCATACTGGATTCTCCTTTGATTAAAAAAAACGATATTAAGGGGATTTTGAATTCTAGAGCGCCGTAATACTAAAGACATTCATAGTGAAAAAAAAATCATGGTTGGTTTTGATGATAGTACCATCTTTGTATAGGCTGTGTCATGCCCTAGGCCTAGACCACGAACCAGTATTTAGTGGTGTGGTGGATATTCACGTGACAGAAATATCGTGGTATTTAAAGTTTGAAGTGGAAGGAATCGCAGACGAGATAAATTTAGCACGATATACGACCTTCACAGTGGCCCTCAGCCCTCAGCCCTCACTCTGCCATTTGTTTATTCTCGTCACCTCATGGCTAAGTTGACACACCTCCTCCTTCAGTTACTCCACTGTTATAAAAATGCTGAGAAGGATTTTTGTTTTTTTAATAATAGTTCATTTTATATAGGTCTACAACTCTACATGGATCTTTGACCCTTTTGTTTTAAAGAAATAAAGACAGAATAAGGGTTGTAAGGCGAACAATAACTGATAAAGAGTTGTGTATCCACCTGAAGGGTTATCAAAGTCTAGTGACAGTCACACTAATATTTCACTCTTATTATTATTTTTAGTTGTGAAAGTCTAAGAGCACTACCACCAAAATTACATCTTCATTCTTCCCTTAAAGAAACACTTCCTGGATCCAGATTCTGATCTCCCCTGAAATCTTATCACTTGTTGCCAGTCACGCAGTTGCCTTTGGTAAAACTTTGTGATGCTGTTCTGTTTACCGAATGTAGCCTACTCCATCCCAGGCCTATTATTCTTTTTATTAGTATTTTATTTTTATTATTTTATGATCTTCAAGAGAGGAGGAAACAAAATTTATGCCTGTTGTTCTATCAGTGATTTGGTTTTGCTGTGTTAATTTGATTGGACAAGGAATGTGTAACCACCAAATGTGAAACTAATGGCAAGTTGAAGGGTAAGGAGGATAGCCTATAGGATGTCGGCTTTTTGGAGACTGCTATCTCCTCTAGATTGTGAAATGAAACAGACTATATTTCAAAGGGGTAAATGACCTGTTCCGTGGCACACACATAGGAGGAATCAGTAGCCATTAATTAGCTGATGCATTTCACCCCCTTTAAGGTGTGTGCAAGTGACTCCTCCCAACTAATGACCTCTCTTATACCTCATGCTAACTAACCTCTCTTTTAAGGCGAGGTAATCATGAGTAGAGGCACTTATTCGGGGGATGAGGCAAACGTGATGTTGTGAGGCGAGCCAGGTGACCACAGAGGCCTGGGTGGGGTGGTCATAATCCTTAGAGAGAGGGGAGTTGCCGAGGGGGAGATAACACTCAGAAGGGAGGGGAGCTGCTATGATAAACACTTAAGAGTGGAGCTGATAACGAGGAATGGGCTCCGCATTTTAAAATTTGTTCTTATATATTTATTATTTGACTGAGAAATATGAGTTCGCATAATGTTCTCATCTGTGAGATATAGGAAGTGACTGAGGTCCAAATTCACGTCCAATTTCGCTCGAGATGCCTAGACACATTACGTATGCAGGAGTGTAAATCATAGTAAGTAGTCGTACATAAAAGCAAATAAATACCATTGCTAAGAAGAAAAACACACACACTAAAAGAATACGAATAAGAAAAGATGGGGTGGTAACCGTGGGGAAGTGGCGCCAGTAGAGGAGGGACCCATTAACGACTTGCCAAAATAGGACCAAGTATGTCATTAGTGAAGCTGGGTACCGGGTATGGTGGCCTGACAACAACAACAACAACATCAACACCTATGGAGGGAAGGAAAGGAAGCTGAGGTAGACTATGGATGATTGGTGAAGCTCTTTTCATCAGACACATTATCTAGTCTTCTAATTAATGAAGTAAGAATATTGGAGATTAGAGAGACCTTCAGATATTGCCCAATAAACTCCTATATTAAAAAGAGACCCAAATCATCGTCATATCGTCATCAAAACACGGACACCACGACATGACCACTGACACATAGCTGAAGATAGTAGACCTTACCTTAGTACCGTAAATACGAGTGACACTGCTATGACGTGTGGGGGGAGGGGAAGCTCTGAAAATACCTGTGGAGTTGTATACGTAAAGTGAAAGGCAAGCCCAGGCACTGTACAGGTAATAACCATAAGAGAATGGTAGAGGAAGTGGTGATAGTGATGGTGGAGGGGAAGGAAGCAACCACCATCATCATCACCACCACCACCACCACCATCATCATCATCATCATCATCATTATCATCATCATGCACCACCACCACCACCACTTCACCTTCCTTCCATCCCCACATCTCACTTTCTCTCCTCCACCTGGCACTCCGATTACTAATTTCTTCCACCTGGCCACGCCCCTCGTCTTCCTGTCGCCACACTAACCTCACGGACGGTTCAAAGAGTCGGGAGTATTCATGGTACAGTGGTGTAAGTTTCAGTCGTATTGTTTCGAAAATTTTCTTCCATGCATCTAGACGGAATCATCAGCTTAACATTTTCAGTTTTAGTTTTGGGGCTTCAATGTATAAGTTCCACATGTATGGGTAAGGCAATAATTACATATGTGTGTGGTAGCTTCGATGATGTATAATAGTATCAGTATTAAAGTTCCACATAAGTTTCATCAGTACATTATATATGCATAACCAGACACTTCAAGTACGTCAATGACAGCTTCAGTAGAATGGTATAGACTTACTATTTGAAGCATATTGGATCTTCTTACTAATACCCTGCTCTGTCATGTGCTGTACAGGTTATAAGGTATTGTGGTATACAGTACGAGGGTGATAATTGTACTGTACGTGAGAGTGAATTGTGTGTGTGTGTGTGTGTGTGTGTGTGTGTGTGTGTGTGTGTGTGTTCCTTATGAGCTTGTACAGTATTTGTTTCTGTATGTGTGATGTAAGCAGTGTATAGTGGGTATAGCGGTTCCCTTGTATGGCTTCTCCCGACAGCTGGTACAGTCCACTATGTATTATGTATTTACGACACAGATAAGATAGTCAAGGTTACCCACACACCAGACAACTTCGCAGTTCAACCCTAACTCTCTGAATACTGATGAAGACGGGTCTGGACGTCTAAGGGACTCTGGAGCTCTCCTAATTGTTTACCTGAATGATTTACGACCAGGGTATACATCTACAGAGTGGGGCAAGATTGAGAGAATATACTTAGACATACATATACTTTTTAGTAAAGATAAAGAAAAAATCAAATCAAGGTTTAATTAAAAGAATCACTCGTTTAAACAAAGAGAACTGGCCGAGCTATACGGGCCGAACAGAGGGGGCCCAGTGACGTCACAACTACCCAGCTGGATGTCCTTTAATTAAGGAGACAGTCGTGGCAAACTGAAAGGTTACTGATTCCTCCTGACTATTTCAAAACAACAGACACCCTTAATAGTACTAATAGGGGATTTGTTACGTGGCATAGTTTGGAGAAATGAGACCTTCCAATTCACCAACAAAAAAATCTCCCCTTAACCTATACCGTAGTTCTGTCAGTGTTAAGGTGCGGTAACTTATAGAGCACATCTATGGGTGGTATTGCTAGTATGTAGTCCTTGATGCCCAGTCTGTAAGCTCCCATAGATAATAAACATTAGATGGTGAAGGGTTGGGATCAGGTTGTGGTATTTCTAAAGATTTGTATTAAGAGTACAGACCCATATCTTGCAGTGAACTTCCGCCTTCTTCATGATATTCCTTACTTTGTTTCCGGTTGTTTTTTGTAGGTCATGTTATGAGCGGTATCCGTAATATTGTTGTTGCATGTCTAAAGCGCAGGGTAAATCCGAGTTGGTGGTAGATATGGCTAGATTTAAAAGAATATTATATACAGGGTCCTCCAAGCAGCATTCAGCGAGGAACAGAACTCCAGATACACACCATAAGAACCCTGGGCCTATTAGTCAGCCGTATATACCTTTGAGTGACGTCAGGTGCACCAAGGGAGTGAAGTGCATGACGCAGTGGTCGAGGTATGCCAATCCGGCCTCATATTATATTGTTTGTGGTGGTCTCGGTCTGACTCTCCCAGCCCTAACACACTCACTGCATTATGTACCGCTTTGTTTGACTCACTCACATATAGGTATTATTATTATTATTATTATTTTTTTTTATTATTATTATTATTAACTTTCACTCCTGACCTTGATCGTGGATGGGAATTGAAGGCTTCCGTGTCCTCCAGACTAGGCTATGCCACGGAACACGCTCCTTCTATACAGGTGGTGTTTCGTGGCAATATTTGAAGGACTCGTTTACCTCCAATTTTCTGACTATACATCACATGGTCCCTTATTAAAGACTCAACCATATTTAGAGTCAGACATCTGCTTTCCCAAATCAGTGGCTGAGTCAGATTCATGTGGTGAATATCATTAGCCTGTAGTTAAAAGGTAGCTAATGGAAGGGACTACAGTGGGATATAATATAGTGTCAACATCTGGACTTATAGGAGTTTTGTAATGTGCTCGAAAATGATAAATAGATATAATGACGACTATTGTTTGCCAGTGATTACATGTCACCACTAATGATACGAGTAAATACTTTAATATATATGTGTGTGTGTGTGTGTGTGTGTGTGTGTATGTTTGTGAGTGTGTGTGTTAAGTGTGTGTTGTGTGTTGAATGTGTGTTGAGTGTATGTATGTGTGTTGAATGTGTGTTGTGTGTATGTGTGTGTTAAGTGTGTGTTGTGTTGTGTGTGTGTGTGTGTGTGTGTGTGTGTGTGTGTGTGTGTGTGTGTGTGTGTGTGTGTGTGTGTGTGTGTGTGTGTGTGTATGTGTGTGTGTGTGTGTGTGTGTGTGTGTGTGACCCATATACCTGATGCAGTATGTTGTACAGTATACATTGTTTGTGCTCTGACTGCTGACTTGAATAGTTAACCGGGGGGTATAATTTATAGCACATTGTTTTGGGTGGTAAATCTGGAGCAAATTATTCCTCCAACTCTTGCAGGCAACAGGATACCATTATTATTTTTTCATGTGAGTCTGTTTCCTGGCATACTTTGGAGGAATCAAGGCGCTCCAATCTATCAAAAGTATACTATTCTCTTAATGTGTGGAGTTTTCTTGTTACTCCCTTCATCATTCCACCATTCCCTTCCTTTCTCTCTTCTCCCTTTTCTCTCTCCGTCTTTCTCTCACTTCCTTAATCCTCTCCCTTTCACCACTACTCCTATAACGGTACCGGTACCTAATTATTCCTCTCCCCCTTCTCCTTCCCTCTCCCATTTCCCTTTTCCTCATATTTATCCCATTCCCTCCTCTTAACCTTCCCATTTACGTTATTATCCTTTCTCTTTTACTATCCATCCCATTTCCCTTTCCTTTCCCATCTTTCCCTTGCCAACCTTTCCCTACTTTCCCCTGACCATCCTGTGCCTGTTATGGAGTAATGAGGGATTGGTTAGGACAGAGTGATAGACCGTGATGGTGAGAGTTGGCTGGTAATACAGTGGTGGTGATGTGGTACTTATGGAGAAAAGGTACGATTGACTAAAGAAAATAGTTTCCTTTTTTCACAGTGGGGTGTAGAATATGATATAAAAGATATATGCATCGTTGAATAATGAGTATGGCGTCTTATTGTGATGTGATGCTGCTACTGGTGTTAGGTCTGCTACATCTTTTGGAAACGATAGGAGGTATGCCATGGCTACAATATTTTCCATGATTCCTACCATTTAACCTAATTCTCTCTCTCTTGATCTGGTTGATACCAAGTTTTTTTTTTTTTTACCTGATATAGGGAGATCTTTGTCCAGTGGGTTAAGGAAATGCCGTAGAATGAAAGTAGTGTGTGGAATTGTGGATAATGGTGGTTGTCGGAACTGTACGTGAAATATTGACAATCAGACAATGTAACAATATTTTCAGTAAATATTGATCGCATGAAGATTGTAGTTGTGTAACAATAAGGGTGACTTGTAGAGGCAATAAGTTATCAGATTAGTGAACACAGGAAGGTGGTAGTGAGTTAGTGTAGACGGTGAAGAGTAGATGAGTAGAAGAGTGATGAGTGTATTTTAGCAGACCCACCTGCTCTCCAAAGTAGGCATGGCAGGCATTTCCCTCACGTGTCCTGGGGCCTCACCACAGTCTGGCCAACCCATTATTTACACTCTCTCAAGTACACTATTTACACGTCAAGGACCACCATATTTGTACCTGAGTGTGTCATGATGTATGCAGCGGCTCATCCCTCTCTTCTCTGCCCTTGGTACATCTATTATACGGTACTCTCCCAAAACCTCTGTTGGATTAACATGAAATTATATCTGTGTGTAATGTATTGAAAGTTTTCTTCTCAAGAGCCACCATATTCAATTAATTATAAATATAGAGTGTCTGTGTATTTATTGAAACATTATATTCATATTTTAGCTGTAGTATAATTTTGTAGACACTATACGCACATTTTTTTATACGTTTTTGTGAGGTTTATGATTTAGACACTGACTAAACTGCTGCTAAAGAAATTCCACTTTCAGAACTATGACAGGGACTAAGGCCAGGCTAGACAATTTTTATATAACCCAGAACCACAACACCTGGGGCAGCACAAGTGTTGGCACAGTTGGGTAAACTCTCAAGTGTGTAGCCTTACATTATTCAACTCGTGAGTTTTGTTGTTGTCCCACTTTGGATAGTATGTTTTTTCTTAATTAGGCTATATGGGGTTAGGGAGTTTCTCTCTAAATAAATGAAATCACCAACTACAACTGATTATGTAGTTACAACTTAAAGACATTTTAAACGCAGGCTAAGTCAGATTAGGGATATTTCTTGTACCGTACAATATTTCATTCATTTGACGTAGTAAAAGTATTACGGAATTGTTATGAAAGTGCATTACTGCGTTATTTTTGTTTCTCATGAGGTTCAGTGGACGTGTCGTGTTGCAAGAAATCTGTGCTGGTTTCCTTTCTGCGAGGTCAGGGTATCAGTATATGAGGTCAGTGCATGCATGAGATTAATAGATTAATATAAGAGGTCATTGTATTAATCTATGTGTTGAGGTTATAAGAAATCAGATGAGTATGTGATTAGAGTAAGAGTAACTGTTCACCATATGAATAGTTGTGTTGAGACTAAGAGGGATGAGGTGATGAGTGTATGATGACAGTATGAGGTCAATGTATATGTCATGAAGGTGGAGGAAACTGTCACTTTCTCCTTTTTTGTGTGCCAGAAGGAAACTCCCCCCTTCTCCAAGCACCACCAGTCCCGCTCACCGGTGACTCTGTTGTCACATCCGTTCATCCATCTTTTACACCCATTGCTGACGTTCAAAATCTCGGACTGTCATCTCGTATATTTTAATTGATGTTTTTATCAACCGTTGAATACCAGAAGTGCGTTTCTCGCACAAGAACAATCTGGTGGTAGTCAGAACAATTGTAAATTACTTTTGCCGCTCATTAAATGTAAAATTATATATAATTGCAGTGGCAGGTTTGTGAGAGCATAGCTAGAAGCCCACTTTCCTACTTGCTCTAAGTAACGTTGACGGCAGATGCCCACTGCTGATATCGTTAAGGCTGTGGCTGATTGAAGGTTGCCAGTCTGGGGTAAGGAATCACGGATCAACTTCTATCAAGTTTTTATTACCAAGCTAACGGTATACATTCTTTAATGTTTTGAATCCCTGAAGAGTAGGAAGAATATCGAACTACAGTCAGGGGTTGAACACAAATACAGTATTTAAAATAAGACCTGCTAACACAAATAACCGGAAAACAAGCAGGCTGCACATACAAAAAACGTAGCATAAAAAGCGGAACCAGTAGAACAGGACGTGGCTAATTTTCCTTAGCCCCGTATGAGGTGAGTTGAGTCGCCCCCATCCTGACCACAGAGGAGGCCCACCACTCACTCACTCACCCATTCCACCCTTACCTTACCTTACGTACTGTACAATGTGCGGATACCACTCACTCACTCACCCATTCCACCCTTACCTTACCTTACGTACTGTACAATGTGCGGATACCACTCACTCACTCACCCATTCCACCCTTACCTTACCTTACGTACTGTACAATGTGCGGATACCACTCACTCACTCACCCATTCCACCCTTACCTTACCTTACGTACTGTACAATGTGCGGATCCGTACAAAATGTCGTGGTACGTTCACTGTATACGGTGGAGAGCTTGAATAAAGGGGGTCATAAATTATGTTATGGGTGAATTGGAGGTGTGCTGATACTTCCAAACGATGCCATGAAACAGACTACCTCTCTATACGAGTAGGGGATCATATTTTGTAGCATTGTTTGGAGGAATCTGTAGCCATTGAATTCACTTAAATTAAAATTACCCCTTTCACTCAGAACAATTTATACGTGGATGTCAGGTTGGTTATATTTAGTGGGAAATGAGTTTTGTTTCGATTAACATTACTTCATTACCTGAATTCTACTTTGTGTGTCAGTGGGTTCAGCACAGTGACTTGCCATCCAGTAAGAGTGTAACGGGTCGGTCTTTCACCCTCCACAGTCAGTAACACGATACCTTCAACGGAAATGTGCAGTTGGACACGAAATTTTAATATTTGTGTTGGTGGGTAAGAAATGAGTTTTCGTTCCTGTTTTTATATGCATGTTTGTAGGTGTGTGTGTGTTCAGTATGTATACAGTCGGCCTCAGGAATTCGTACAAGAGTATTGATTAAAGAAGGTGTTTAGTCTGCACATACGGTAGGCATTGTTCTGCTATAAAGGTTTGGTTTTAGGAAATTAATGTACTAAAATTTCTAGTTTGTTATGAACTCTTGATGTCACAATGGTGTATACGAATTCCTGAGGCCGACTGTACGTGCGTGTATTAATGTGCGTGTGTCTGCGCTTGCTGTGATAACGTGAGGGTGTAGTTGAGGAGTCTGAAGAAGGTGAGATGCTGGATGTGCGAGAAAGCGGGAATATTTGTACGTGAAAAACGTGAGCATGTCGTGTAAAAGCAATAAGCATATAGGCCTAAGTGAATGAAGCAGTGTGTGTGTGTGTGTGTGTGTGTGAGAGAGAGAGAGAGAGAGAGAGAGAGAGAGAGAGAGAGAGAGAGAGAGAGAGAGAGAGAGAGAGAGAGTAAGTGTGAGTGTGTGAGGCGTGGGCGTGGCAGTGGGTCAAACGTCGTTGCAACACCACACACCGTACAGTATATATATATAGGAGGCACTATACCAATGGATTAGTAATTACTGTTGAATCTCTCTTACATGGGTAACGTTGCATCACGAAAAACGAGACCTTGAATTTCGACGAGATCATTAACCTTTGCATGGCTATATATTGATATCACTTATAAACGCCTACATGTAGATAACTGCGGTGTATCAGCATGAATAGAATAATATATATGTATTTATGAACTCGGAATTAAAAATATATCCATACACATTGTAGGCTACTCGATAAAGTTTAACACGACAGACGAATCATCATAACACAATATTCGTCTCGGTCATTGTCAAGCTTAATCAGACACTAAAGATACATCAGTTACCGTAACCAGATTATTGTTTCTAGGGATACATCAAAGGTGTTACATTTCTTATTTTTTCTACTTTGGTGTTCATCATTTCTTGCTCCTTTAGTTTCACATCAAGGTCGTCTATCTCATTTTCACATCATTTTTCTTCACCTATATTTTTTTTGTCTTCCTTTCATGTAGATTCATATTTCTACTATTTTCAATCTTTTCACTAACCCTTTTACTTGATTGTTCACTGTGTATATATATGTATAATTTCAGCTTTACCTTGGTTCATCCACCAGTTTTTCTTTTATGCCTTTATTTATTATCTATTCGTCACCTCTCCTTAATTCCTTCCTTCATTGTTCGTTTGTCCATCATTCCCTCTATCCTCCCTCCTGGTTCATCGGTCTACCACAATTTCCTTCCTTGCTGATCCATCCAGGTATCTATCTATCTGTCTATCTACTCTATCAATCCATCATATCTACTTCGCCATGGTCAGAGTATTCCCCCTTCCCGTCTTTTGTTCTTCACTTCCTCTTGACTGTAGCCCTCGTCACTTTGCGGCCCTCATCTCACCTCCTCTCCATTCCTGGCTCCCACACCCCTCGCCCCTCCATCCCTGTCTCCGCCCAACCTTACCCTACCCTACCTCTCCCCTCCTCCTCCTGTATAGCCTTCACCTTCCCTTCCCTGATTCACACCCTTCCATTCTCCCCTCCCCTCTCCTCCCCTCCCTTGGTTCATATACTCCCCCTCCTTGAACCTTCATCCTCTCGTCCTCTTTATGACCCAAACCTTCCTCTTCCCAGCACTCCCCTTTCCTGTCCCTTCCTCTATCCATCCCGACCTATCCTGTCTCCCCACTTCCTCCAATGGTTCACATCCTCTCCCTTGTGTATTCCTCTCTCCCACTTCCTTTCATCTTGACGTACCTTCTTCCTTCCCTCTCTTATTCCTAACGTTCTCCCCTCTCCTAATTTTTACATCCTATCCGACATCGGCCCTTCAAGCCCTTCTGAGTCCCTCCTCCTCCTCCTCTGAATACTGCGTTGTTGTTGGACTTGGTATTGTGACCTGGGACCTGGGGAACTCTGTGTGGTATACGGTGATGTTGTTGGTCATGCTGCAGAGACGTGGGGTGATGATGCAAGCCTTGACATGACATGCACTACAACTCGCATAAACTGTCTGTGTGTCTGTCTCTGATTTATCCATCTTCACTCACATGCTGCTTGCTTGGCTGTTCTACCTGCTGAGCCCCAAACAATGTGAAGGAGTGAGCTAGTGGCGGGCGGGGCGGGGCGAGGGCGGAGAGCCAGAAAAACACAGCAGCTTATGTTCTCTTTGTTGTTGTCTGTCGGGTGGTAGGGTGCAGCTTGATATAGGAGCACCATTGGCATTGCAGGTTGACTCACATGTGCACCATAACATTTATTCTGTGTACTCGATGTTTGTTTCAGTTACAGAATTAGATGTGTTTAGGCCTACCAGGGTCACTGCTGCTAGAGGCCTTAACAGGGGAAGAGGCATTTTTTGTGCATGCTATGTTTATTAAATATTTCACACACATGTGAGCGAACCATGCGTGGAAAGGTTACTGGTCGTGCAGATACTGGTTATGTTTCGAGATAATGGTGACTTAAAAAAATACAGTCGTGACAAGTTATTAAGATACGCGTTTCAGAGATTAATTAACATTATATATTTTTACTCCTGCAAGTAACTGGATAGGATTCATAGACTAAAGATATGTTAAACAACTGCTTACCATCTTATGTTAGAAAAGAGGTGAAGTTTGTACCGATTTCAAAAGATAAATTAAACCCTAGAAAGTGTACTTTTTGTTGTATCTTCAGTTTGCAGAATTTCATAGACCTACTACACAAAGCAATACTTCTGTAGATATAATAATACGGTGTGCTGCATTCAACTGATAAAAAAAATAAGTGTATTGCATATTTCATGGTAATCAGTACGCGTTAAGACCGAAGGTCATTCCTGTTTTGTAGTCATTACGCGTCACACCTTACAATACTACGCTAGAAATGTGAATGCTGGTTTGTAAGTTTCGTGGTTGTGTTTGGTGAGGAATGAAATTAACTGTGGCTTTCGATGTGAAGAACGAGTGTTATGTGTCATTGATTCTCACGAGGTAAAGTGAGTGATATGACTTTAAAAATATATACAGTAGCTCAAAAGATTTTCGCTCATTTCCCGCTTGAAACATGATGATACCAAAGGCGATAGATACCGGTACTGAAAAACCTTCAGGGAGCATCATGAGCTGTAGTGATCATTTACAGAACCAACGCAACTCTCCTCCTCTATGTTTTGTTTTATCTACTATATTAACGACAGAAAAACTATCCACCAAGAGGGGTCTGATGGTTATGTAAATGATGGGCACGGCTCATGATGCACCAGGAATATACAAGCTATAGTTCAGTATTCATCGTATGAGGCGTCAGAAGGTTTAACACGAGAATTGTACCCATGGTTTTTTATTGTCTGTACAAGTGATAAGGGGTTAATAGAGAGAGAGAGAGAGAGAGAGAGAGAGAGAGAGAGAGAGAGAGAGAGAGAGAGAGAGAGAGAGAGAGAGAGAGAGAGGTGGGGGAGTAGCCTGGGACGGCGCCAGAAGACTCACGCCCACACTCCCGCCCACGTGTGACCTCTCAGCTCTCAGCCACTGCAGTCTGCCGCTTTGTTGAACTGGGGGGGGGGGGTACTGGAATGGGGCTGAGGGATGGGCGGTATCGGGGCCTGGTAGGTGGGTGGGTGGGTGTGGGTTGGGTGACGTTGTGGCCTGATATGTATCAAGTTCTGTTCTTGCACTTAATTCGTAAATAATCATAACAACACACTTACTGAGTCAATAATTTAGAGTTGTTAGTGCTCAGTCTCGTTTTATTAAAGTTTTGTCACTGCTATTTATAATACAGAATTGCAAGGGACTATATTAATTTCTTGATATATTTTGTTGTGAAATTCACTTACCAATCTATAGTGTGTTGTTTATCTAATCTCCAGCAATACGAGTGAATTATCATGCCTTATCATCACCACAAGTGTACAATGGGTTGCTTTGGTAATAGACGGATGACACAGCAAAGGTGTTGGACCTGACTTAGTGGTGGTGTCACTGATCTCATCCATATAGTCTCAGTGTGTATGTACTGTACAGCTAGTTCCATATTATGCTGTACTTCACCACCTCTCATAATACATTGGCTAATGCGTGGTAAATTTTCATATAGATTGGCTTTATTTTTCTCATTAATAAGTACGTACCATCTCACAGGGGCTATAGTGAAATGTGAAAAGAGGAAATAATACATACATCTTCTGATGACTGCCCTTTACCATCTGGCTCTCACAGTGGTGGTAATGACAGTGATGTTCGTGGTAGAGTGATGAAAGTGATACATTTTGGACTTGTGAAACTCAGTGGGGCAATTTCACACGTGTATTCAAACAAGTGGTAAGCACTTATTCAAATTTAAAAGTTACAACTCTTTTTGTATTTTATTTTATTTTAGTATCTACATTTAAAAAATCCCGCACTTTTTTTTATATATATTTTCGTATCTACATAAATATACATTCATATACAGTAGTCAACAGAAAGTAGTTTTACATTGATTTACGGTGTGCATGTTTTATAACGTATATGTTGTTTATGTGATGAATTTGTCATGTATTCTTTTCATGTTTCGTTTTCTTTTCTTGCAGATGTTGGTGCCATATTCTAGTGCCATAAGTATGATGGTCGCCTCCAGGAGCACAGAACTGACACCTGTCTGACACACCTACTTCTACTGAAACCACGAGTATGTGATTTTTACTCTGTGATCACCTCAGTTTGTGCAAGTACTGTTGACGGGGAAACTCAGTGGTTTATTCGTCATTTGATTTATGAGATATTGTATGCAATGATAAAAAAGTACATCGCGTAGTTGTTAGTGAAATAAAACACGAACATTGAAACACTTATAATTGGCAAACGAAAGCAAGGAAGAAGGAGCAGTGCCCAAAGTGTAATTACTACAAGTGGAGGCGGAGTGGAATGAAAATGCAGTAGTTACCCTTGTTGGCTGTGAAGAAGCATGGCAGCAGTGGCCCGGAAGGTAAGTACAGAACCATTTTCTTTCTCATTCCTTACATACACTATGACAGTATGGAGAAGCAAATGATATATCAAATAACTTCATGGCCTTTAGTGGCAACGTTCCCCAGAGTGTTGGGGCTTGTACTAAAGATAAATAAAAAATAATAAACAAATTAAAAATAAATGGTGGTCCAGGGTTAAAATAATCCACAAGATGTTGTTGTGGTTTACAACATCGATAGATAGATTTTTGAGCTACTGTATTTTAAGGTGATGTGGGTGAGAGTTGTGTGTGAGGGTGATTGTTGGTCCCATGGGAATTATTGGTAGTCACAGGATTCCAGGGGGGCAACAAGAGAGAGAGAGAGAGAGAGAGAGAGAGAGAGAGAGAGAGAGAGAGAGAGAGAGAGAGAGAGAGAGAGGGTAGTGTTCGTCATGATCTAAAGATTTTAACTGTGTGAGTGTAGTGAGTGTATGAGTGGAGTATCATTAAACTCTTGGTCAGGGCCCGTGATTCCTGGCCACGTGTATACCATTACTTCACTGTATCCTCCCTTTCCTTCACGTGTACCTCAGTGACATTAGTACCATGTAAAATGTACATATACATTGGTACAGGTGCCATGAGAGTATCCTACTTCCTTTTTACAACCGTACTTTCTAACAAAAATGGCACTGTCGCAATTGTGTATCCTCACTTTATTTATGAAACCATATATTTTCTAGGATTTGCCATATTACAAGATTAATTTGAGCAAGGTTGATTACGATGTCTTTCCAAAGCGACTGCTGCACGTGTAAGAAAAACTATTGGCCAGCGAGTACCAAGGTCACACGAGAGTCAGTACAATGGTTTTTAATATACATGGGTAGATTGTGAATAATGGTGTGCTCTGAGTTGACAATTACTACCATTCCTCTTGGCCTTTGATATAATTCACATCTTGTATACTACACTTGTACCTTTAACGTCCTTTATACGATACCGCTGTTTAGTTTTAGCACTCCCCATTAATTAAGTTAGGTGTCATAGAATGGGTTGATGTTAGAGTTTGTTGTTGAGTGTGGAGAGTGTTGAATATTAGGGTGTGTTGTTGAGTGTGGAAAGTGTTGAATGTTAGAGTGTGTTGATGAGTGGAGAGTGTTGAAAGGTATGGTGTGTGTAAAATGTGTTTGTTGCTTGCTTGGAGAGGCTGGCTGAGTCACGGCAGATAAAGAGGGATATGCTTTAGTATTATAATCTTGGGTTTTGGCGGTAAATGAGGTGCATTACAGAGAAGTGTTTGGAAACTGTTCTGCGCGCACCATCACTCTCCCCCCCCCCACACACACACATACTCACACTATTCACTATATGAACCATCAGACTCCTGCTGCTCGTGTGTACAGTTACAATCATATATCCACCAACACTTTCCTTCCGTCGTAGTATATATCTTGGTAATAAAGAACAACAGTTGCACAACACGTGTATTGTTTTGCAGCACCTCATAATAATAATAATAATTGAGGGGGTTGAGTTGATGTATGGTGTTGTATGATTATACTTTGATAAGATAGTGATTTATTTGCACGATGGATGGAAGGTGTCGGTGGTTATTTGATTGTGGCTATACATGGATGGATGGATGGATGGAGGTCAGATAAGGAGTTATGGACGTTCTTTCCAACCTCGTCTAAGAAAAGAGTCCTAACAACATCACGTAAAATAGGCGTCTAGGAAATTTTGAAACTGAAAGGAAAATGTTTTGAATTTGATGTAGTGAGGCTCACACAGATCTTGCAACTTCAACATATACCTGTGTGTGTGTGTGTGTGTGGATAGGCAACACAGGAAGCTGAAATAGTAGGGGGGGAGGGTCTATCAAAACTCCACGTCACCCTCTCTACTTTTCTCTCCTCCTCACCTTCCTCACTCACCTCACCTCTCACCTTCTTCCTCCTCTTTTCCTCTTTCTCCTCTTTTCCTCTCCTTTCTCCTCTTTGTCCCCTTCACTTCATCCTCTTTTCTACACGTCCTCCACTTTTCCCTTTTCCTATTAATACCTCATGTACTTCTCACACTTCATCACTTTTTCCTTTCATCCTTCTCTAGTCTTTCATTCTCCCTCCTCCTCAGCTCATTTCTCCTTCATTCATCTTTCCTCTCCAATCACTTCTTCACCCTCCTCACCCTCCCTATCCTCCTCCTCCTCCTCCTCCTCCTTGGCCTTCAAGACTTCCTCCTGTTCCTTCGTAAGAGGAAAAACATATCTGGCCATTACTGTCAACTCCGGGATTTCCTTCTGCTCTAGGATATATAGGGTTCCCAAAGTGTCCCATGGCGCAGGGAAAATATTCTTTCCACCTGAGAGGCAGTATGCTGATTAAGTATACGTTGGCTTGTGTTATTCTATATGATGTTAAACTATCTTAAGGTAGGCAAGTTGAAGTAGTAGGACAGTATACACGTACAACAAAGTTTGGGTCAATAATCTGGCACTAGTAATAATATTGGACTGGAATATCAGTATTTCACTGCGAGAGGCTTACTTTTTTATATGGGATTTGAATGTTTTTAGACTCGTGTCACAGTCCTTCCATCATCCAGCCCCGTTTCATTAACAGTATAATGTTCACGTATTAGAAGCATAGCAAACCGATTGACGTAACTGTAGTCCAGGTGGTTGGTAGGAGTTGCACCAATACATTAATAGCGATCTGCCGTATGTATACTTATGTATACATAATGTATTTTTCCAGTTACATATTGTACTTTAAAAAAAGATACTGTTTTTTAGAACCTACTAAAGTCTATTAACAAGTGTATTCTTATATATAGAACTACTATATATATATCTCCAGCAGACAGACAAGTTGTGGATGACAGATACCACCAACGTGACCAGGGTATCATGTGGTCGAATCTACATTTAAGAATGACACCTCAGTACACCAATACAGGCGCTGGAATAACGCCAACTTATACACTACCAGTACCAATAGAAAAAATATATACAGTATATATATATATATATATATATATATATATATATATATATATATATATATATATATATATATATATATATATATATATATATATATATATATATATATATAAACAAAGGTGTAGCGTACCATATGTTGACCTGGATTTGCCATGGACTGTTGCTTCCTTCACCTTCCGAACATCACACGTTGACCTTGAGCAGTAGCAGGCCACCCCACCGTTTTTATGGGTTTGTGGTGGTGGTTCGTGACTGACTGACGGGACCCACCTTCCTTGGCTACCACATGTCAAATTTACTTGTTGGAACGTGCTTCTATTTTTATGGTTAATTCCTATCTGCCTCAACCAACCAACCACTGTAATACTACATAATATATCCTACTGTAATACTGTATACAAGTACATAAGACTGAATGGTTGGAATGAAAGTTAATATTTTTCTGCCGTATATTTGATGGAAAATAGATTGTCAAGTAAATGTTTATAAACCGTGGCCTCACTTCCTTGTTAATCCGTGATTGTTTGTACACCCGAAACAATAATATATGCGATAGAAGAAAAGAAATGTTCCTTTATTATCATATCAGTAATGTTGTGTTAGTATTGGTAATTAGTATCCTGTTGAAGTTAAAGGGTGTTATAAAAGTGAGTATGTGGTGATTGTATGTAATGTTCAGCTGACTGTTAAAGGGATAGTATAATTTTGATAGTTTGGAGTGCCTTGATTCCTCCAAAGTATGCTCCGAAACAGACCCAGATGAAAAATAATGGTATCCTGTTGCCTGGAATAGTTTGGAGGAATCATTTGCTCCAGATTTACCAACAGTGTACTACCCCCTTAATGTGGGATGCAACAGAAAGTTTTGGTCTCCAGCAGATATATGTGTGGCTCAGTGGTGAGGTGGGGGGGTGGGTATGGCTCTTGCCTTCATCACAAGAAAGAGAAACATAATTGTAATAGCAGCGTTTTGTTAGCATTTTATTTAATTACAGGGTACTAGTAAACTATTTTGTAAAGTTCACTACCGTACAGTTTTATTGTGGTATTATTATTATTATTATTATTATTATTATTATTATTATTATTATTATTATTATTATTATTATAACAATATAAAGTAGACGCGAGGCGATCTCCAATTGCGTATATTATAATTTTCTTCCTGTAGGTGTTTTCTTTCTAGTGGACTGTATGGCCACTGCTGCACACACTCCATTTTTTCCATCTATGTTCAGTAGAACCTCCCTACCCACAACTCCCCCTTGGCTAATAGTCTACATACCCTCCCTCCCCTTCACCTCATCCTTCACCTGCCTCCCGTCCTTCACTTTCCTCTCGTCCTTCCTTTACTATTCGTTCTTCACCTTCGTCATAATGGAGCGGGAGTTGATATTTACCATGGAGCCTTACTACAAAGAAAGTCAAAACTATTTTTCATGCTACCGTGAGTATATAACCTACTGTACATGGTCCATCTCCCCAGCTGACCGTGAGAGAAGAAGATAGGTTACATAATCATCTCATTGTATTGGTTAAGATTCCTTGCTGTTCTCACCATTATGGGACCCTATGATGTAGTCAGAACATTGGAGGTAAATGTGTCCTTCAAATATTGTCGCGAAACACCAACTATATGGAAGGAGCTTGTTTCGTGGCATAGTCAGGAGGAATCAGAAGCCACCAGGTCTCGTACACTATCACAGGGACTCCGATGTGTGCACGTTGAGGCGCCCTGACTTCTGTGGGAGGCACACATAGACACAACACAAGGTCACTTACAGCACACCACACCACACCTCGGTTGGCATAGAGTGTGTAGTAACTGCCGAGTTGTTGTGTGAGTTTGTACGAGTGTGTAGAGAAAGACTCCTGTCCTACAACTAGGATTAAGATGGGTCCGATTTGTCAGTTCTCAATATTTTTGTTACTGAATGTCATGTTTTAATGTTATAATTTGGTAATAGAATTGTTGATATACTGTGTTTCATGAAGTAGATTTTAAAGGCAATAGTTTAACCATGAGGCGCTCCTCAGCATATAAAATTATGAAACAATATAATTTTACAGTATAATGTTCAAGATACGGGGGGAGAAGATGTCCCATAGTATCTGTCTTTTTGTTTTTCAATACCTCAACCTCGGGGGTGTAGGCTTTAAGTAGCCCGTGATTTTTGCGAGGCCCCGAGATTACTGGGTGTCGCACTAGATAAGACAGTGGAGCTTCGTGGTGATGTTGGTACCGTAGCTTCTCTTCTGCCCAAAAGCTGTCCCACTAGATGATGACATCTTATTTATACACATCACTATCAGGGGAGAGCAGCTACACTGTCACTCACAGCATCCTGGAATATGATCTGGCATCTTCTATGTTGTGAGTTGACCACGATGTAGGGGGTATTTTCTTGACGTGTCGGCGTAGCTAGGATAATTGACGAACAGCTGGACCCAGTTCACCTCTGAAAATCCCAGACGTTTTCTAGAGGATTTGAACCAGGGTCCTTCACATCCACAGTCCGTCTCTTTATCCATTCTGCCACCGCCTTAATTTTTACAGATTGTTTACAAATCTCAGCGTTGAAGTTTTATCTGTGTATTCATTAAGGTGACATTATGGTGTAGGTGTATTAATCCTGGGTAGCGATAGATGAGGTCCGTAAGGTTGTCACAGGCCCCGGACGTCACATGGTTGTATCCCAAGTAATACCCAGTCTCAGACGTCACATGAGATAGGATGTATCTAGTGCGTCGTATTTTATATGTTTGTATCTGCATTTATTAATAAAATGTATGAAGTTCTCTTTATGGTGGAAGGGTTATTTTGTAATAGCTTATAGAAGCAGAGTATTATTGATTTCACTTTCGAAATCTGACAAGAAGAGTCCGTAGATTCATATATGTTAAGCTTAGATGTAAATGGTATTGAGTCAATACTCCTTTCAATTACGGCATAGAAACAATTTGTCTTATCTTAGTTTTGATCAAATTACCAACTAAAAAATAGCTAAAAATTATATTGCATGGTTAGGAACGAGAGATATTATTTGTAAATGGCGTGGACAAATATTTTTACTCTCTTTATGGTTACCTGAGTTCTAGATTCTTTCTTACTTATTTGAGATGTTGACAAGTTGTGAGAACTAGTAGTGTTGGTTATCAACCATCTACCTTAACCCTCAGGCTAAGAAGATGACCTCGTGATAAATAAGGGGTAGGACTAAAGTGTTAATGTGACAGGTAGAGTCTGGTGTAGTGACATATGGTATAATTTTGATAACGGTGAGCCAGCCTATATACTGTATGCCTCACCCTGTTCACTGGAAGCAGCAGGGAATATCACAATAAGGAGAGAGTGAGTAGAGGAAGGAGGTAATGGAGAATAAGCAGTGTGGAAAGGAAATGAGAAGAGTGGAAAGGAGTGTGGAGAAGAGTGAAGATGTAGGGAAGGATTGTTAATAATTGATAGAAATTGGTGGAGAGTTGGAGGAGGCGGAGAAGAGATGAGATGGAGAACCGGGAGTGAATTGGAAGGTTTTAAAAAGGAACGGAGTGTAGTGCAGAGAGTAAATGTATGTACAGATGTAAAAAGAATAAGATGGGAAGATAGGTATAGGGAGTGTAGGAAATGGAGGTGGAGGGAGGGAGGGAGGGCAGGGAGTGTGACGCTGGACTGGTGGTGAGTGAGTGAGTCAGTGTGGCGGGTGACTACTGTACTGAGTGTTGTGGTGTTTCTCTGCCTCGTGTAGGTGTGTAGTGTAGTGTTGCGGGTGTTGTGTGATGGTGTGTGTGTGTGTACAGTGTGGAGGGTAGTGTGTATACATTATGGTGGCGAGTGTTGTGTACAGTATGGTGATAATATAGTGTGTACAGTATGGTGATAATATAGTGTGTACAGTATGGTGATATATAATGTGTACAGTATGGTGATGGTGTTAGGGGGATAATGGTGTTATGGTGCGTGCATGTATAGTGTTGTGGTGGGTATACATTGTGCTAGTTTGTACAGTTTGATGTTATGTACAATACAACCTGACGGTGTTTATGAATGTAATGTAATGGTGTGTACTGTGTTGTTACATTGCTAATTATCTCATAACATTCATTGAGCTGGAGTAATGTACTGAAGAGTGTTACAAGGAGTTGTTAAGTAATATCAAACAATGGACTTATGAAAAAACGCTTCACAGTTTACTTGTGTCGTGGTGATATATAGGTGTTACTAAGAAACATGGCTTTATTACGGATGATTTCTTTTTCGATTCATCAGTGCTGTAAACATCTGTGATTTGTGGAAGATGTAGTAGTGTAATCGGTAACACTGTCAACAAATTAATATATTGGCCTGTGAGGTGATACTGTCGTTAATTAAGGACGTTCGTTCACTAATGACTATAATGGTAGCGAGGTTACTAAGTATCCTAGTGAGTGTATATAAACTTATTGGATTCTCGGTTGTGTTTACAGCATTTCGGAAAATATACATTACTTATTTGATGTGTTGAGAAAATTACGTTCATATAATATCTGTGTTGTGAAACCTTTCTGTAGTGCCGCCTAGAAAAACACACTATGAGCATATCAGTGTTATAATTACTGTATATGGAAATTATACAGAGTAATCTCACATCTCGAGTATCTACATAGTGATGGGTTTGGTCTGGTACAATAGAGTTTATGTCATTCACACATACCCCTGTGGAGTTATTAACAACATTTGTGTTATAATTTTGTGATTGGTCAATTTTAGTCTTTTAGCAAGAAAGTTTCCTGTTCTTGATAATAGTTTTTCTTAGGTTTAAACTTTTGATTATGAGGGTCTTTCCTGTGGCGAGTAATACAGTCTGGTCACAGGACCACGGTTAATGAAATGCTTAACAATTACAAAAAGATATTATGGAATATAATGTTTTGTAACTAGCTGACTAACATGTTCTTTTTGTGTTTTTGAGAGGGTGTGTAATATATTTATCAATTTTAAGTTGTTAGGGTGTCCCGGTCATTCAGATCATTAAATATGGGCTATGAAGGACTTAATGTTTGTGTTTGAGAGTGATGGAAATGTTAAGGAGTTATATAATTATATTGTGTTGACCTGTAGCAGAGTGGAAAACTATTAATGAAATAATGGATGAGGTAAAGAGTGTGTGAGATTCGGTGAGTGTAAAATAGGGAAATGTAAATTGGTGTTGTGGGAGATATGTGATGTAGTGGTGTGATGTGAGGTATAGTGTGTTGTGTGAAGTAATGGTGTGAATGTGGCCAGGGATGTGTCAGTGTTCTGGGAAAGCTTGGTGATGGTGGTGTGTTACCTTGAGCTGCTGCACCACCAAGTTTCACGGACCTCCACCATCAGGGCCGTGAGGAACACCTACATTGACACCGGATACAACTAGACTCATTGATTCACATACTCATACAAACCTTTGATATATAATAATTGTAGGTAAAACAAGCTGTTCAGTTTTCATTCGTCTCCTTGTGCTGTTTTACGAAAATGCTTACAGACTTCGAGGTTTCTACATTTTCTTGTTTAGGATATATTATGTATAAAAACAGTCCGTCCGGGGTGGGCAGAAAAAATACAATAGGTCGTAACTATACTCCGTCATTATTTTTGTCTTCATCATGCTTTATAGTCCTATACGTCTTTCTATAATGACTGTACCGTAGTTCTAGTTTACCTCTGATTGTGTGTGTGTACAACCCTTATGTGTTTGTATCAGTAATTTTGAAGTGAGTTTGAGGGTATGTTGGCAATATCCCACACAGGGCTAGAATAAAGATTGTTTTAGGATCTGGTCACTTTCTACAGGACTTGACGAGATCTGCCCACATGGATTAAAAATACCTGTGAGGTGTACTTCAACCGGAGGCCAGCACACGGGGGTGTATTATCACTTTGTATGCAGCAGTCTAAACTCCCTCCCCCTTTATGATCCCTTCAGGTCTGGTATCATGGAAGAGGCGGCCCCACTTGTAGCTCTTGTGTTAACGTGGACTTGGGTTCACAGCACAAGGCAGAAGGAAATATGGAAACTGGAGTCTTCTTCTCTTCCATAATAAACATAAACACTCAAGGGATAATGAGCTTTCCATTTGGGATAAGGGACCCTGTGATAGTGTATGAAACCTGGTGGCTTCTGATTCCTCCTGGCTATGCCACGAAACAAGTTCCTTTAATATAGGTGGTGTTTCATGGTAATGTTTGAAGAACTCTAACCTTCCACATTCTGACTACATCACCGGGGTCCTAAAGGGTTTATGATTCCACTTGTATAATAAAGCTTTCTGGTTCTTCCAAACAGTTGCTTTAAACAAGACTTATACCTAGGGAGAATGTTTTGTGACATAGTTTGAAGGAATCGGTAGTATTCACTTCAACACCGAAATAACAAACCCCTTAACCAGAATAAAAAAATTAAAGTATGTCACCACGTTGAAGGAGTTTATGAACCTGTGAAGAATCAATTTATCATAACACAACATATTGGTATTGTATTGTGTGTGTATGTGTGTGTGTGTGTATGAGGGCAGCTGGACTAACAACACCTGTCAGTTCCTCCACACTCACAGTAACGGTACTCTTGAGAACCATAAGCAGGGTGGGAAGGGTAAGGTGGGGAAGGAAGGCAGAATATTTACCTCAGAGGAATATTGAGGTGAATGCGGTTTTATTGGTATAGGATATTGCTTAAAGAAATTTCCCCCATCAAGTACTCAATTTAGATAGATGCAAAAATTTGATTCCCCTTCACACTTCCCTTCTTCACCCAATCATTACACGCTATTGTGAGTAACTTCTCCCCCTCCCCTGCCACATGACTCCACTCCCACTCCATCAGACCCCCCTCTCCCACCATCAGACCCCCCTCTCCTACCACTAGACCCCCATCACCAGACCCCCTTCCCCATCCCCAGTCCCCCCTCATACCATCCCCTGTCCCCCTAATACCAACCCCCAGTCCCCACTAATACCACCCCCAAGTCCCCCCTAATACCACCCCCAAGTCCCCCCTAATACCACCCCCAAGTCCCCCCTAATACCACCCCCAAGTCCCCCCTAATACCACCCCCCAGTCCCCTCTAATACCACCCCCCAGTCCCCTTTATACCTGGTTGTCTCACCTGGGCTGTTGTAGTTCCTCCCTGGACGTGACAAGGATCATACACCTCCACTCACCACTCTGGGTCACTGCCAGTTGTTGACCTCGCCTGTTGTATTCTCTTATCTAAAATCGTTTGGGTCCCGTAAAGTTCATTTGAACTGATTGTTTCACGGTAAAAGACTTGACTTTGTGGAAAATTACTGCCATATCTGACAACGCTTGACTGTCAAAATAATTAACCCTTTGGGCTCCAGTTACTCGCTCTGACGAATAAGATATTTCATTAACCAAGGTAAAGTCAGTGAAGTAAATCTCCGTGTTGGAGAGTGGAATTGGGTTCTTTAGATAATCAAGTAATTGTTTAAAACTTGATGTTGTCTTACTTATATTGTTTACTAATCTAAAATGTATATTGTCAGTCATTCCTTTACCTTGATGGTATCATGAGGTTTGAAAGACATATGATATTCAGGAAGTGTACTGTGTTGAGTGAAGTGTGTCTCGTGGAGTGAAGTGTACCGTGTGTGAATTGGAGTGTAACGTACCCCAAGTGTGGAATGAAGTGCAACTAATGTCGCCCTCAGGAATTCATAAACGCCACTGTGACTGAACTGCAATATTTAATTCATTAATTTCCTAACACCAAACATTTCTTGTAATGTTAATTAAATAATACTTGAATCATCAAGCAGAACAATCCCTGTATATGTATAATAATAATTAAAGACTTCGTTTATTCAGTGTTCTGTGTACAAATTCCCGAGGCCGATTGTACATAATCCATTGTATTTTGGTCAGTACCGTATGTAAGAATATCCGTGGTGTTGACGATGATGTGTGGTACCGCTATGATGGCTCTGTTGTTTGTCTATGGAGTCATCGTACCATCGTATGTACCATGAATGAATGCTCTTGAATATGGCTCTTTGTATGGTGGAGTCAGATTGACGGCGTAGTAGTTAGTTTCCATACAGTGTGTGTGTGTGTGTGTGTGTGTGTGCAGGGTCTCATATAGACTTGAGTAGCCTGACGTGACGAGTCGGTCTGGTTACACAGCCTTTCTCTTAATATAACCTGCCATGGGTGGAGAACAACTCTATCACCTTACATACATACCCTACACCGCTCCTTCATACCACACACACACACACACACACCACACCGCCTTCACCTCAACTCACACCACCTTCTTTGATTTACACTAGATTTACCTATTGCTATAAATTTTTGCATTGTGACAATTTTACACAGACACGATCGAGGGTTTTTGGTGAAATACGTATGTGCTTTTAGGTTTTGTAATACCCGGTACCTTAGAAAATACACCTCAATGAAGATATATTTATGATGACATTAATTATTGCACGTGTATTATTCTATGAGGGTAAATGGGCAATCAGTTATTTGTTGACATAGAAAAGCAAAGGTACAATACGTCATCCTTATTGTTATAATACAGATGGTACCAGTTGATAGATTGGTCAGTAGGTAGGTAGGCTGGGGAGTAGATATAGGCAAGTAAAGCAAGTAGGTAGATAGATAAGTAGATAGGCAGATAAGCAAGCAGGTAGATAGATAAGTAGTAAGGCAGATAAGCAAACAGATAGATAGATAAGTAGATAAGCAGATAAACAAGCAAATAGATAAGTAGTTAAACAAGTAGATAGATAGATAAGTAGTTAAACAAGCAGATAGATAGATAAGTAGATAGGCAGATAATCAAGCAGGTAAATAGATCAGTAGACATTAGTTTCCTGATGACAATAGGGTGACTCATTATAGCGGGCCATGGAGTGGTCAGAGTGAGTGAGTCCCGTTCTGCCTGTGTGACTGCCCAGGAAATTGTTTATATCACAGCAGCCTCAACCTGCCCACCCACCCTGCCGTATGGGTGAACAACTTAATAACACTGGGGTAATGTGGTTCATGACGTCTCATAGTCTGACGTCTGTGTAAACATAATTATGGAGGACGGAAACTATTTTGGGCTACAGATTCCTCAAAGCTATGTCAATAAACAATTTTTTGGATTATATGAGCAGAGGTTATGTTTTGTAGCATAGTTAGCAGTAGTGAATAGCCGACCAGCTTAACCACAAGTGATTGCCTCCATTACAGAGATAGATGCCTAAAGAATTAATCGTACGGTGAAGGAGATGAATGCTCAGAGACAGACAGATAATGATGGCCGGAGATTATAGGTATTTTATAGCTAGACAATTACAGTACATAGAAGGCATATGAGACGAGACAGATAGAAGCATGTGAAGGAAAGAGATGCTGAAGAGTCGATTAGTTGTAATCAGAAGGTATATGAGACAGATAGAAGCATGTGAAGGAGTGAGATGTTAAAGAGAGGATTAGTTGTGATCAGAAGGCTTATACGAGACAGACAGAAAATATGTGAAGGAAGGTTTAGTTGGGATCATTACCTCGTGTCCTCTTAAACTCTCCTATATCATACTTGGGGCTACTTTTGCTACGGTGTACTACAGTATAATTTGTTTACAGACTGATGCTTTCCCCTGGCTGAGTTTTCAATTATAATATTATCGTATTACATTTATCTTTTTTTCTGGATGTGTGTGTGCGTTTAAATTCCTGCTGGTGTGTTTTTCTCCTTGATTTTTCGTGCTTGCAATTTTTGTGTTGGTGATATTTAATCCTTGTTATAGTCGATGTAGTTTTCATACAGTGTGTTGGCTTTATATTGAGTTTGTTGTGATCTGATTAATTTTCGGCCTCATTTTCTTCGTATCCATCAAAAACAAATCAAAATAATTATCAGCCAGTGTCATTTTCCCAAAAGATGTAACAACGAGGAAAATTCAAATATACAGTATATATACTAGAGAACGATTACTTACTTAGCCTAGTATGACGCACGTATGAGTGACTCGTGCTGGAGAATGTTATTATGATCCGCTTTGTCTGCCATACGTTACCCTCCTTCCACTGTGCTTCCTGAGGCATGGTATGGTAAGGTGGGGTTACGGTACTGTGGAGTTTACTGAGCACGTGGTGTGTTTACTGAGCACTGTGGTGGTTGTGTTTAGACAAGGCAATTTATTTGTTGCACGCACCTTGCCCCGTTGCATATTATTATGCAGCATTTCTCCATGTAACAATTGTATTTGTACTGTTAGTTGCACCTGTCATACTGAGGACATAGTTTAGGCTCTTTACAGGATTCAAAGCCCTAAAATTTACCCAAAACAGATTCTTTATTTAACGAATGATTAGAGCTGGTGGTCAAGAAAGAGTTACATACACACAGTTGAGTGATCCACGGCTGCATAATTTCCACAACAAAAATGTTTAAGCTTGGCATCAAAATTCATTTGCTTTGTATATATATAATATTTTTGTACTCGAGGTCTATTTGCTATCATAGAGGAGGAATGAGTAGCATCCTATTCCCCCACATAAAACTTTCTGATATAGCTTATTTATGAACAAATTGATCCTTTGTTGGTTTTTGAGGAATGTAGACTATAGTAAATTAATATGTACCCAATGAGTCACGTTTGGTCCATCTTTATATATTTATTTATTTATTTATTTTATAAACTGAGGGAGGAATAATGAAACCTCGTTAAGTAAGCAGCAAATATAAACTCATCGTTATTAAATGTTTACAGTAAGATAAAATAACTAGACTGTATATTGGTGTCTATTGAATAAGGTCAGGCAGTGTAGAGTGTGAAGCCTTGAGAACAGGGAGTGGTATCATATCAACCTGCCACGTGAATTTGGTCTTTCGTCACTTCTCTTTCTAAAAATGTGTCTTCTAGCCCCCCCCCCCCCCAGAACCCATGATACAGCGGAATAGGCATGGTGTAAGAACCACTGTAACGTGTAGGTTGATACGTCCATATTTTGGGGTCTTATAGTATCATAAGTCTTAGTTATCCATTAGTAATTGTGACGTATACATTTACAGAAAAGAATAGTATATGTTCCCTTAGATACGAACAAAAATATAATTGCTCTTTGTTACACATTCTATTTTATATATGAAAGTGTAAATAATAAAGGTTGAATTTATCGACTTTTTAATTGCAGACACGTGTGGTATAGTTTGATATGAGTATTTAATGAAAAAAGTGAAGTCTAGCTGGTATAGGTGCTTGGAAATAATACAAGCCTTAATGGTAGAAAATGAACTTGTTGTACTATTATTTATCATTGGTAGAATAATGGTTGGCATTGGTAGCAGTGGTATAATAGTGACTAAGGTGGTGCAGTGCTGATATATGACAGGGTTGGAGGTGGATGGTGAGGGAAGTGGTGGTAGTAGTGGTGATAGTGATTGAGATGGTGAAGTGCTGATAGAAAACAGTGGTGGTAGTAGTGGTGACTGTGACTGAAGGAATGACTTGAGGTACAGACGTGGAACCAACTCTAACACAACCCAGACGACTAGTACACCCTGTCACGCTTTACTTCACCCTTCCTCCTCCTCCTCCTCCTCCTCCTCCTCCTCCTCCTCCTCCTCCTCCTCCTCCTCCTCCTCCTCCTCCTCCTCCTCCTCCTCCTCCTCTATATAGCTCCATTCCTTTTCTACTCCCTCCTCTACCACCTTTTCCCATTCTTGATCATCTCCTGAACTTAAATCCGAGCAGTTCTTCCTCCACCTCTTTAACTTCCTCCTCTACTACCCACACCACCACTTAGCCACCATTTGTTTTTGCATTCACACCCCCACCACCACTTCTCCTCCAGTCTCCACCTCCACATCCACTTTCACCTCTACTCATGTCACTTTTAAGCCAGAACCCTGTTGTGGTTTTCTTCCTCCTTCGACTCAACGTAGACCAAAACTTGTATGATTATTATATAGATTGGTTTGCCTCCGTGAGAACCACATGTCATTTTCAATCAACGAGGTGCAACCTACATTCCAAGCATTTGATAAATAAGGAATGCTTTACTTTGATTGTAGGTTATTGATTTTCTTGTGAGGAAGGGTTTCATCAATATATACAAGTTATCTGTGAAATCATTCTTAAAGAACGCTACGTGCTAAATATCCTTCATAAAGCAGAGTCAGCCGTATAAATAATGAAAAGGTGGTATGAATATTGGAGCCTCGTGTTCTTCGTAGCTTGGTATATTGTATTGTTATTATCCAGTCAAGTGTGGAGGAGGTTGAAGTTGTTATCATACCGGCACGTTTTCCTCCATCCTCGGACCATGGAGTCTAAGGCTTCCTCTGTCCTCTAATTCGTATGCAAATGTTTGGAGTACACTTGAGAATGTATACACATCATATTTGTTACTTGAATGAAGAACAGGGGACGAAAGAAAGAATTTGTGTATGATACTCTTCTCACTGTCAGCCTCACCCACCAGTCGCGTGTTTGTCACTGTTTTGTGGCCAGGCATGACGGGTGTTGGGCAAGGCGGAACTGGTGTCGTGCTGGGTGGTTGTGGTGTAACGCCAGCCACAGTCACTCAGCAACCCTCACTCACACTACTCACCTCTCTCTCTCTCTCTCTCTCTCTCTCTCTCTCTCTCTCTCTCTCTCTCTCTCTCTCTCACACCAACCCATGCCTCATCATGTTGTGCCTCATCGCCCCTGAGAACCAATTCACCACCAGCTACATTCACACTCTTGTTTGGTGACTTCCCTGTTGCTCTCACTACACACACACACACACACACACAGGGTAATATGCCACATGTGTCATGGTGTGAGTGACGGTATGGTAGCCAGATGGTCAGAGGTTTGTCACATGTTAGAAGGGTGTTTTCTAGGCAAAGTGTTGCTGATGTAACACAGTTTTGGTTGAAGCACATATGACGTCTTTATACATGATGTGTTCTTATGACACTTCATATTTCCTTAAATTGTCGTCTGTTTGTTTTGTGTTTTATTTTTCCAGTCATTGGAAACCGTTCAACATAGATATTCCCGAGTAATGAGCCTGAGAGTGTTTATCCATACATAATACTAAGTTAACTCTGCTTTAGCTTGACAAAATGGATAAGGAAAATAATGTGTGATGTGCAGTGTTATGAGTGAAATATTCTCGTGTTGTGGAAAGGTGAGGGATTCTTAACAATTAACAGCTGCTGAATTCAATTAGCCTAGTTATCTTTAATTAAGAAAATTTGATAACAGTTCATAGCACTGATAATGAACAAAAGAGGAACTCCATAATAGCTAATAAACCCATAAACAAATACTTACCTTTTGTATAATATGTCCGCACCATTATAGCATACAATAAACTGATACACAACAGGATAGAAATCGTTTTAAAGGGTAAAACTCGAATCGCGGGTCTTTGACAGGTATTTGACCGCTGTGAACACATAACATTTTTGTCAACAAAAGGTTAAATTTTCCAGGTTAACTGTGTTCTTAGCTTCCTTTGGTGTCCTTCGTCTCTTTGAGCAATAGAAAGTCTATTACTAGGTAAGAGAGAAAAAAAACTAAACACTGAATAAGTATAAGTAAAAGCGAAACAGCATCAACATTGGTAACAATGAAAACTAATACAAGAATTATTAACTAACTCTCGTCGGTGAAAACGAATTTAGAGAGAAAGAAAATAGTAAGTCCCGAGTAAATAAGTGGAAACTATTTATTGTGATATGAAAAGTGTTGCGTTGCTGCGGCAGTGAAAAAACTCCAATTTAATATATGTGTAGTGATACAGGCGTGGCAGTACATGTGTTGAGGGAGGTAGGCCAGGCAGCCAACAACACCCACCTAGAGTGAGGTACCGCCTGGAACTGTCTGGCTGGTTGGCTGTGCTTGGGACCCAGTTTGTACCACCCAAGGAGAGGTGAGGAGGGCAGTCCACGCCCCTCCTCGGCCTCGCCACCACCAGCGCCACCATAGGGAACGGACAGCGCAAGTTCAAGATGCTGGAGGCACGCTTCCAGTTCAGATATGTCCTGGTGAGTATGTATGAACAGTTGACATGGTCGTCGCTGCACTCACCGCCAGACACTCACCACTCACTCCTCTGCCAGTGTCAGACTCAGCATTTGTACAGTATTTTAGTTACACTTGATAAGGTTGAGTAAAATGAGGTTCTTCGATATTTTCTATTGCCATCAGTTCTACAATCACGAGCTTCTGTTTTGATTATTATTATTATTATTATTATTATTATTATTATTATTATTATTATTATTATTATTATTATTATTATTATAATAATTATAATAATAATTATTATAATAATTATAATAATAATTATTATTATTATTATTGTAATAATTATTATTATTGCAATTATTATTATTATTATTATTATTATTATTATCATTATTATTATTATTATTATTAGTATTAGTATTAGTATTAGTATTAGTATTATTTGACCCTCAGCCCCCCCGCCCCTCCGTTAACACACACACACACACACACACACACACACACACCTTTAGCTCCACAACTTTCACTATCTGCGTCACGTCCACTGAGAGAGGGAGTAACTCCCCCCCCCCCCCCCCCACACACACACACGTCCCAACCACCACCACCACTACATCTTACCCCTCAACCCTTCTGAGTGCAACAGTGGCTCATTATACTTAAAGTATTACGTTTGTGGACATTACATTATTTTTGTGCTTTTGGGATTTCAATGAGATAAATTTCGAAACATTTTTGACTCGCAACGCTTATCTAAGATTCATATTATGAAAATACGACAAAGAACTATTATCCGCTGCTGTATGTTTCCTGAAATATATTGATTTGGTACATTTTACAAAGTGTGATAACTGCATTGTCTATTATTGTACAGCCGAAATTGTAGCTTCATCGAAACATTGTATTAATCCTTATAATTATCTTGTTTAAGGTGACAGTACACTTTTGTTATACTGATGGACTTCCTTTATTCTTCCTCCAAAGTATGTCAGGAAACAGGACCAGATTAAGAAAAATAATGTTGACCTGTTGCTCCGAATAGTATGGAGGAATGAGTTACTCCAGATTTACCAACACTATAGTATACTAACCCCTTAAATAACACCACAACATGGGTATATTGATGCAACACCTATACTTATCATTCGTTACAGGAACTCCTCCTCGTTAGTATATATAGGCAGGATCTTTTTAAGGGACCCTGTGTTGTAGTCTGAAAGTTGGAGAAAAATTAGTCCTTCAAATATCGCCATGGAACACCACCTATAGAGAAGGAGTTTGTTTCGTGGCATGGTTAGGAGGAATCAGAAGTCTCCAATTTTATACACGATCACAGGGTCCTTAAGGAGGTCTGAGTATCACATCACATTTCGTTATTCATGAGCTTCAAGAAACAATATATTTCCTAAACATTAACTATATGTTGTAATGATCATATTTTTGGTCTTAAACTGTATCAACACACACATAACTAAACCTATAGCTGGTAACAAAGATTTAATAGTATCAAACAGTAAACGAACCACATTGGCTCTTACTTGTTACTCCAAGTGTTTCATCATTGTCTTGTTATTACGTGGACTATTTTTATGGTGTTGTTACTGTTGTTGACTCAGCACCTTTGTTTTCTTTGTTAGTTCTTAATATTTTTATGGTGATGAGCGTGCAGTGAGAGTTATTGAGTTAGTGTGTGTTTGTGTGTGTGTGTGTGTGTGTGTGTGTGTGTGTGTGTGTGTGTGTGTGTGTGTGTGTGTGTGTGTGTGTGTGTGTGTGTGTGTGTGTGTGTGTGTGTGTGTGTGTGTGTGTGTGTGTGTGTGTGTGTTGTAAGGGGCTTGTTTGTCTAACTATTGGTAGAAAGTGATTGCTTTATTTCCTCTCTTCCATCTGTGTGTGTATGTGTGTTTCATCAATCTTTGGATACCTATGGATCTGATTCTTCTCTTCCCTATCAACTCTTTTACCTCTTTATCACGACCTGCTTAAAATTAACCTCTTCCTCACCAACTACTTACTTCAACCCTTTGACCCTTCCCTTCCCTTCCCTTCCCTTCCCTCTGCCTAACACACACCACATCCAGTTTTCTTGCTCCAGTGCTGCTCTACTTCCCTCTTAATGACAACGTCCCTCAGGCGTGGAGAAACACTTCCTAAATACCATAAGATATTAGTCCTTCACGTGAATATACCATCACTATCACCACCACCACTACTATTACTACAACTACTACTACCATCACTACCTACAACTACTACCACAACTACTACTACCACCACATCACTACTACTACCACCACCACCACATCACCACCAATACCATCACCACCTTCCCTGGGTTCACTTCTCAGGGGAAAGTATACAGAGGCGGCGTATGGGGTTTGGTTTCAAGGCTTGTTGCGCTACTCACTGAACCAGTATAGCAAAGCCGTGCAAAGAATGGTGGATTATATTGAACTTTGTATAATTATGATCATTGTTGTTGTTATAGTTACATTTATTATGTAAGTAGTATTAGTAGTAGTAGTAATAGAATTGTTGGTCTTGTCTTATGTAGTAGATTAGTAGGTGTCTGGTCCATAGCTGTATTGTACTTTCCGGCTGCACTTAATACATATGTTTGCTCATTCTACACATATGCACACCAGCACATGTTTAATTTCGTACACAGACAAACGTACAGTCGCATAATGTGCACCCACATGTACACACAGAAACTCACACAACATCGACAATTAAGATATGACATCAAGCCAATTGTAATGCGAATCGAGTGTCTGTGGGAATGGGAAAACTAATTGTCACTATTCCATCTGCATGTGGTTTCTGACTGGGTAATCTTTTCTGTGACTATCCTTGTACTGTTATCATCATTTCCCCTCGCCTTTGGATATTATTATCATTATGAGACCGTAATCTGTACTACACCTCAAGAACCTCAAGAGTAATTGTATATAATTAACAATACAAAGGAGTGGCTTAGATAATGGCAAACGCATAACTAGAAAATTAAGGTCGTCTCAAATTTGTGTTTATTGTTTGACTTCACGTCGTGTGATCTCTTTCTTCTCTGGCCCTTCCACCCTATATCCCTTCTACTCCTTTTCCTTCTCCTCCTCCTCCTCCACCCGCTTTTCTTTCTTCTTTTATTTCTTCCCCTACTTTTCTTTCTCCTTTTATTTCTTCCCCAACTTTTCTTTCTCCTTTTCTTCCCCTACTTTTCTTTCTCCTTTTCTTTCTCCTCCCATCCCCTCACATTTACCGGACCAGTCGGAAACAGAGAAGAGAAGAGAAGAGAAGAGAAGAGAAGAGAAGAGAAGAGAAGAGACTACTCCCAGAGACGAGATATATGACCAGTTGTTGCTTGAGTGTTGCGGTCCAGATAGTATACGGTATATACGGTACTGGGCGCCAGCTGTGCTTATTACCTCACGCAACACAACTACAAAACATCAACAACATAATGACGAAATAACAACAACTAACACACTGAAAATACAACACAACACAGCTCAATACATTGAAAATACAACACAACACAGCTCAATACACTGAAAACACAACACAACACAGCTCAATACACTGAAAACACAACACAACACAGCTCAATACACTGAAAACACAACACAACACAGCTCAATACACTGAAAACACAACACAACACAGCTCAATACACTGAAAACACAACACAACACAGCTCAATACACTGTAACCAAAACGCAGCCTAGCTATGATACTACAAAAACACGCAAAACTTATAAAACACGACGCAACACAAAGCAATGCAAGGAAGGAGCCAAGGACACAACACAATATAAAGTCACAACACAGTGCACAAACAATTAACCAAACAAAACAAATCATAACAACAAAACCCAACATAACACTATACAACATAAACAAAACAACTCCCTCCAACTTATACAATGATGAGGACTGATTCATTGCTCAAGTCCAGGCAATTGATTGAGTATTGATGACAGTACAGTACAACAACTTTATACCTATGATGATGGATATGTGGCTGGCTGCAAAACTTGTGTCTCACCTGCCCATCACTATTGATATTCATTGTGATTCGATGTGTGTAGCAGGTTCGTAACATTTGCCTATATAGTGCACGAATTCAAAACGTTGGACTCCTTTATTTTTTTTTCATCGTTTGCACTATGGCAGTTTACAAAGTTTCAAGTTTCTGAAGTAAAGCGGTGATAGGAAAGTTATTATTGTTATTTTTTTACTAGCTGTATATTTGACCAAGCGTGAAACTGCTACGCATCAATACTTCATATTAGTAATTGTTGTCTGTATATATTATTATTATCTGTATACTAAATTCCTAGCCACCACTTGTGAGAAAAGAAAAGGCTCGGCCAGGCATCACGGCTTACACGTGTCAAGAGTCATTCCATATACAGTACTTGCTTAACTAAGTCTTCTTTATAATCACAGTCCATATAATAGTCTCTAGCTCACCCAGGAAGATGATATGCAGTTAACTAAGCTCTTTTTTTCATGTGATATTTTCGTATGGTCTAAATGCATATCGGTGCTATAACGAACTACATGGTATATATAATCTCTTTTCGTGAGTCTGTTTTATTAACACAGTGACACAATACTGTAATTAGTTCCTCGGGAAAGACGTATGGTTTGTTCGTCATAGAGAGGTAAACACATAGATGGTCTTGTAAACATAAATACAAGGTAGTATGTGTTCCTAATTCTTCCAAAACTGTACGGTACCAAAAAACGGACCACCACTAAAATCGAGGTACAGCCAAACATATAATATTATGCTCTGTCACTTTATATGCAAGTCATGAACCACATAATTACTCATTCATCCTCGTGGTTGAGATTTCACTTCGTCTTTTCTACCCAGTATAATTAAAAGAACGACTTGTTGATAATAATGTTGTTGTTGTTGATAATGAAATGAGATAATTATTATAATCACCATCGCGGAACCATTTCAAGATTAATATGATTTATATCTCTTAATTGTGTATTTTCTGAAACGGAACCGGAAATTAAAAAGAAGACAACAGGTCATTAAGTGTTTGTTGCCTGCATGGAGAGAGATCATTACTGTGTGTTTATAATGGGCGTAGATATCGTAGAGGAGAAAAGTAGGGTAGGAGGTAAAAAGGGAAGGGGGTGAGGAGGAAAGAGAAGAGAGGAGGAAGATGCTTGGAGAATTTATTGTAGGGAAATGAAGAGTGTTAGAAGAAAGAGAGAATGTATTGCGGAAGAACCAACGAAGAGATGGCAGAGTCAAAGGATGATTATTATGATAAAAACACTCAAGCAGAAGAAATTTTATAATAAGTTTTCAGAAGTTTACCAGACCGTCGTAACAGTAGATTTGACTAACGGATTGGAATATTCCTTGTGACAACTACTGACGAGTAAAATCGTCTGAAATAAACCATGAACAATAATAATAATAATAATAATATTGTTGTGTCATCCAGCTGCGCAAAGATTTAAGTCTCACATTTTGACATTTTCCTTAGTCTACTTCTTTGAGGTTATTATTTGAGGGCAGGAGTAGCCTATACTCTCTCGAGTCAGAAGGCAGCAGGTCTGACCCGAGAAGAGAAAATAAAAGATGCGGAACGAATGACAAATGTGGTATCTGCTCTAGAAGTTGTTGTGAAGATGTTGAGTGGACGATATTTATAGTCTTGACGTACTGGCAGATGTTAGTGATGGTAATGACTGTGAATATGGTTGATGAGAGTTCTCGGGGTGACGCTGGTGGTGGTGGTGGTGTTACAGAAGCAATGGTAGGTGGGGGAAGGAGTGATAATGGCTTCACTGACAGTAGTGGTTTACGTGATGGTAGGTAGGAGGTAATGGTAGGACACATAATAATGGTTCCGTTGATAATGGTGGTGGACTTACAATGGTGTAAATTGGCACAGAGGAACTTGATGACACTGATTCTTACATGTATGCTTATGAGGACGAAGGAAAGTTGTGGTGTAATGGACGTAGTTGTACTTATGATGTCACTATATATTCTATGTGTTTTTAATAAAGATGAAAAGGTATGATGGACCAGAAGTGATGGCAAAATTAGGCATTTATATCTACTCGTATCCTTGGTAGTTCCTGTATGGGATGTTGGGTTGAAAGAATGCCACATGGAAGAAGGAAGCGTGTGATGGATGGATTGAATGATAACGTAGATGGTGCGATAAACTGAGCCAAGGATCATAGAGTACCTTGAACGTATATTGTCTAATGGAGAGACTGTTTTGATGATGGAGACCGTCTTGTGAGCCTATACAGTAGAAGGTATAGTGAAGGTATTGTGTGATATTCAGTGAGTATATCAGGTGTATTACAGGTGTTGTGTGGTGCACTGAGAGGATGTGATGATGGTGGGAATGACAGGTGCGGTACAATTGTGTGTGTGTGTGTGTGTGTGTGTGTGTGTGTGTGTGTGTGTGTGTGTGTGTGTGTAGGGGCGAGCTGAGGGTTATCAAGTCTCCTGGATACGACAACAGGGGAAGGAAAAGGGCCGCCATCCTCATTCTCAACAGGAAGTTGTGGACATTCTTCCCACCCTCACCCTCCTTCCTTCCTTTACTTCCTCAATCCTTTACTCTTCCTTCCTTTATCTTTACTGTCCCATCTGTTTCTCCATTCATTCTATCTCCACCTTCCATCTACATGTACATTTCTGTGCCTTCGTTTTTCCTTCCGTTTTCCCCACCCTATTATCTACTGCATGTGTTTACCTCTTCCATGACACTCCCATCCTCCCCATTACTGTTTACCTTTCTTCCACCTTGAGTCATGTTTTTCCCCTCTTTGTGTGTGTGTGTGTGTGTGTGTGTTCATTTTTTCTCCTTCCAAGTCTCCCACTGCGTCCTCCTTTTCCACCATATTCATTCCCTGACCCCTCTCAATTTCTTCACTTTCCTGACCTACCTACATTTACTTTCATTCCCTTACCTTATCTTCCATCGCTGCTCATCTCATCTTCCTCCCTTTCCTCACCTTCCAAACTCCCTCCCCACCTCCCCTGACCCTCCTCTCCCTACCTTCCACCCTCCCTCCCACCCCCAGCGAGGAGGAAGTGGTGGTGGTGGTGGAGGTGGTGGAGGAGTAGGTTGCGGGGTGGTAACGGTGTATGATGAGGGAGTGAGGCAGCAGTGGGTTGGTCGGCCCCCTCCTGCGTCCCGTCCGTCCGTCAGTCCGTCCGTCCGTCCGTCTCACCGTCAGTCCGTCCGTCCGTCCGTCCGCCTCACCGTCAGTCCGTTCGTCCCACTCTGTTTGTTCTAACTGTTATTTGCCGTCTTGAGGGCGCCTGGAGGTGAATTAAAGGCTACTGATTCATCCAAACTATTCCCGGAAAACAACACATACATCCGAGGGAGTCCTGTCCGTGGCCTAGTCTGTGGAGGAATCAGTAGCCTCCAGTTCGTTGACATCAATATCATCATCATTATTATCATCATCATCATCATCATCATCATCATCATCATCATCATCATCATCATCATCATCATCATCATCATCATCACAGTCCACTTATGTCCACCCAGGGACTGGATTCACAAAGATTAAACCCACAAACAAAAGTCATTCTCACACTTTTCTTCATGGGATGGATGTTGTGATTGAGGTTTAGTGAATCCCGTTTCTGCTGTCTCCCTCCCCCCTTCTACACCCTCTCACCCACCCTCCCCTCCCTCCTTTTCTTACCACCTCTGTCTGTGGTGATGTAGGGTGTAGGGGTCAGACTAAGGTAGTGTGTAGGGATGGGTTGTGACAGAAGGTATAAGTATTATGTTTGTGGTAGAGGGAAAGTCTTATGGTGGTATTTATTACATTCTTCTTTGACGTAATGTTCTCGTCGCTAAATTCGTATGCAAAATAATAGGAATTACGAACGGAGACTGGCAAATTACGGCATTGCCTTAACGAAACACTGGAAGATAACTAAGTAGCTCTACGGTACAGTGTAGTAAATCCATGCAGGAAAATGACAGTACTATAGCAAATAAACACAAATAAACAACAGGCGGAAGTACTGTTTTGTCGGACGTACGGTAACGGGAAAACTCTGTGAATATGAAGGAAACGAAGCATGTCAACACAATCAAACTAAGAAGTGCACATTCGGCGCCTGTGTTAAGGGGGTAATTCACTTTTTTTTCATTGGAGTGACTTGATTCCTCCAAACTATGGCAGAAAACAGAACCAGAAGAGCAAATATAATAGTGTTCTGTTGCTTGGAATAGATTGGAGGGTTCAATGGCTCCAGATTTACCAACACAATATTTCCCTCTTATGGGACCCCATGATGTAGTCGCAATATTGGAGATAAATGCAACAACTACTTTGGAAGTGTAAGGTTTGTTTTGGGTCGTCTCAGTCAGCACCAGAATGACAGCAATATTTGAACTGTGGTGAAGCAAGCTAAAGGAGAGGCCATGTGTTGTGCTCCAAGTGGACATACAGTATACTGATTCCTCCAACTATGTCAGGAAAAGCCTCCCTCACCATACCGTAAACAGTTTTATTTTGTGTTAAAGTGAGGAGTCAGTCGTCACCGGTACAGGAACAAAATAATTCCCCTTTGCAAAGAACACACGCCCTTTTGAGGAACCTTGACTTGACGTTTTTGCTATTGCTGTTTTCACGTCAAAATTATATACGTGCCTACACCATGTCAATTTAATTTATAATTAATACATTTGTATCGGTGTGTCTGTCTGTTTATCTTTCTGTCTGTCTTTGTATGTCTGTCTTTGTCTGTCTGTCTGTCTCCGTCCGTCTGTGCCACCTCTTGGCTGTTGAGGAGGGAATAGAGTCCTCGCCTGCCTGGTGGTGTGTGAAGCAACTCAGGCGAAGAAGAACAAATATATGATCAGCTCATTGTTGAAGGGGAACTGGAGGTGAGAATGGCAGGTGTAACGCAGGTGTTGTTAATGTACTAAGAAGATGGCAGGTGTGTGTGTTTGTGTGTGTGAGAGAGAGAGTGGCAGGCGTCTTGATATGCGTGCATAATAGTGTTATGTGTTGTGAGTAAATGAAAGGTATAGTGGTGCATGTACCTGTTTTGAGTGTACCGTACTGAGAGAATGTGTAGTGTAGTTAGATGCTGTTATTGTATGGTGTACTTGTATGGCTGGATGATGAATGTGAGATTTACAGTATCATGGTCATGTTTACAGTGGATGAAGATGATGGTGGGAATATTAGCAACGATGTGAGAATGATGATGATGATGATAATGATGATTTTGACGATGATGATGGGTTGCTTGTCGAGATTTGAAGGTTGTGTTTATAGCTGTTGTTATTATAGTTGTTGGTGGTGATGTTTTGAGGAGGATGGTGTGAGGTTTGGAAGTATATTGTACAGTGGGTGATCATATTCAAGGTCTCCATCCCACATCCACCTTTGTCACTGTTCCACCATCCACTACTCCTGTACCACTCCACACGCCTCACTGACTACTCCACTCACCTTACAGTACACCTCCACTCACTTCATTTCCCCACCTGGTTTCTATACTTTACTCCACACCCCTTGCTACTCCACACCCCTTGCTACTCCACTCACCTCACTATTCCACACCCCTTGCTATATACTCCAATCACCTCACTACACAACTCGTCTCACTACTCAACTCACCTCACTACTCAACTCACCTCACTACTCAACTCACTTCACTACTTCAATGTCCTCAAAGCAGAGATGTGGAAAAGAGGAAGGACTGATGGGTAAAATGAAGTATAGACATAGAGATAAAGAAAAAAAGAAAAGGGAGATGGAAAAATGAAAAAAAGGGAAACAAGAGTGGTGTTGGAGAAATGAGGAGAGACAATAATGAAGATGAAAGATGATAGTAAATGTGAAGAGAAGAGGTAAACTGGTAGAGAGGATTAGTGGTGATGGTAGAGGGAAAATATAACAGTGTTGGTGGTATAGAAGGAAGTTGAGATAAAGAGGTAAAGATTAGAGGAAGGGCGTTATATTGCCTAAGCTTTTTCTCTCCATTACGTGTATATATACCTCATTTACCGAGTGAAGTGGCTCTCTTCCTTACCTTCCTTCCAACTTGCTCCCCCCCTCCCCCCTCTCTCTTTCTCTCTCCATGTATTTATCTCCCCCCCCCCCCTCCCCATATGTATTTATTTTTCCTCGCTATTCACTTAACGTCCTAAACCAATAAACCCAGTGATTTTGAGCAGAACATTTCTGCCGGGTTGCTGTGCTGTGGAAGGGTTGTATGTGGAGAAATAATTATATAGGAATAGAATGTAGCCTGTGTTTGGAGAGTGATCAGTATACATCAGGATTTGTAATGTGTTTTGTCTTGGCTTCACTTTTCATCCTTCTAGAAATGTATAAGTAAATTATGTTATGCATATTCTCTGCTATTCATTTTGGAACTCTGTCCTTTCATTCTCTTCTTTTCTTTATTTCTTTTTTCCCCATTTTCAAGAGAAATTCATGGTGTCAGTAGAAAGTAAATAATATTATTATGTGATGACAGTAACCTTAATTAATACTGTAGCTAAACAAGTGAAGTAATGATATAATGATTATACTTCTGGAGTGGAGAACAGGAAAAGGTTTCCCATCTGTGTTTAATCGTATGAGTGATGTGATGATGTGATAGATAGCGTGATGTGATGATATGTTGTGTATGAGTGATGTAATGATGTGTTGTGTTGTGTTGTGTTTGTATCAGTGTTGGGATGTGGCGTCTGGCCCAAGGCTCACCCGTCATGCTTAGTGCTCTTCACTCAGGTCTCTAACCCCTCCACTCTTACATCCTTCTTTCCTGTCTCTCTTACCCCTCCACTTTTCCTACTCCATTCCTGTCTCTCTTACCCCTCCACTTTCCTTCATCCCTCCCTATCTCTCTCACCTCACCTCTCCATGCACTCTTTCTTCATCCCTTCCTATTTCTCTCATCCCTCCACTTTCCATCCTTATTTCCTGTCTGTCTCACCCTCCCTCCTTCCTTACTCTCCCTCCTTCACTCCCTTACCCACCCTCATCCTCCCTCCATTAGCATTCCTCCTGGTTTCTCATCCTCACTCTTTCCTTCTTTCTCACCCTCACCCCCCATTCTCTCTCCTCCCTCTTCTTCCCTTTTCCTTCATCCTCCCATCTCCCTTCCTCTTCCGTCTTGTCCTCCCATCTCCCTCTTCCTCTCACTTTTCTTTCTCTCTTCTTTCCGCTTCCCCTTCTATATCTCACCTTCTCCATCCTAGAATTCTGCATATTTTAACTTTCTAGAGTAAAATAAGTAAAGGGTTAAGGTTATTTTTTAAGAACAAGCAAGGAGTGGAAATAGTAAAAAATTAAGTTATTTTTATGAACAAATACGAAAAACTGGCATATAGTTGAGGTATTCCTTTGCATAGACACAGTGTTAGTGAGGACATTGAACCCTCGACAAAATGTACAGAATTACTTTTGTACTGTACTGCCAAAATATCAAATGCCCCTTACAGGTTCCAAAACTTGTATAGCCTTGTCTATTTTAGTGTTGTCTTGTCATGAGATCAGCTGGTGATGACAAGATCTTAGCCACCTTATGAATCGGTAATATGCTAAGTTGATATGACTCGTGCAAATACCGAGTCACAAAGGGTAATGGAAAATTCCATCCCTTATGAAAGAAGAATGGATAATTACTGTCAAAGTCTGCTCGTCCCCACCCTCTAGAAGCAAGGGTGCACATAACGACTGTGCATGCGTGTGCCAGAGATCATTTGGGGCCTCTCACCCCTCTTGGTAATGAGTGTGATCAGGTGGGCGTGACTGTTCCGGTGTCTTGCACCACCTGACCTTATTCCACCCCTGTACCATCAATGTACCGTTCACGTACTCACAAATCACTCTTGTAATATTTCAGTAAAGCATCTTTCACTATAATGACGTAGAGTATCCAGGAAATATCTTGGTCTGGACGAAGACCAATGTGATTGTTTCGTAACATTTAAGAAACAATTGGACTTCCTCATTCAATAATTGGCCATCATCTGAATTTATTATAACTGCATTCAATAGAAGAAATATTTACCACATTCAGTATATCAGTTATTAATGCACTGTTTTTTTTCTTGCAGGTACGTTTTGGCATGTAAAGTGTGAATGAATGTTCTCTGTAAAGGTAAGTTGAGTTTATAAAGTTCAGTAGTTCCTGGTGTTGAGTTGAGTTAGATATACCCGGTACTCCAAAACACCAAGGTAAAGTATTGTAGTACGTACACTCTTTATATTATTATAGATTCCTGTACCTATTGGTTTACCTTTAGTTACTGTACACACATATATTACGGTATTACTTAGTGAGGGATGGATTGCTATGTTAATATTTGTTATTGTGATTTTGTGGTTCCAATGGGTTGTAGTTTAATAGATGTGCAAGACAGATTCGTATATAGTTCTTTACGAAATACTGTGTGGCAAAACTTGAGGAAGACGACCCGGAATGGAGTAAGGGGAAATTTCTGATATTTGATATTTCTTCAGATGTAGTACTTCCTTTCTTTATTGTTGATATATTGTTATTTAGGCTGGCAATATTTGGACTTGGGTGGGAAAAACCTTGTGCCATAATTTCTAGCCCAAAGCAGACACATGACTAAACAGGCAATGCATTAATCCAACAAAATATTCGATTATTTACTTCACTGTCACTGAGATGTGCTGGAAACTTGCTCTACAATAAATGAACTGAAGGAACTAACGAGGGATGCTGAGAAAAGAACATAAAATATATATAATTCATGACACACTGACTTAACAATATGAAAGATCACATCGTCAAGCATAAAACAACCCGAGTTAGTGTGTTGGAAGATAATGATAAAAGTTCAACATTTATGGAGGAGCAGTGTAACCGAAGAAGTGCAGAAAACCGTACATTCCCGACGGTCTTTTAGTGAATAAACCCTGTAACCCCAACACATAGACCAGACAACTGAGGCAGGATGGATGGATGGATGGTTGGTGATGGGATTCGATGTCTGCTGAGATAATGAGCGTCTCGGTGGAGTTGGTCGGCGGTGGTAACACTATCCTTGTTTGTGTGTGTGTGTGTGTGTGTAAGAGAAGGAAGTGAAGGGAAGCACTATTGTCTGCAACTGTATTAGGCATAGCCTACTAAAAGTTTAAGTATGAGTAATATATTTAAATAAAGCCACTTCTATGTAAAACTGCTTTTTATGCGGTTTGTTGTCGGAGGAGAAAGAGTGGATGGAACCTTTAGATATTAAAGGATGTAGCCCTGTGGGAATATAGGGATGTATTAGTAGTGGGGGTCATGAAAGCTGAAAGGGAAGGAGTTGACGACAAAAAATATACAGATAAAAGGAAACCAAGGGGACAGAGGAAAGTATTATGCATTAGAAATACATATTTCAACAAGTATTACACTATACCGTACGTACAGTATATCTCATAGCTAATTAAAAAGAAAATAGTATAGAATGGATAAAAAATGGAACATGTTTAACATTAATTATGTGGTATGTTGATATTGTAAATTAATGGGCTGACAGTGCTGGTGTTTAAATCTAACTAAGTTACTGATGTATTATTACCTAAGGTCGTTTTCTTCAATGTTTCATAGTTTAAAAATGGTGGCGTATAAGGGTAACTAATGTAAAGATATGCATCCGCTACAAGGTAATAACGATGGGCTGGAAGAATCACACTTTCTTTCGTCTGCTATAGTGTGGCTTTTCTTCGTGTCAGTAACGATGGCTTAATCTGCATCCTATAATAAAGCATGGACAAAGAAAATACAGCTCCTAGCTTCCTCTTGGGCTTAATAGTTCTGTATACAAAAATTATATCTTTTCTTGTGCAATAATGGAGGTTTAGATCATCAGCACACTTCACAACCTATACTAAGTTTACAACAACATGTTGTCTATAGTAATCTCAGTACACAATCAGTGTCTGCTCCTCACACGTATGTCTTTTTACAACTTGAAACTTATCCTGCTTGAACTCCTTGTAAAACCGCAGGGTGCAACAGATCCTCGTGTGCTCAGTGTCTGCACGTGATCTTACCTCTTTGGATTTATTCATTCACAAGGAATAGAGAGTTTAAATAACTTTGAGCTGCTGCTAGAACTGTATACACTTTATTACACTTGAATTAAGTGAAATGTAAATATGCATCTTAATTATAACACCGTAGGGAGAACACTACTTTGAACCGATCCTTGTAAAGTAGACAACGTTAAATTAAGTGCTGTATTATATTTTGTATAATTAACAGGACATTTGAGAGAAATAAAATTAGTTGACATACAAACGGATAGATAGATTATACAGATTGATAGAGAGGGAGGGAAGATGTGAGTGAGTAAGTAAACCAAGGTAATTACATAGAGATGGAGAAGAGAAAGTGAGGACGTGGAAAAGAGTAGAATTGAGGGAGTGAAGGAGAGAGAGGGAGGGAGAACAAGTTTGCTAGAGAACATCTGATACCATGCGTAGCCCACCGCTGTCACCACACTACACCCCTCCCTTCCCATCCCATCCCATCCCCTCTCTCTCTTACTCTTCCCATTCCCTCCCCTTACTCTCTCTTCCCCTGCCCTGCCCTTCTCTCTTTTCTATCCCTCCCCTACTCTCTCTTTCCTATCCCTCCCCTACTCTCTCTTTCCTATCCCTCCCCTTACTTTCTTTCCCATCCCTCCTCTTGCTCTCTTCCCTATTCCTCCACTTACTCTCTCTTCCCCTGCCCTCTCTTTCCCATCCCTCCTCTTACTCTCTTCCCTATTCCTCCCCTTACTCTTTCTTCCCTGTCCCATTCCTCTCCTCCCTTTCCCTCCCCTCGCTTTTTCTCAACTCTCCTCACCTCTCCTCTCCTCCCTTCCTTCCTTTGTATCAATAGCCAAGAAAGTGGGGTACGTTTTCTTCGCCTGTCATTCGGATGTGTGTGGTATGTAGCAAGTTGTCAGGTTTGATTGCCACAAAACTTTAAAACACCATAAAACACTCGAACCATGCACTCATTTAGTCGACTGTACTGTATACGTCCTGTTGGTGACAAGGTATATAGTCTTACTTACCTGTAACTCCCCCTCCCCTTCTACCATTACACACTTCTTTTGTTTACCTCATATATACAACACTATACTTCATAATTATCCACTTACTTGATCTTCCTGACGACCCCTCCAGGCTATTTGTCTCATTCTCTGTCTTCTTCGTCCCTTCTCACCCCGCCCGCAATAATTCCACTCGCCGCGTTTTTTATTCAATCTTTTTTTTTTACTTTCATCCTTTTTAATTTCCCATCTTTCTCTCCATCTCTTGCTTTCTAGATTCACATATTATTTCCCCTCTTCCTGTCCACCTTCAAGTTTCCCTGTCACCCGATATGTACTCCCGTCTTACCTTCTCCCACACTTCATTCATTCATATGAGACCACGTGCCCCAGGTTTATCCTCCTCCTTCCCCTCCCTCCTCCAGCCATCAATTCTTCTCCTTCCACTTGTCTTATTCTCCCTTTCTGATTTCCTCTTCCTTCTTCCTCTCGTTGTGCTTTCCCCTTCCTCGCCCCTCATAACAAAGCCTAATTCAACACACCTCTATTCGTCTTGTTATGATCCCATCCTTGTTATACACTCAGTTATCCCCTCATGACATTACATTCCTCATCATCATCGTCATCATCAGCAATATTATTCTTTTCCTTCCTATTTTTCTATTTATTCGCCCCTCTTATTCTTCCTCCTCCTCGCCCCCTTCCTGCTGCTGCCAAGTGCCACTCTCAGCCTGGCTGCTTCTCCTGACCTTCTTTGTCCATGGTCACGCCCACTTTGTTATTGCCTCCTCTTGTTTCAAGGACTCTCCACCACCTTGCCTCGGATTCACTGCCGCATTGCCTCCCTGCCACATTCTCATATCATCACCTCTCAACACTTTCAACACTGCCACCTCTGACACTCCAGATACACTACCACCTCTGACACTCCAGATACACTACTACCTCTGACACTCCAGATACACTGCCACCTCTGGCATTATATTGAGCAACACACTCTGGTAATGTATCCTCACAATGTCATGCACCGCCATGTGTATCACATGAGTCACATCTCTTGACAAATAGCTCAACACTGATGAATTTCTGAATGGTGTAGACATGTCTGTGGTGCTAAAGTATTGTGCTGGGCTTGAAGAAGTATGCTATGGGTAAGTTCTGATGGTAAAAAATATTACTGTGAGTCTGTTACTGGCATCGTTAGGTGATGAACCTACTTAATTTATGAGAGAGTAACCACGGAAACATTAATTATATACCGTACTCATCCAACAATTTTGACACAGGGAACGACACAGGTAAAAAACGAATACACAACATCCAATTATCACTTCATCTACATCCGTGAGAAAAGTGACCTGCACCAATCAATCAAGGCCGTTTGACATACATGTATGTCAAACGGCCTTGCAATCAATATCGTTCAGTCACAAACACGCTTTATGGTGACACTCGGGTCCAAGGCATCAGTGGGTTGGGTACGTGTTTTTATTTTAAATGTTTTGGTCTGTGTTCCCATTTTGTAATTATTGTGGGATCTGTACCGTAGTCATAAATCAATCAGTGTCTCTGCTGCTGGGACGTGATTGTGTTGGTGGTGGTGTTGTATTGTATAAATGGTGGTGGTGGTGTTTATTGTGGTTGTGTTAATGGCGATGATAAATTTTCTTGTTATTGTTCATGGTTGTGGGTTTATTTTTGTTGTAGTTGTAGCTGTTGTTCTCGTTGTAGTTGTTGGTGATGATGGTGGTGGTGGTGGTACTGATTTCATTTAAACCGTGATCTGTTTGTCTATCTATCTATATATGTCTGTCTGAGTAAAGTATGTAGCTATCTACAATCTATAAATTAGTATCCATCGCCAGACGTCCTACTTCCAAAAAGGGGGCCCACGTACGCAGTCCTGTCCTAGCCTGGTAAAAATGTATATACACTTGTTTTTGGAGAAACTTTAAGGAGAAGAATTAAGGCTTTTATATATTTACCGAGACTCAGGCTTAGTGTATTTTGCCACTAAAGGTATTTTCACTCTGCTCAGGGGTACGGTAGAGCTTGTCTGTATTTTTATATAGCCTAGTTTGTGAGTTCCTTGGCTCGACGACGGCTCAGCTCACTCCTCTACTCATATTCCATCATCAATATCTCCTGCTGTATGTTAAGAGTTTGGTCTGGCCTAGAGGTAGTAGTTAGGCAGCTAGAAAGTGGTATAGTGGTAAGGAATAGGAAAGTAGCGGTGAGTAGTTAAGGAGCAGTAAAATATATTCCATTCATGTTATTTAGCTCAGAGTGAACCACACACCCACACTGATTGAGACTTCACAGTTATAGAAAGATTTATTGTCGCTAAAATGTTAAAGAAAAGTACGCTATGTTGTGCATTCGATTATTTTCCAGTACTACTCCTCCATCCGTACAAGTTAAAGTTGATGGGTATTTTTGTTACAGTTGTAATATTATGAATAGACTATATAGGGTAGGTTGGGAAGAGACGGTGTAGGAGGTGGTAGTAAGAAAGGACGGCTGGTGCATGGGACTCATGACTTCACTCTCTGTCTAAGTAACTGTGGCCCTTGTATGGCAATCTTGATGTCATCCTTTTTACTCTCCTCACACACACACACACACACACACACACACACACACACACACACACACACACACACACACACACACACACAGTATATGTATATACAGTTTATGTATATTCATGCATACACAGCCATTGAACCGCACGCACAGTGAAAATTTTAGATTTCTGAAGTCGATAGAAGTAGTCTGAAGTGCACGGGTAATATGAGGAAAGGAAGGACGTGTAATCCTGTAGTGGTGGAGTTACTCCTTAGTGGGCGGCCCAGGGCGGTGCCACTCCTTCACTCTCACCCTCCCAGTCGCCGCCACTGCCACCACCCTTAGGCCGGCCAGGTTACTCACCAAGATTCTATTCACTCGCCTGAGGTGTGTGGTGTAGGACTAATGAGTACGTGTGTTGAGGGAGCGCCTGCTTGCCTCACCAAGTAAGTGTGTGTTGCTGCTGCTGCATCTGCCACTCACTCATCTCCAATCCTGGTGATACTCTTCTTCCCTCAGTCTGAACACAACACTCACATCACTGTCTTTGTAGCCTTCTTGTACGGTCGGCAGCATACGTTCTTTGCATTTCTACCTGCTAAAGTATATGTGCCTAGTGCCTAGTCATATTAGCATTATAAGATACATGGGATGGACTCAAATTTATGCAGTGAGTGTACAAGGTGAAATAGTAAGTGTATCCTGTATTTTGTGTTGTAATATTCATTTTATCTTTTACAGCGTTTTAGTTTTGGGATGTTACGGGAGTGAAAATGTATAAAAGTTACCGATTCCTTCAAGCTGTACAAAGAAGCCGAATACATCGGTATAAAACTTTTTAATAATTTTTATTGCTTCCTTTAAAGAGATTATGTGACTGGCTCGGTATGTTGACTTTTTATTTATATTAGATGGATTATTCAAAAAGTTAATGTGTGGATTTGTATTACATTTAAACCAAGGGTGACCAATCAGTAAATGGCATCAAGTGACTAGATTTCGGGAGAGATCCACAACGGAATCTGGATCTAGGAATGAAAATGGATGAATTTTATTACAGAATAAGAGGAATAAAATAAAGGGTATGTGAATCATCCCTGAAGAGGTATTTTGTTGTAGTGTCCTTGACTTTACAGACAGTCTGACTCTTGTCACCCAGTCAGTGGTGGGAGGGAAGGGGAAGGTCAAGGGAAAAGTGTACCGGTGTACGATGGTAAGGATGTGTGAGTGAAAGATGGACAGGTGGTATATGTAGTGGAGAATGAGAGTGTGAGGTGGGCAGGTGGTGGTGGAGTGGGAGTGTGGAGTGGACAGGTGGTGGGGAAGAGTGAGAGTGTGGGGTGGGCAGGTGGGGATGGTGGGTGCCGAGGGAGGACACACACACACACACACATACACCAAGTCAGTCAGTCAGTGTGGTGGTGAGCTCAGTGCCAGGGAGACGCGTGCCCCTCCCTGCTCCCCCTGCTTGTGTGTTGTTGTTGTTGTGTGGGTGCTCTTGTGTCTTAGTGTCTGTACCCTCCTCACACACTCACTCGCTCACACTCTTTGTCACTTTCTCTGGGGCTGCGAGGGGACATACTTGTGGTGCTGCCTACACAGTGCCAGGCTACACATGCTATCCCATAACCCCCAAAGAAAAGAAAACATAGACAGAGGACTATGTCAAATGTGAGTTGGTGTTGATGTTGACATGAGTGGTGGGTGAGGTGGAGGAAGGGACAACCGGACAAGTTCATTCCCAATTGATGCTTTTCTAGAGCTTCTTCCGGTATGAGGTGTCGAGGTGACCAAGCGTAATAAACAACCTGCAGTACGAGAAACACAAGCTAAATCAGACAGCCTTGAAACTTTTGTGTACTGAATTATATCAATGATAAAATAATTGGTTTGGCTGGAAAAGAAGAAAAAGTGCACTTGTCTCTTGGTGGACGTAAGAAGTTAGTTATATTTTCCTCTTCACTACCGTATACTTGCTTTGTGTTCTTCCATGCTATATTGATTTTACTACAAATAAGGTATGATAGCATTAAAAACTTGTGGACGAACTGGAGACGACAAGGTTGTTGAGTCTTAATCCTCTAACATTTTGGGTGGCATCTCACTCTAACACGTTTTGTTTATTCTTGTTCGTTCTCCATCCTACACCATTGGTTTATTCTAACTTTGCTTACATTAAGGGTGTCGTAGAATATCCCAAAACCCAACTAGAGGCCGGATGAAACCATGGAGTAAAACGTGGAAGTGTGATATCTACTGTAGATTAGAGCCACCGTTATTATTATTAGCTGTAAATTAGTTAGGAAGGAAGTAGAAGATAAGATATTTAACCATCTGTTTTTAAACCTTGGAAAATATACAACGAACCGGATAATACTCATTAGCTTAACTATCTAGCTGGTCGAGGTTTCTTCTGGTTAGTGTTTCCTGAACGTTTACATAAATAATGACAGATTGTATTCAGAATATACAGGTTTCCACAAACAAAGTGACATGGCGAGGTAATTTATTCATGCATCATTTTTCTGTGTTGATATTCGGGTATGTTTAATAGTTGACGTCAGCTCTCGATAATAATTCCAGATTCTTAAAATGTCACTGTTAGATGCTCGTAGGTGACGGGTTAATGCTGAAGGTTATGTGTGAATATATTTACAATATCTAAATGTATAGGTAATAGGTGGAGAGAGCAGATTTTGATAGTGAGGAAAGTGGATGTGTGACGGGAGGGTGGTGTGTGTGTGTGTGTGTGTGTACAGAGGGAGGATGGAGTGTGTGTGAAGAAGGGTGGAGTGTGTGTGTGAATAGGTAGGGTGAGACAGTGTGGAATGGGAGGGTGGAGTGTGTGTGTGTGAATAGTGAGGGTGGGACAGCGTGGAATGGGAGGATGGAGTGTGTGTGAAGAAGGGTGGATAGGGAGGGTGGAACAGTGTGGCATGTGAGGATGAGGGTATGTTTAGAGAGTCAAGAAAGGAAGAGAAAAGGGAAGGAGAAAGGGAAGGGGAGGGTACCAAATAAAAGTAAGTGTTGTACAGAGATTACAAAGGATACTCATTTGTTATATTCTGTTGTTATACTCAGGGCTGTGTTGTCAGCATCAGGGACACTAGGCACAAGTATAACATTGTATGATTGGAGATTATTGTTTTAGCCTTGCAAAATTATTATTATTATTATTTATGATATTATTTTTGTTATAATTTTATTATGATTATTGTTAATATTATTGTTGTTATTATTATTATTATTATTTTTTATTATCATTATTATAATTGTTGTTATTATTATTTTTATTATTATTATTATCATTATTATAATGGTTGTTATTATTTTTATTTTTATTATTTTTATTTTTATTATTTTTATTGTTATTATTTTTATCATCATAATTATAACTTCCTCTCAATAATTCGTTCCTCTTTCATGCACTCCTACCTTCCGGCCATTCACACTCACACATTAATATTCTGTGCCTTATTGTTGTTTGTAAGAAGATGTTAATTATCTCACAAGTGTTATCAGCTGAGAGGAAGCACGAGCGAGAGGCACCGAGGAATGTCAGATAGAAGCAGAGTTTGAGAAATGTTGTTTGCTTGGTGTTGGAAAGGTGGTGGGTCGGGAGGAAATAAACTCTGAGTGATATTTGAATGTTTTCTCTGTGTAGGAATGATTGTGGAAGTGGAGAACATGTTTTTTTGAGTGAGATTTCTGTGTTGTTGTATATACACGGATGAGGTTTGATTGTGAGAGGAGAGGAAGTGTGAGTGATAGATACGGTCTGGAGCATGTTAATAGCATAATCTTGCACTGGAGGAAGTGTAGTGTGTGTGTGTGTGTGAGAGAGAGAGAGAGAGAGAGAGAGAGAGAGAGAGAGAGAGAGAGAGAGAGGGATTAGAAGATGGATGTGTGAGGAAGTCAGGGTCATCACGCTTCTCTCTCTCTCTCTCTCTCTCTCTCTCTCTCTCTCTCTCTCTCTCTCTCTCTCTGTGGTAATGGAGTGGGATGTATATTCTCCTCATTCCCGTCATGACTGTCTTCCTATCCGTCATGGAGATTATACAACAACTGGTCATTTTCTTCCTGACCATGATTCACAGTTGTCATGAATATTAATCTCACGTGTATCTCTCTTCTGGTGTGTCCTATGTTTGTTTCCTGTCTTGTTGCCATGTATACACAGAGGGATAGACACAGACGGAAGATACACAGATACAGAGAGAGAGAGAGAGAGAGAGAGAGAGAGAGAGAGAGTGAGTGAGTGAGTGAGAGAGTGTGAGAGTGAGTGAGAGCAGAAGTGAGAGGTTTGCATAGTAACCCTGACCCATCCCGCCAGTCAGCCAGCCAGGTAGAGATGTAAGTGGGCATCGTAAACAAAGGCCGTCATGCACTTTTATGATGATGATGATGATGATGATAATACAGACGTGTGGGTATTGTAGTCTCTATCACCATCTGTTTCACCTTCTTACTCTAAAGCGTCTTATCTGTACCACCTGCTAGATAGGTTTGTTTGGTTGCAATGTTCAATGTAATTATTCTTGTAATGACACTGGGATGACATTTACAAAGTATTTACTTATGCTTTCTCTTCCGTCTATGCGTTAACTACTGCTGACGAGGGAAGGGATCTAGAGTACGTAGCTGCAATTCCACTCATCGTTCCAGTGACTTAGGCAACTGTAAAGGTGTGTTATTCTTATATGGATGGGATTGTATAGGTAGAAGCTATAGAAAAACCCCTTGGCGTCATTTTCAAAACATTCTAGAGAGCGAGGGTCGTATTCCTTGCCAATCAGAAAGGAATATGATAGCGTCAAAATTCATTACAGCCAACAAATCGGTACACTAGTCCGGCGAAGCAGATTATGGGCTTCAAGAGCAACAAACAAAGCTTCCTGACGTATCCAGTCACTCTACCTATATGTTTGGGAGCTTACAACCCTGACCCAGAAGGGCTAGCTAGGTATGCGGTCCCAAAACAAGTAAATCTCTGCCATCTATGATTTGTTCGAAGCATGACTTGCGGAGAAAGTGGCATTATTTTTAATGACTAACTTGGAGTGACTGCCCACCTTATATGATTGTGTAATGACCTACCTCAGATCATTATATTACATCAGTGCAATGGCAACTATAAACACAAAAGAATTATACAAAAGCTATACGTATATTTTTTCCTATAGTAGGTGTTTCGTGTGGTTCCTTTGATTGCAGCTAACACGGAATGATTCGATATTCAGGAGAGGAGAAACAGCTGAGTGAAGAGACTGTTAATGGAGGGAATGTGGCCTTGAGGGAAGAGTAGGAAGGTAGGGGTAGTGGTGGGTGATTGTATTATAGCCACCCCAGCAGCATGTATTATAGGGCTGGCTGGCGAGGGATCTTATCGGGGTTTGGGAAGGGTATACACTATATTATATAGTATGGATAGTTTCAGCACCTTGCTATATAGCCTTGTGATGTTGGGCCATATGCAAGAGAAATACAGTAGACAATGGGCTAAAACGATGACTGTTACCGGTACGATGGCTCCATAGAAAATATAGGTACAATAATGTAAGCCTGGCACCGGTCCTCCTCACCCATCATCGTCCAATCCATGACTTGACTTAGATACGGTCAGCAGCTGTGTCTGTAATGGATGGTTGAGCAGGGAACGTTCGTGTTTATGAATATGTGGTACAGTGTTAGTGGAAGATTCTTTGGGCATTCTTCACTATTCATGTGTTTATTGTATCCTGATGTTTGCCAACCACTGCCTGCCTTCACCAATACTTGTTGTGTATGTGGTGACGACTATATCAGATGAGCTAGTAATGGGTACAGAAAAAAACTAGAATCTTATTTATCCCCCCCTATCTCTCTCTCTCTCTCTCTCCCAATCTCTCTCTCTCTCTCTCTCTTTATATATATATCAACTAGGAAGAGCCGAGACGTTCCTGGGAGGTCAGTTGTTGGTCTTTCAGCTGATAACCACACTAAAGGTGGAGGTGTTCTGGTTGTCTGGGTTTATATTTTCCCTTAACCTTGGGGTGGCACATATTGTTGCTAGTGTACTTAGAGGACATTGAATCTTTCAAACTGTCTCAAGAAAAGCTCTCCCTCTGTACAAGTGGTGTGTATTGTGCCATAGTTTGAAGGAATCTGTTGCCCTCAATTCTCCCACGTCTGTATATTCTCCGTTAATGATAAAAGGATTGCACACTACTACTGCCTGATAGTATGTGTCAAGGGTAGTACTTGTGGTGAGGTGAGGTGAGGGGTGGAGGGAGAGACTGGACAGGCGGGTTATACACTTTACTGAGATGAACGAGTAGCAAAGATTGGGTTGCATGGGGTTACGAGGTTACCCGTATAAAATTGGATGAAGGAGGTACTGTACGTACACTTGCAATCCAAAATATGTATCCAGCCTTGTTTCGAATAGCCTGATCGAGTTTTAAGAGAGCTCAAGCAAATATAAAACAGGATAAGAGTTGTAATTGGTTCACTAATATATATGTCAAATTATGCGGAACTTCAACAAGACCCGGATACAAATATTTGATTACGAGTGTACAATACCTGTTTTAAACTGGAAAGAAAGAGTTGCCGGTTCTGAGCTGAAATGAACGAGGTACAAGTTTTCGAGGTGGGATGACCGAGTATAAAATATTTTGAGCAAGGATGACCGAGGCAAATTTGGAACGGGGATACCAGGGTAGTTATTTACATGTTTGGGTTGGCTGATCGGGTAGCAGGGTGGCATTATTTATGGGTTCTAGGCTGGAATGAATGGTTAGTCGGATTGTGGGTGGTAGTTTTTGGTTGGAGTCCTGACGAGGTTGCCAAATATAGGATGTCAATATCACGGAGGGATTTAATAAAGGAATGTATAAGTGAATGTTTCAGTGTGGTGTATAACGAGGGGGATTCCTATGAATAGCAATAAGGAGGCTTGGAGTCGACTTGTATAGTTTGGGAGGTAGGTAGATAGGTAGGTAGGTAGATAGATAGGTAGATGGATAGGTAGATGGATAGGTAGATGGATAGGTAGGTAGGTAGTTGGGTTGGTAGATAGGTAGGTAGATAGATAGATAGATAGATATAGTGACAAATAGATAGATATACATTCCGATATGTTGTTTAGTACCGTAACACATATATATATATATATATAATAAGGTGAAAAATTGTATTGTTGTATTTTGATGAAGAGGAGTATATAGAGTGTAGTGTGTTATCCTTGTTATCCTGACTGATAGTTGATGTAATGTGTTGGTGGCAGACGTGACGTGATGTGACGTGACGTATGATATATGTAGGGGAGTCACGTGACAACTTGGCCACCGATATCTGGAATTAATTGTAACTTGACGCCTCCTGTTATTCCTCTGTTTTGATTAATATACGTTTGTTTATGTTTATTATGATTCCTTTTGAGAAGGTATTACACATTTGGTACTGTACGTTAGAGCACCTTGATTCCTACAATATATGCCTGGAAACATGACCGGATTAACAACAATATGGTGGCCTCAAACATTATGGAGGAATCAGTTGCTCCAGATTTACTAACACTATACCGTACCATCCCCTTCATAGCTTGTCACCAGAACAATGCTAAGTAACGACGACTCGGTACAGTATGTTACTGCTTCTTGACAGTACTAATAAATTAAGTATTTTCGGTAATATTTATTTAATATTCTAGTTTATACATCACTAAAGTCTTAATTATGTCTGTCCCCAACAAGGGGGTAATAGTAATTGAGTCGGAAAACCACAAGAGGCTTAAGTTGCGCGAGGGAAAGGTTGTATGACCTTCTTTGTAAAGTAATGTTTTAATTGTTTCTTTGAAATTAAACTATTTCGTTAAGTTACTTGTATTATTATTATTTGCAATGGATAAATAACCAAGACAAGAAGACTGACTACCTTCTGAACATGGGTACACACGAAAGCATTAATCGTCTGAAAACACATAAACATAAGGTGGAATTTGACCGGTCATTGATACGTATAACAGGACATGAATGGAGAGATAATTATGTCAAATGCAGAATATGTAAGAAGGCAATTTAGTGTTCAGTGACTTGATATTTTGTCTCTCAGTATTAAGAGTGACGAGCCTGAGTAAGAGGAAAACTTGTGAGAGGTGCATGTATATCGTCACTACCTCAGATAAGAGTGAATAGTTAGGAATGGTGCAGTATTATATGTACGGTAATCTTTATGAAAAAAATAATGTCTTTGTTAATAACTTCTCTTCATATTGTTACTTAAAATATATTTATTCCTATCCGACTACTCGAATGTTTTGCAGGGGTATATATATACAAATTAGTTCCCTATTAGTATACCGAGGTTCCTTTTTCATTTTCCTGGCCTTGTCCTATATAGTGTAGAGACATGAGTAGCTATCAGTATGGGCCACAACAGATGACCCTCATAATAAGACAGGAAGACATATATACCAGAGTAATTCAGCGATCCCCCATATCATCTAGTTTATTAGTTTTCTTGTTTATTTATACACTAAGACGTTTATGTATAATATATCTGCCCTGGTCTGCCATGAGTTTAGGTGAGGTTATCGTAAGCCTACCCTGGCAGGTTCAGGTTTGGCTGAGGGGTTGTAGTGAGACAGGTTTTGTGGAGTACTATTTTATCATGATGATTAAGAGGGTCAGGTGTTAGTAGTGCATTAGAGGAGGATACTGGTTCTTACAAACTATGTCATCAACCCCCAAAATAAATACAAACTAATGATAATCTTTATACTGAGAGAGCCACCAGGGAAGTTCTCGTCTATGCATGTGTTTACTTTGGTTTATTTCTTCCATTTCCCTTTTACTTCCTTGCTATCTCCGCCCAACCATCCCAAGTCACCAAGGATATGAAGACGTGTCAGTAAAGTCGTGAACGAGATGACCTCTTTGGCATGTATGAGAGTTGCTTGTAAATGATCAATAACTGAACCAGCAAGTACTGTACGTTCAATATATACTTATTTTCTGTGATCGTTTTATGTCACATGTTACAGGAATCAGTAGCTGCCAGTACCCTGACGACTTCGTTCTCTCGTATAAAAGGTGTACAGTAGAGAAACTCACACTGTTGTATTTAATGAGCATTATATGATCGATGTAATAAAAATATTCATACTTCTAAATTTAGACTATGCCTCAGTGCAATACCTTTATACATGGAGTCTGTTTTATGGCTTAATTTGGACTCAAGTTCACTGACAAACTCAATGTCCCATTAAAAACGTTTTAGTATGAACGTTATGGTAAGCTACATTGAGACTCTTTTTCATCAATTTCCTGAAACTTACAGTTAAAAATATATTTGAATAGAAACATTACTTACTCGAAGTAGGTTTTTGTGAAGGCGACGGAGATAGTGATAATTAAATCAAAGCTAAGTGAAGGTAAGATAGTACTTAATTTATTTATGTATATTAGTATGGTGGGAGGGTTAGGTTTAATGAATAAAGAAAGTAATGACAGGGTATAGGTGTAGGTTTCATTTGTGTTTCTTTATGTAGTGAGGAAAGTGAAAGTTTCGTAAACGAGGTAAGTAATGGAGGGGTATAACAATCTATGGTGTAGGTTGGATGGTCGCCCTCCTTCCCCTTCATTTCGTTCCCTTCCCTCCCGTCACATCTCTCAGGCTCATGGCTACCCACTTGTTTGTTTTAACTGACCCCTGGCTAGGCTGTTCCCATGCCCCTAGCGTTAGATGTGTGTGTGTGTGTGTGTGTGTGTGTGTGTGTGTGTGTGTGTGTGTGTGTGTGTGTGTGTGTGTGTGTGTGTGTGTGTGTGTGTGTGTGTGTGTAGCCCTTCTTTTTCATATTTGTCATTAGGTAAGTTGAAATTCGATTCAGAATATAAAGAATTTGTTTCAGAATTTCCATAGAGAAGAGTGAGTATGACTTCTCAAGGGATGAATGTAGTAAAAGATAGCAGTGGTAAGTTTACAGTTGAGTTGGTATGTTGTATAGTGTTGCGTAAACATTTATAAACACATTCCCTCCCTCGCATTCCTTCGGCCACTTGTGTAGGCTACTGTAAAGTCGTAGGTAGTAATACTTAAATTCATTGAGATATTAACACACAAGTTTGGTTGACGCACATTTGGAGTCTAAATTTTGTTCATGATTGATCCATTGCCTCGGTGCTTCATATTTGCTTTGTGTTGGAAATATTCATATCTTGACGAACAAACCTGATGGTGTCAGCAACAATAAAATCACCCCATGTAATTTAGTCAAAGGTCTTAGATTACAGACTATAGTGTGAAGTATTATTCCTTGCTCTTCTCTACTCCTTCCCTGCCCCTTCTCATAATAGTCCTAGTACACCTATCTCCTTTTTCTCTACTCCTTCCCTTTCCTTGCTCATAATAAGCCTAGTACCCCTCTTTCCTAATTCCCCTTCCTTCTCATGTACTCGTTCTACCCCTGCTCCTTTCTACTACCGCTCTCTCCTCTCGTCTGCTACTTTTCTCCACACCATCTTTCTTAGTCTCTCCTCTCCCTCTAATCTAACCAAGTCGTAAACATGCCAGCCACGTGTTTGATGGCCGGACTCTCTCTCCCAGGACGCCTTGGTTATTCTAATTGCACTTGCTCCTTTATCCCCTTCCCTTATCTGGAACTTGTGGGTTATTCTATATTATCTTTCATGCTGTAGTAGTCTGCCATCTCCATAATTTTGTACCCAACTGACCGGCATCATCTTGTCTGCCTCATTCTCATTCTGTTCCTCCAGCTGGCAACATGTTATCCCTCCTACCCTTTCATATCTCCCGCATTCATTATAGGAGGATGGAACGATGTAGGAAAGAGGGAAGCAAAAACTTGGGCAGAGAGAGGGAAGGAGGAAGCAAGGACACGGTGGTGAGAAGGAGTGAGAGAGAGGGACGGCTCTGGTAGCAGAAACAGATGGGCGTGTGTTCATCAAGAAGTAGCATAAAAGTCTGAGACGTGAGAGGAAATACCGGATGTAATCGCAGCTGGCCTTACCGGAAGAAAAGGGAAGGGAATGGGGAAAGAGCTTGTGATATAATGCTAATATGATGCGTCCGAAATGAACACTTGCACTGATATAGAAAAATTATATTATTATGGTAATGATAATAGGAAATGAGAGATCTGAAAAGTATACTGTGAGTTGTGGAGAGACGATAGTTAAATTAGTACTTTGAAATATTCACAGAATTTAAACTGATAATTGCTATCGCCTGCACTTTGCCAGTCTCTTCATTCAAGTTTGTTTGTATATTGAACGGTCCCAGCTGTTTAAGACGAGCTGTTACTACAACTTAATAAAAAGCGCAGGCTACGAAAGTGTGAAATAAACGATTTATATACAATATTTAGACACTGAAGCGATGAGAATATAGAAAGTGTGAGTGATAGAGATGACCGAGTGGGAAGCTATGGTGAGGGTATAGGTAAAGTAAGAAGGAGAGGAGAGGAACATAAAGACATTGTGGCAGGGTTCGGATTTCTAAACAAACGACAAGCACAATCTCAGGCAGGTGTACGGAAGACTGAAAAACAGATTGGAAAAGGTACACGTTGGCAGGAAGTCATAATACTCGTAGGAGAGACAGACAGTCACACAGGTGAATGGAGAGATGTGTAGGAATGTAAGATTTGAGACATTTGAAGCAAGAATCTGAGAGGGGAAGGTCATGTGGGGCTACGGAAGCGGAAGGTCACTCAGATGGAAGGACGGTAGTGGTGACGGACGGAGGGAGGGAGGGAAGAGAAGGAAAATATTGGGAGGGAGGGAAGAGAATGAAGTTGTGGTGGGGAGGGGCGATAAGGGAAAGAAAATGTGTGGAAGAGTCGGAAAGGATAAGAAAGGAGGGGAGAAATGGGAAGTATGCAAAATCAGGGGAGGGAAAAGGAAGTAAGGGGAAGGAGGGAAGATGTGTGAGGGGGAGAGGGACGGGGACGGGGGTGATGGTGAGTCAGACCTGGAAGCGATCAGTGTGTTGGTTAAGTTCACCACAGACCTCCCCCTCCCTGCCCTTCCTTCACCTCCCCCTCTGTCCCTGCCCTTCTTTCTTTCCTTCACCTCCCCCTCTGTCCCTGCCCTTCCTTCACCTCCCCCTCTGTCCCTGCCCTTCCTTCCTTCACCTTCCCCCTCTGTCCCTGCCCTTCCTTCCTTTACCTCCCCCTCTGTCCCTGCCCTTCCTTCCTTCACCTCCCCCTCAATCCGTCCCCTTCATTTCCCTTCCTCTCCGTTCTTGGCCTCTTCCTTTCCTGACACTTTTCTCCTTTTCTCCTTCCACTTCCCCTCTCTGTCTGCTCTCTTCCATCCACGCCATCATCCTTTTTTTTTATATCTAATTCCTTCTATTCCTCAGGTTGTCCTTCCTTTTCCTTTCCTACAACTTATAATTTCTCCCTTCCTCCCAGCTCCTGTTGTGTACTTCTTCTTTCTCCTATCCTACCCTCTTATCCCTGTCCTTTCTATCCTATCCCTTCCTTTCGTTCTTATATATTTACCCTTTCCCTTCTTCTAACCTTGCCCTTTCCCACCTACTCCTATCTCTACTCCTTTCTTCACCTATCCTGGCCGTTTCCCTCCATTTCCTATCCTCGCCCTTCTCTTCCCTTCCTGAACTGCTCCCATCACCTCCCCTCACACGCATCACTGATCCGTTCTATTCCTCCCCTCCCTCCCTCCCTCCCTCTCTCCTCTCCTTGTCACTAATCCTCAGCTTCCCTGCCACTGTCCGTGCCCCTGACCACCTCTGCCGCTGGTCCTCACATTCCTCAAAATCCTTTTAAGTCAGTATAGCTCCCTTTGGCTCTTGAGAGCTGCCTTGTAGTGCCAGAGCTTCCTTGAAGAAGGGACAAGGAAATATATATTTATGTCCGAGCCTGGTCAGAGGCATCACATAAAGGGGTGGAGTCAGTTTTGCTCAAAATGATGTTAGCCTTGCTCAGTGCTTATCGCTCCAAGTCTGTACCACCCAGACAAGTACAGTGTGAACCGTAGATGGTCGTGGGTATCAGATGCAGAGAATTATTGGGTTCACTGGGGTGAAAAGTTTGAGTAATTGTGTGGAAAAATCCCCTGATGTACAGTTCCCTCTGGTTTGTGTATAGCAGCTGACTGCTGACTCATCAGTCCACGAGATTCCGTCCTTAGTTGTTGTTGAAGTGAGGAGGTCTGTGGTTCACTTGAAGGGATGGAAGGCATGGCTGGTTTCTTTGATGAATGGAGTGAGATAACCAGTGATTGAGTAAAGTAAGAGAAGGAACGAAGGGACAGTTGAAGAACTGAAAAGGATTGGCTGGGGCCGAAGGGACGCCAAAACCCCTGAAGTACTGTCCACATCACCGCAGGCAATATTTCCTTTACGGGAACATTACGTTAACATTAGTATCGGAACTCTAATCAACTTGCTTCTCTTTCCTCTTCTTAATGAGTGAGTATACAGTAGAGAAAGTGAGAAAATGCCAAGGGAATACATGAAGGGAGATATATATAACGAATGTGTGAAGGATGAATGTGTGTGAGAGTGGTGATGTGACTGAGGTTGAGAGGGCTAAGTGGAGGGGTCTGAGAGGGACTCCACAGTTTGATAAGGAGAGAGAGTGAGGAGAAGGGGCGGGTGGAGGAGAAGACGAGGGCCATACTTAGACACACACACACACACACACACACTGTCTGGGGCAAGTTGAGGCAGCCACATGTTTTAATTAGAGATCTTTATTATTTATTAGCAATATTCCCCGACGATGCTCGGATATTTTTAAGGGAAGGAACCACTGACGGTAAACTTCAGCTCCATTGAATTCTCCAACTATGATACGAAACCGATCCACCATTTGTACTAGATATGATTTTTGTAGTATAATAAGTTGTTCAAGAGTTGCTGTTATAGCCTTCGTTATAAAGTGTGATATATTTGTGTTGGGCTTCACCAGTGTGAGTGGAATATACAAGAAACCCCAGGAATCTGTAACGTGATGCGGGAAAATAACAAAGAAGATTGTGGTGTCGAATGTGTCAGAGAGAGAGAGAGAGAGAGAGAGAGAGAGAGAGAGAGAGAGAGAGAGAGAGAGAGAGAGAGAGAGTGTGTATATTTGAGATGCTAAAGAGGTACGGTAGAGTTATGAGCAAATGGGGTGAAGAAAGTAAATTTTCCTTAGGATTATGCGGGACTGTAAATGGAATGAATGAAGGATGACTTAATGAATGAATGCAAAAATGAACTAATGAATAAAAACAAAATTTGAATTTAATACGGAGTGAATAGGGGTCTGGAAGGGGGAGAAATGAGTTGGATAATGAGAGAGAGGAAGAGGAGGACTAGGAGGGTAAGGAGGCAGTACTCGAGGTTCTAAAGGGAAGGAAACAAGGAGGTAATATAGTGGGGGGAGTAATTGGAGGGGAAGAGGTGGGTGGGTAAAAATGTGGAGGAGGGAATTGTAGAAGGAATGATTATGATATTACGGCGATAAGAGGGTATAGAGGGGAGGGGAGAATGGGAGGGAGAGACCGTGCACGAGAGAAAGAATGAGAAAAAATTATATATATACTGGTAAAGGAGAGAATATTAGGGATAGGATGTGAGGGATTGAGGACAGGAAAGAAAAGAAATATTGATGGTAAGAAGTTGAGGGGGTGATAACGGAGGGTTGAAGAGAGAAGTGGATAAAGTAAGGAATATATGAGAGAAACTGTGATAAGAGGAAAATAAATATTGTGAAGGTGATATGCGTGTGGCTGAGGGTAGGAGTGGTGTGGAGGAGAGAAGGGTATAGTAATGATAGGGAGAGAGGACAGAGAGCGGGGAAGTGTTGGGTAGGTCAGGACGGAAGGGGAAGGGTCGGACAAAGTAAGTAAGACATGGAGAGAGTTATAACTAGGATATAGGCAGGGTAGGCCAGAGCAGGACAGAGGCAGGGGAGGACGGTTTCCTGTTTCACCGACCTCTCGTGGAGGAACTTTTTCTGTCGGTGGCATCTGTCTCTCCTCCTCTCATCTTCCTTATTCCATGTTTTTGCTTCTCTTCATATTTCCTTCAAAGTTTCCCCCAGCCATTTTCCTCTCTTTCTATCTCCTTTTTTTCTCTGCCTGACCTGACCTCTTCTCCCTCCCTGTCCTCGTCTCGTTGGTCATTTCTCTCTTCACTGTGTTGTCACCTTCACATTTATTAGCTGTTCCTGGTGGGAGGTCCCATTGACATTTGTCACTGAGTGCTGGTGTTGGTGGGGATGAAAGGGATTATGACTAGGTTGTGAAGAAAGTGTTGATGTGTGTCCATAGATGATGAGATTAATTCGTGGACAGATTGATTTAAAGATATAATTATATAGTTATTGATTTTACATAGCTCAGTGATATGACACACATAACGTACTGAATATTTACTGGTGAAGCAACGAAGTGATATTGATCCCCTCATTGGTTAATATTGCCTAACAACAATGTGGGCAGGTAGATCGTTCACAGACACATCAAACTTCCACCAGGTCATGAAGGTCTACGGATGATGCCACTCATAGTTTACCTATATTACCTTTACCAGGGATTATGTACAGTATATATAAATATTCTAGATCCAGCTTATGATAGAGATATTTCCATAAATTAAATCATTAGTTGGCAGTCACTAGGTCTAAATTTGGTAAAAACTTTGATAATCACCACACATAGACTTTTGCATAATCCTGTTAACAGGGAAACAAACAAACATACAAACCGAACCTTCTAATGGAGGGAACGATTTACTGATGTGCCTGGTATACAGCTTGGAGCAGAGAAAGATTTGTATTAAGAGGAAACGACTCCTCAAATACAGAGGAAAGAATAGAGAATTATATGAACTATGACAACGACCTACCATAATGAAACGGATGGAAGCTATAGGAATGTAATGGGTGAGAAGGACATATCAGACAAATGGTATATGTAGAAGAAGTAAAGTTGAAAATATAGGACAAGAGGATAATGGTATAAAGGGAGAGGGTCAGCATGGTGGGGCCTGGAGCCGTCCAACAAAAACTTACCCAGCTCAGTAAGTCACATCTCATTGTCTGGTTTGGGAAGGATAGATAAACCAGCTCCTTTATACTTCAATGTCCGGCCTTAGGATAGTAGGGTATACGGGGCGGTCCAGCCTCGGATGTATAAGTGTGTATATAATATAGGTGTGCATGTGTGTGTATAAGATTTTCTACTTTAATTTGTTAGGTCATTATGCTATCACTCATCTCTTCTCTACTGTACTGCTTTTTAATTTCCCTTGTAAACGAAACTTAAGTCAGCCCAAAGCAATAGAATTGACTGGTGTGTGTGTACTTATACAGTGGTGGTGAATGTGTGAGTGTGACGGCACATCCGCCTTCTCCTACTGCCCTAGTATGGAGGGACTGTGTGTGTGTGTGTGTGTGTGTGTGTGTGTGTGTGTGTGTGTGTGTGTGTGGCCTGGGGTGGGGGTGGATCTCTGTTGTGTGAGAGGACTGGCCAGGTGGATATGGTAGTGGTCAGGTAGAGGTGATGGGGTTGTGATGAGGACGTCCAGGAATGAGTGGCGCATTAATCAACTCAGATATGATATGACAGTCACAGAAGTTTTCTAATGTTTTATGCTTCAAGAAGATTATTTCAATTTAAAAATACTGCTCACATCATCATATTTGATATATGTAATTAGCTACAATATGAACTTGGATATTTTCGCTGATTTATTAGCGTATATATACCACGCTTCTTTCTATTTCTAAATGAATTCATGTGTTTATGTTTGCGTTGGGCGGGAAGAGAATATAATCCAATCCCGTTTGAGGCTGATTCAGGCCAAATCATGAACTGGTTAGGATCCCGGTGTAATCAGGAAAGAGGCTGTTACATTCACAAGGCGACAATAAGGATCGAGTTGTGTGTATGCAACTGTGTTAACAAGGAATATAACAATTTTTATTTTTATTTACTGACTTAATTACTGAGCACGTGACTTCTCCACACTTGGCCTCAGGGAGTCCTCCTAACGCATCAGAATATTAGTGACATACGAGCAGTTTGATCAGGTTTTTTGATATAAACAGAAAACTTATAGTGTTGTGAGGATGGTGTGAAGGGAGAGATGACGGAAGTGCTCATGGCAAGGTGGAGAAAGTTAACATGTTTGTACCGCAGTCATGGTGTGAATGGTAAAGTGGTGAGGGTGATGGTGGGTCATCAGCAAGGATAGAAAGAGAAACTGAGGTTGATTAAGACGCAGGTGCAAAGATAAGGTGAAAGGATTTCCCTGGATGGCATGGCATAACAAACAACAGACGAATCGAGGAGAAACGTGAAAGGTGGGAGAAGCTTTCATGTGGCAAGGACTAAAATGTAATTGTTGAAGGATAATGATAATAATAATAATAATAATTGTTATATCCTTCAGTAGTTTTTTTTAGAGGGTTGTAGTTCCCGAGGCAAAATGGATAAGTGAGGACTGTAGGTTAGGTGAGTACTGTAAATCTAGTAGGGGATGTTTGTCAAGAGTGAAATGTGTGGTCGGTCGGAGAGGAACCAAACAAACGACAGCTACAAGTGAAATCAGTCCATTGTGTTTATGGTAATGGGCAGGCGTGTGTTGGAGACGAGAAAGGAGACTGAACTAATTGGAGATGGTGGGGTACATTGTTGACAGGAGTAGTACTGTACGTTTGGTGATGGTGATAGTTGTAGTAGTGCTGGTAATAAAAGTAGAGCCGTAGTATTTGACCCTCCGTCTCTCCTGATGCTTCACTTCACTTCCTTCAACATCCATCCTTCACTCACTTTCACTTCACTTTACACACCTTCAGCTCATATCACCCAACCTTCCTCACTCATTCACACTCTCTCACCACGTCTGTTCTCTCTTCGAGTATGTATGTGATGAGGGGAGAAAGAGAAGAGAGCGAGTCTTGTGTGTGTGTGTGTGTGTGTGTGTGTGTTTGCAAGTCAACAAGGGTGAGTTGTGTCTGGCACCTCCTTTCCCTTACTGCTGCTGTCATCACGCCAGTTGTCAGGATATCAACATTCTCAGGCTCGTCACTCAGGATTTTGACGTCAGAACGATTCCCTCTGATTGAGACGACCCAACACCAGAGAATGTTGGGTACAGTTTAAACTGACGGGAAGCACCAGAAGATTATATTATTCAAATAGGACACAGGCAACACCTAAGGTCCCCCTTTTCTCATAATGTTAATTCCAAAGTGTTTGTACGGATAGCCAGTGTAATTACAGTACACGATGAAGTATAAGACAGATAAACTGACTCATAGAAACAGAGAGATGCTGAGTAGGGATCAAGAGAAAATGAGGCAAAGGTTATGGCTGTAGGGTCGTCGTGGCTGGCTGTTGGGTAGCCCGAGAGGAAAGGAAAGCCAGGGTAGGGAGAGTGTCATTAGAAGAAGGGGAGTGGGAGTGGGAGTTGAGTTGAGACGTCCATATAAGGTGTGTATAGCAGCCAGCCGGAACTCGAGATCATTAATTGAATCCTGGATATCCGCCCATACTTGTGATATCCCGTCCACACACACACACACACACACACATACACATACACATACACATACACATACACATACACATCTATAGTCCTGATTATTACCTCCCACAGGATATCTTAAATATTACCTTCATTGTAACTTCTGAACTCTGGGTATCTGAGTTAATGCATTCTTTGATTTGTTCAGGACGACGTGAAGGTTGAGGATACGAATATAAATATAATAAAAGGTCGAATAAAGATATCAAACATTTAGAATAGTACAGTAGATAGACACGTGTACAAAGACAGACAGAAAGGTATATAGATATAAAACGTGCAGCCAGTAATGATCTGCAGTCATCAAAAAAGATTGAGAATGAAGTCTAATTTTAATATTCCCCTCAACACCCAAAGTGGACGCCAACGATGAAGGGAAGGCTTGAGGTAATTTCTCGTTGTGGCCTGTGATCATAAACTTTACTAACGAGGTTCACTTCAAGGAGGGTGTAGCAAGGGCCCTATTCAAAAACGGCGTCCCGGTATGTTTACTCTCTAATCAAAGGTAGGGAGCAGAGTGTAAGCAAGAAGGTTATTAGGGAAGGAGTAGTGGATGAAAGAGGAGATAGTGGTTAGGAATAGTGGATGGTAAAGTGTTAAGGTGTGTGCGTATGTGTGTTGTGCATGTGGGGGTGGGTGGGTAATTTTGGCTGAGTTTCGTAATACAATGTCCCCTCTCCCCCCCGGCTCCTGTTTCCTTTTTACATTTCCCCTCTTCCCAAATTCTTTTCTCCTCTTTACGCCTCCTGAGGACGGACCAACCTCGTCCCGTCATTTGTTCACCTATTTCCTACACATAACCTCTCCCTTTCTGTCCTTTCTCGACTTCTCCCCTCCCCTTCTGCTTCTCCATCTCATCTTCTTTTTCCCTCTTGCCTGCTTCCTTTCTCAACTTCTTTCACACCTCTCACACCACCTTCTGTTGATTTATTTTTCATTTACTCGTGTGCTCCATTCTTATCTTACTTCTCCTCTCTCTTATGGCTGCCCCTCTTCATAGTTACTCATTTTCCTTTCTTTTCTACCTTTCTCCATTTCTCCATTTTTTTCTCATTTATTCCGTTTCCCCTCGGTTCACCCTCTTACTCCTCCCCACCCCTGCCACTACCCACCCTGACGGCTCTCCCTCCCTTCTCACTTCCTGGGGCGAGATTTTCAGGCTTAAGTCTTGGTGAGTGAGAGCCTCGTTGGTTGGTTCTGTCTGACACTTCCCTCCTTCACGCCCCTTCCCCCTACACAACACAACACAGCACAACATAACACACAACAGTCACCCCTTCCCTCCGTTCATCACGCCTTACCTCTTCTCTACTACACCAGTCACCATTACCCTCCCTTCAACGTTTTTTCCTTACATCAGTACAACATACCCAGTCAGCCCTTCCCTCCATTCATTACGCTGCTCTATTTACTGCTAAACCAGTTGGTACTTACATCAGTTCATTTCTCTGCCTCATCCTCGACCACCACCCTAATCGTCCCCCTCCCCTTTCCTCCATCACGCTGCCTCCTCCACTGGCACAACAGTCATCTCCTTCCTTTCATTCATCACGTTGCTCCCCTTCAGCAAAACACCAGTCAATCCCTTACCTCTTTCACGCTGCCCCTAACACCACCAATATACCAGTCAGCTCCTTTTTTCCTTCCCTCACGCATTCTGCCTCTTACACCACGATACTAATCTACCTTCTTCGTCCCATACATTGCTTCCTATACACCACTACACCAGTTGCTGTCTTAAGTTAATAATTTTCTTTTCAAAATTATACAACAAAATTACAGAACTGCTTGAAGCGTAACGATTACCTTTTGATCAGAGATATGTGTATAAAGTCCTGACTCATCGTCTGTCTGCGTGAGTGAGCCAATAGGGGTGTAGGTGGATGAGGGGACACGAGGGGGCCGTGGTGGTGGTGGTGGTGGTGGTGGTGGTAGTCTGCCAGTCCTTCAGCCCTCCTTGGCTTCTCCCTGTTTTACAGTGGCGCCTCACACCTGCCACCTCATACATTCACTCCCGTCTCTTCTTAGTAAAGGCCTCCCCTTCTCACACATAATATGCATACACACGTCACACTTAAACATATACAAACATAAACATATACACACACACACCTCACTGCTAGAGGCGAGAACATGAGGTATTATTCCAAATACTACAACTGAAATACGACCAGCTAGTATTGTTTACGTCTAGTTTCCATTTGTTCAACAATTGAAACTACTTTTCGTCCCAGGTGCTTCTCATTTCCTTAAACTGTACATTTTTAACATGTACCGTGTTCAGTAACTAGAAGTCGCACACACATCTAAATCTTGCATGACGAGCCTGAGTTTGTTGATGTGTATTTTCGTTGAAACTTAATTATGATACAGTCAAGAATAAAACTGGTGGAATATAAGACGGAATCCTAGAACTCATACTGTGGTTGCTGTACAAAGTCAGCAGAAGTTTATAATGCTACAAAAAGAGTACTTACAAAAAAAGAATATTTGTTCTGAAAACTTTGTAAATAGAAATATTTAAATAATTCTGAGTGCTACAAAAAGATGTCTGATGTGTGTATTGTCTCTGGGTGATTGATGTAAATTATGAGTTAAGAAGGGTGGTGTAGGGTGTAAGTGTTTTGACAGTCCTCAGTACAAACAGGAGGAAGAGGGAGACAGCACGTGTTTTCTCTTGCCAGGACATTACTTAAGTCAACACCAGTCTGTCTGGCCTTCCCGCTGACACACACCCTACTCATCTCCTCTCTTCACCTTTCCCTCCCTGTTGTATTTTTTTAACCAATGAAAGGAAGCACGTTTCTTTAAGGAAAATAAATAAACGTCCTCACTCTTTGCTTCCCATCCACATTTGTCCTTCCTGCTCCCTCCTTCCTTTCACTCCACGTCACTTCATACACTCTCCTTCCCCCTCTCTTGCCCTCCTCTTTCCACTCCTTCATCACTGGGAACCCCTTACACACACACACAGTAATCAGAGGAGGGCGTTTTCTTTTCTGAGTACGGGTGTACGCTAACACGTGCACGGGTTGTAGTCGAGTGGCCGGTGAGAGTGAATGAGACGAGAGAGATGAAATACCACCACCACCACCTGGAGGGAGGGCAGGCGAGGATGCAGTCATTGTGTGTCCAATAATTGGTGTTGAGGGGCATGTATCAGTACTAAGCAGGTGACTGTGTATGGATGCTTGCATGGTCACCGACAAAAACAAGCTATACCTAACCCGCTAATCGATAGGACAAGCTTTGAAAATTTAGAAGTTTAGAAAATGTAGCATTAATTTCAGTTTTATTTATATGTATGCAGTATGTTGTTTGTCTTGCCTCACCACGTTTCTCTGCTGTATGTAGCTATAGGGTCCTCATACGGTGCTTTGGTATATTGGTCATGTTGATTATTTTTAATTGTATACCCGAACTGCTGAATGAGTGTGACTTAGCGTCTTGGTATCATAATGAAAATGATTATATAAGCATTATGAACTCTTATATATAACCCCTAAGTGACCCTGCCAACAAGAATACACATGGCTGAGCATTCGCTATATTTATTTTCTTTATCTTTCTCTCTTCCAAAAGTTGATATTTGTTCGAAATGATTATTTTAAAAACTGATTATCACCGGTGATGACCTACTCATGTTCTGTTTGTGTCCTTCTGAAGATATTTAGGCCAAGACCAGCCAGAACACTACACATGGTGACTGGGAAGTTGACTGTGATAAATGTTGTGATTGTGTGCACAGACACGCCTCAGTTTTACAGGCAGGACACAAGTGACTCGTTGATTGTTTAAGACGAGTGCATGCCGGGGTATATTGAAGTGGTAATATAATGCCTTGCCTGACGACCTGTGAGGAACACAGTGAGTGGTGAGCAGTGGGTGCAATGGGTGAATGCGGTTGAAGGAAGGCGTGGCAGGGGACGGCTAGGGTGCTGCTTGTTGCTGACTCAGATCTGAGCCAGGTGAGCTGTGGCTCACTCAGGCACTGACTCCCGCCTGGGCCACACCCCTGCCTCCTTTACCTCTCCTGGGCGTGAGGGGTGCATCGTGCCCCGACGCCGGGTATGGTGGCGGCCGAAAAGGCAGGGTGTGGCGGCCCGGCGTGTCCCTATGAAGAACTTGTGTTGCTGCTGGGCCCCCAGGAATAAGGACCAGGTGAGTATCTCCTGTCACATACAAACAAATGCATCACTACACTTACAGCAGACGTTGCCTTCCAGTAGGACTACTTGTGTTGAGTGGAATTCCAGCATATTTTCTAAATTCAGCAAGAACAGTACCAAGCTCAGTAGAGTAGACTCTGGATTATTCTGCAGTAGCCTACCTTGAGTAGCTTATAAACTGGCACATAGCCAATTGCTGATACGAATTACTTACGGCTGAGTAAAATAGCTTAGCTGCAGCCAAAAGAAACAGCTTAAGACAAAAACTACGACAAAAGGGTTTAACAACATTTTTAACGAGTCGGTGTGTAATGTACAGTTGGTAGCAGCGTTTGTATCCACACTTCAGTCTCGTCTCCAGCTCTATGTAATAACAATGCTGGCTACCTGTGCAGACGTCTCCCTTCTGGTAAACTCCTTCCAAAAAATTCGTTAACCCCGCCAACCAGTTATTGCTTCCCTTGCTGTTCATGATTGTCTCAGTGCCAACCTTAAAAAGATTATACAAATGCATCTAAAAGTTCGAAACTGGTTTGCGGAGTTAAGAACATTTGTGCGGCAGTGTACCCCAAGGTCAAGGGAATATACTTTTTTTCCCTTGACCTAGGTGTACCCTATAGTACCTTCTCCAGCGCTTTCCCCATCTGCTTCTCACATTCTCCTACCCTTCCATCTCTCCACCTCTGCTTTTTTTCACCTCACCTTCTGTCGAACGCATCTCATGTTTATAATGTATTAATGTATTTATTTCCCATGTTAGTCTTGTACACTAATGTCCATACTTGTCAAACCTTCGCATTTATATATATATATATATATATATATATATATATATATATATATATATATATATATATATATAGATGGGTACCGTACTGTATCTTGAAACAAACCAGCAGGCTCTGTATTCCTTTGGTCCTTAAAATACATAAGATCAACGTTACACTCAAGAGCAGAAGGAAACATTGGATTCCTTTCCCATGGTGTACAATCGCTCAAAAAAGTATCTGAAAAAATTCAGCAACTTCAATAAGACAAATGGGACGAAAGTTTCTGGTAAATGGTAGAGGATAAGGCGTGAAGTCTTGTTCATTATGAGAGCCATCCTACCCTATTTTTCAGATACTTTTTTGAGCTGTACATAACGACTGTTGGACCAACACTTTGGCCCCATCAGTTTTTTCTTGATTCTTTTTTGGTCACTCAGATGTAATATTCATAATTGAATATTCTGTATAAGCCCATTGTTTGATCAAATGTGTACTTAGTAGGTTTATTTTTTGTGTAGATGACTTGTAGTACAGGGGTTGTAACTAGTTTAATAAGTATTTGTTAAATATTTTGGTGAAGAACTTCTCCTTTGAGGTAATGCTATAATGTGTTTTTTTTTTTTTTCAGCTGAGTGACAGCGGGGGCCCGGTGGATGGCGGAGGTGGTGGGGGTGGTAGTAGTGGTGGAGGCAGCAGTGCACCTGACCAGAACGGTGGTAGTCTCACTCGTGGTGGATCCTCGAGGGGCAGCCTTCGGAAGGTATATACTACTCAATTAGTTTATTATTATTATTAATTTCTGATGATGTATTGAAGAAAGATTATGATACATGTGTAATTTATATATCTAATTATAAGTTATTAGATATATATGTCAAGTTTAAAATGTCTGCCTGTCTTTAATATCTGTCGATTGAAAGGGAAACAACGCGAAACTCTGGTGAAAGCCAACCTCCCTCAGACTATGCAATGCATATATGGATAAATGGATGGTGGTGGATATAGGTGTTGATGGTGGATGAGGAGTGGATGGTTTTAGTGGTGGTGGAGCAGCAACAGGAATGAAACATACTTGGCTGGAGGTGGTCACCATTCCCATTTCTGGGTGTAATCAGTCAGCATAAGAAATTTACAAAATGTATAGCATGAAAATGCTGTGATCATCAGCATTACTATTCTGAAAAACTACTTAGTCAATTACTGTTAAAAGTTGGTGTGATCATATTATATTCTGCATTCTCACCCATCTGAAAGAAGCCTTACTAATATCTGGTATAACTGTGATAAAACTAACACACTTTAAGTGATTCATGTCAGTGGATATAATGTTGAGAGGAGGGGAGCTGTTGTGATAGGAGGTTTCTTCTGGTCCTGTTTACTATGGATTTCTTTATAAGAGTTCATCAGGTAAACTGTTAGGTAACTGAAAATAATTTTCAATAATATCAATTGTTAGGGTAAACGGTACTTAATGTTAAGGATACATGTATACTCAAACTATACAGAATAATTGTCCTAGCTTAAAAAAATTAAAATTATTTAAACCATTTTATATATCATAGATCATTTATATTATCATAGAAATGCATTGCCATGCTTGAGGAATTAGTGAATGGTCATGGAAGGAATGTGGTAAATGTCAATATGATTGGTTTGGATGAGTCCAGAGAACAAGATGTTAAATAAATGCAAATATATCAATGGCAGAGATAAAGAAAGAAAGGATTTGAGAAATTTGAGATAGGAGTGGATGAAATTACTTTTATAATGGTATAATGCAGTAGAAACTGATTTATAATAATTGAGATTATGTTAGCTGGCTCCAAGTACAGTTAATGATAGGACTGGCAACTCTGGTCATGGAATGGCTCCTCCTACCAAGGCTAAATGAAAAGACCTTCATTGTGAATATAAGAGACTTTATGGGGTTTAAAGGGGGGTGAATGTGACCTATTTCACTGGGTCTTCTAATATGCACTCATTGAAGGCACGGTGTGAAAGCCAGGTTCAGTCCATGGCCTTCCTCAGGAGCTCGGGGCTGCTTGGCCAGACAGCTTGAGGAACTTCAACAACAACAACTGGGTCTTCTGCCCTGTCTGCTTATTTTTGTTTTCATTTTCCCATCCCTGGCCTTGGAGCCCCCATTCCTTGAAATAGGGAAATACCGTAGTGACTATCAAATCATCCTCATTTACTTTAACAGGCACTTAATTTTATTTCTTTATTATAAAGCAAATTTTTGTATGATAATGCTTGATTTAAATCTTAATTAAGATGACTAAAACTGTTTATAATTTAAAGAACTTGAGGAGTCTAGGGCAGGTGTTCCCTTGGCCTCTCCACTAATCCAATTCTGTTTATGCCTCTGATAATCCACAAAGAAAGTGAGAGAATATTGATAACAGTGATGAAACTCTCTATAGTGACACAAAGGTCAGTTACATATGATTAACACATTTTAATTATGGTAATTTTACAGGTGCTGCCATCTGTGCCAGACATGGACCAACAGCTCTCAATGGCTGCCAAGATGATTGACCGTAGGACCTCCACTCCAAAGGGCAACCACTCCTATAGCCCATATTTCTTGGAATACACCCTACTGGCTGAATAGTTAGTATACTTCACCAATTTACCCTTTTAGGACAGTATCATACTGTTTTTCCAGTGTATCCAATTGAACTGAAATCTCTATGTACATTATTGTATGTACAAATCCAAATTATGTTTCCAGGCTTCCTTCGAATAGCCTGATTGAGTAGTAAGCGAATTCAAACAAATATGAAACAAGATAAGCATTGTAATTGGTTCACTAGTACAGTATGTCAAATTATTTGAAACTTCAACAAGACCTAGATACAAATTTTGGATTGTGAGGGTACATAGCTTCCATAGACATGGTTTCACACATGCACAATGAGTATGTATTTAGCTCCCACAGAATTCACAGTTTGAAATTTTAGTACAGGGTATTACATTTGTTTTGCCTCATATAATGGTACGGTATAGTATTGAAATATTATTGTCTGTATGTATCTAACCATTTGTCATTGGATGAATAATACTATATCTTGATATAAGGACTCAATACATACAGTACATTATAGTGATAGAATAGGTTAAAGAGGCATTCAGAAAAAAATTACATGGGGGCTGCTATACAATAAACAAATAATCTGGTTTTAACAGCCAAAATGGAGGAAGTCAAGAGGATATTTATACTGTGTAGATAGGAAATCACAGGATTGTTAATAAACAAGACTGTTTCACTAATATAATGAGGAAGAATATTTAGATGATGTGTAAGATCAGTGTTGCTGTATGGTTTTGAATAGTCAACCTTGGTGGAATATATATTGGTCGGTTGTGATCAGAGAATACCGAGGTATATGATTGGTGCCACCCAGAGAGACTGATATGGTGACTAAGAAGGGAGGGGCAAGAAAATGTGGATTGAAGGAGCTGAATACAGGAAATGAAAAGGTTGAAATGATTTGGTCACAAGGAGAGGAGACATGCAAACAGGAATACAAAGGACATTTCGAGGGTGAAGCATATGAGTAAGCCAAAAAAGATGTGTAGCCAGTGTATTACAGAAGATTTGACAACACTGGGCATTGATGAGCAGAAATAATGACAATGATGACATTTCACTTTTAAAACCTCAGTAAGATGTTTCTGTCAGAGTGCAGAAAGGGTCAATTTTAAAATGTAGAATAGTGATTGTAATCCTGCTTAATGATTCAAGAATGTAAAGAGGCAGTATTGTCCATTTGGAAAGATCTGTGATCTGAGAAACTTTGCATGAAACTTCATTTTTTCAGCTCATAATGATGTGAAACTGAGCCTAAAGATATAATACTAATCATAATTAATCATATTGGCAACTTTATGGTGGCTCTTCATAATTAACGGATTTTCTGGGGAAACCCTGTGGTAATACATGTACTAATAATGAGAGGAGTTCTAGTAATTAAAGTGTCCTAGCATTCTGTTCTCATACTTATGGAAGCTTTATATTTTCCAGCAACCTTCTTCAAAAACAGAGAGTATCAGGTGTCTATGTAGTGCCATCAGGAAAGTCACCTCTTGGTAAGTTAAAAAATATCTCTAAATTTTATAAAGTTGTATTGTACAGTACTATTTCAATTCACTAGCACTGTCCAGTTGTACCAGTACTTTATAATATGGGGTACTTCATATATGAAATGTAGGTTCTGTCTATAGGGTACATCATGTATGAAATGTAAATGTTCTATTGCATATCAACCATCACAGATTGTGGTATGAAAGACACTCCTCCATGCAGTTAACTGTTAATATTGGTGGTATGTTTACTATAGAGGATATTGCCTGGAATGCCATGGCCTGCATTGAGTGTGCAGATATACTGTACTGTATCTCACCAATATGTATGGTATAGGTACCTGTAAATATTGAGCCGTATACAGTATTTTAAAGATTGTTATACTTCACTCACAAATGAATATAGAGCTGCATTTAATCCCTCATACAGTTGAGTAATCTATAATGTATCCTCTTGCAGTGTGGTTTGGTGTGATTTTCATCCGTCAAGGAGCATACCAGGAAGGCATTTTCCGCTTCAATTTGCACATCCCAGAAAACTACCCTGATGGCGATGTTCCGGTAAGTCTCCTTCTCCTGTCATATATCTTTAGCCAATTTGGTTCAAGATTACTTATGTGTATCATGGTACCCTTCTTAATGGGTAACTTGTGTGTGCATCATAATAGGTTTATTGCACATGGATAACTGGAAATTGCAATATAGTAGCCCTTTGGTGCTTACATATTCTTTGTTATGATATGGTAGTCATTTTTCTGTAATGTACAGCCTGCAGCATAAATTAGCATCCATCTCATGTACAGTATTTAACAATGCTAAATTTGACCTGATAGTTGCATTCTGAACCAGTTTTTATTCTAACAACATATGTAAAATGCCATATGAGATGGATATCTGTCATTTCTGCATGAAATGGATATACAGTACACAGGTGGAAATGAAGCAAACTTATGCTGCTGACTCTACCCTAAACCATTGTTTGAAGCACCACCTCTCTTACTTGCCAGACTACAGTGCAAGTGTGTGCTTCCCTGGCTGATATATAGTACTGTACTACAGTAGTATACTGTACCATGTATGCTTTACTAGCAAATGATTCATGACCATTATATGTTATTGTGGCCTCTTTAGGATTAGATGCAGCTTAAAAAAAACAGAATGCATCTTCATTCTACTTGTTGAATCTGAAGTAAGGCCAGATCTCTGACATTTCTGACTGATGCTCTCATAAGATTCATTGCCATACCAGCCTTGTACTGTATATTGGTTTCTTGTGTAACAAAACCTGCTTGTATTGCCAGCAATATAATTTTGTTTCAAGATTATGTGCATGGGATAAGTAATGTTATACTTTGAAAGGACTCAGTCTCAGATTCCAGTGTTAGTTGCTGTTGAAGTTCATCAAACTGTCTGATTGAGCAGCCCCAAACCCCTGAGTGTTAGTAACTAACTCGGGTTATATTTTACATGTATTGTAAGTCATTATTGAAATATCTGTAATGCTATGCTGCATAGTAGTAAACTTTATAACCTTGCAACATTGGTATTGCAGAGAGTAATGTTTGAGACTCCAGTGTTCCACCCTTTGGTTGATCCAGACACAAGAGAGCTAGATATCAAACGTGGCTTCTCTAACAAATGGCGGCGCAATGTTAACCATTTGTGGCACGTTCTTCTCTATGTTAGACGTTGCTTTTACAAGATTGAGACGAACCACCCTCTCAACCCAGAGGCAGCTGTTTTGTGAGTTACTTAATATATCCTTCAAATATCCTTATTATTAGATCTTAGAGATTAAGTATGTTTCTGTTTTTTAGTAGAATATTCTATTTACATATCCTATCGCCCAACTATAAAATAAAATAAAAACAAAATGTATCCTTCAATCCTTTAGCAGGTGAGGGGATGCCAGCACTGATGAAAGTACAGTTGGCTCCATTCCTGCGTTTCTCCCCTCGCGTTGCCAATGTTGGGCCAGTCAGAAATTCAAATACCGATCCACAAGTTTAAAAATTCGAAACATTCATATCCTTAGAGTGAAAGATATGAATGTTTCGAATATTTTAACTTGTGAATCCGGATTCGAATTTCTGACAGGCCCAAAATTGGCAACGGCAGGGGAGAAACGCGGGAGTGGAGCCAACGGCATGTACTGTATGTTGCATTAACTAGGTTAATGAACACAACATAGAGAGGCTAGTTTCCTCTTACAGCTTTGGTAACTGTGCTCCCCTGAAATATCGTTTTTATCTTATAAAGTAATTGTATCAGTAAATGAAGAGACAAAATGGCAGGTGCCTCGGCCTATTCTCAGATGTGACATGACAGAACTTCAGACATTACTGTTCAACTATTAAGTAGAGTATCATTTCACTCAACAATTGTGAAAGATTGTGAAAGAATATTAGCCATGTATAGGTAATGGAAAGCAATAAGCAGTCCAGTACAGCTAAAACTCTCAATTTACACGAGTACAGTACTTATTATGTTCGTGAAGAGGAATAATAAAAAAAAATCATGTAATGCAAATGTTGATGTAAAACAAACATTGGTGTATATGAATAAGAAAGTAATGAAACATGGAAATTGGTAATATACTGTATTTGTATTTTGAATGTTGTATTGTTTATGTATAAAATTAGTTACCTGTACCAGCATATGGTAGTAATTAAGTCTCATGTTTGGTTCACACAGTTGTAGTACTCTTCATTCATTTAATTCCTAAATGATTCAGATGCCTTATTACTTCTTGGTACATAATACTTAAACTTTGTTCAAATTGTATTGGTGCCTTTAAATTTTTATTAATTCAGAAACTGATCCTGAGTTTATATATGTATACCCGGTAGTAAAGTATTTGACCACAATACAGTACAAAATTTGATTTGCTCAACAAAATGAATAGCACAAAAGCATCCTCTCCCTTTTCACAATTACATAACCGTATATCAGACTGCAGTTCATTACGTTAGATTTAACATTCCTTTAGAGAGTAGAGGTACAGTAGACTGTATTGTTCTTTGCCATTTTCATGAAGAGAAAGGTTCCACTTCATTATATCTTGAAAATTTTATTGGCAGGTATGACAGTGATAATGAAATGTTTGTGGTACGGGTTCGAGAGTGTGTAGAGAAGAGTAAGGTGATGATCTACGAACAACCCGTCACCAACGACCCCCATGCCCTCGTCTTTTCTACTTTCCAGCCTGCCATCCATGACACTGCCCTTGCACACCTCAAGAAACCCAGTGTCAGTAAATTATTTAACTTTGTTATTGTAGTATTTTTCAAGAGGTTATTTGTTTTTAGCTCCGGCCTAAGCCGAGAGCTCTAGGTTTTATCGTAATTATTGTTCTTCTTCTTCTTGGGGCGACAACTTCTTAAAAGGGGTTCAACTCACTCACTCACTCACTCATTCACTTATTCTTGTTCTTGGGGCGACCACTTCTTAAAAGGGGTTCAACTCACTCACTCATTCACTCACTCACTCACTCATTTCACTTGAATCATTAAGAGCCGGAGCTTTTGAAGGGTTTTCCATCATATTCTTGTTTTTAGCTCCAGCCTAAGCCAAGAGCTCTAGGTCTTATCGTAATTATTGTTCTTCTTCTTGGGGCGACAACTTCTTAAAAGGGGTTCAACTGACTCACTCACTCATTCTTGTTCTTGGGGCGACCACTTCTTAAAAGGGGTTCAACTCACTCGCTCACTCACTCACTCACTCATTTCACTTGAATCATTAAGAGCCGGAGCTTTTGAAGGGTTTTCCTTCGTGTTCTTGTTTCTTCTTGGGGTGACCACTTCTTAAAAGGGGTTCAACCAATATTTAAGAGGTTCAACCGAGAGGGGGTTCAACCGAGGGGTTCAGCCTCAATAAAAAGGGTTCATTTTCAAAATTTCAATATAACCATATGAATACGAAAATCCAGATAAAACATAATTAATATTTTTGAGACCTTTACATATGGATATTTTATTATTTCACTTGAATCATTAAGAGCCGCAGCTTTTGAAGGGTTTTCCTTCATGTTCTTGTTCTTTTTTACTGAGGAAAATAAAAACTAAGGCTGAAGGCCCACTTAATGTCCTCATTTATAAGATAATATAAGGAAGAGAGGTCCATCTGTTTCAAACCATGGACTTTTATTTGGCATGCATATCAAAGTTTTTCGTATCAGCAGATTTTTGTAATTGCATTTTTGTAAGTACCTGTACAGTATTTATTTACCACACCTTTTGTACTGCTGTTTCTTAAATATCTTAATTGTATAATTTACACATTGTTTTTTGTAATAAAGTTCTTTTGCATCATGGTTGTGCATATGTACTACTATCCAAAGCAGAAAGGTATTCCAGCAAAATTATATGAATGTATTAAAAATGCATTCCCTCTGCTATTGAGGTAACTTTTATATGGTTGCGTACTGGTAGTTATTGAGATCTGTATCAGTCTAACCAATTAAATATCTACCATAGTTAAATATCTTTTGGGCCATGTACTGTATATATTGTACAGCACCCAGTATACAGTATCAATTTGATCACATCAACTCAACGGGAGCATGTTGTGTATCCTAATATTATTTTCTCCTGCAGCCTGAGGTTGACAGCAGTCTGAAGGAGGATGGTGGGAGCAACGGACTGTCATGGGTGAAGCCTGGCACACTCCAGATCTTTTCTCAGACCCCCTCCTGACATACACCTTAAGTTTTGTCCTCGTGTCCTCCCCACCTCAACCTATTATCAGAGTGGCTTGACTCATGTGTACTTTGCTGTCACCCACCCTGGCAAATGGATCACCATACCCAGTTTACCTTTGGCTTCTCACTCTCTTGGTTTTAAGCTCAAAACCATACCCAATCATTTAGCTTTTACTTCTCATTTTTACTCGTATGATGAACACTTTTAAAAAATGGGTGTGGAACTGTGATAGATTTAGAATATGGCCTACTCAGCACAGAAACTACAAAAATGAGATGGCCAGCATTTTTGGCTGAATGGGCTACAATGCACTTGCATCAATTGGCCATGTGTGCTTCCCCGTGATACCAAGTTGGCAATAAATATTGCTGACTTGGTGCAGTTGGACTTTATTTCTTAATTTGTGTAAGAAAATATGCTGTAGAAACTTGATGTGTGTTTTGTACATATCTAAATTAAAATAACAAATTCTGCTCACATTTACATTACAGTACTGGACTTGTACTTTTTTCATTAATGTATAGTGTGAAGTTTTAATGTACAGTATTTATGATGAGCGATTACAAATTCCAAAGCTCTATGCTAAGTGACTTGAAAATTATTAGTGAAATAAAGTGAGTGGCTTTTATGGTTTTACCATTAATTTTTTTTATTATTATATTCCCTATGTCACTCCCAAAATAATTTTAAATCAAACTTTAGTATATACTCACCCTTTTTTTCTTCTTTATGTGATGTTTACTATCAGACTACTTGTACTGTATTACTGTACATACTCATATGATAACAATCTCACAGTTAGCTGAATTTATTCATAGAACAGAATCTGATCTTGTAGCAAGTGGTGACAGCCAAGGCTACAAGGGAAATGTAGTTCTGTATTTTTTATTGTTTTTATCAGTAATATTGTGTATGATAATACATCACTTGTACAGTTGTGGTTATAAATAATCATACATCCTTATCAACCTTATGAATCTGGCTTATCCTTTCATGCACCAGGTCATACACTCCTTTCTGTCTCCTCACCAACCCTAACCTATCATCCCCCACCCTCCTACCCTCCCCCACCCTCTTACCCTCCCTATTGTGATTGAATGAGCATATAGGTAGGAGCCAGACATGGGGTTTGAGGAGTATGGTTAATAATTTATTATCGGAACTGTACCCTACCTCATGGGTTGACCTGAATCACAAATTCACAGGTTACAAGCCTGCCATTACAGCAAAGTAGAAATTCAATTCCTGCATTAGTTTTTCAGTTTCCAAACTACAGTACAATGTAGCATTTCATTTTGTCTACTTATTAATAAATAAATTTTGTCAGCAGTGAGCAGCAAAATACACAATAAAAGCAGATGTTAGGTTTGGAAAGTAAATTTTATAGGTGTATTGTACTAGAAATGATAGAGGCCAGCAAGTTGGAATGTACCTGTAGGTGTTGCAACTTACATTTTATGAATATTTTTGTATTTTATGATTTAGATCAAGATTTATGCATGAAAACTAGTGATATATCTGGATATAATTGATAAGAATAAATATGTACAGTATATTCATCCATTTTTCAATTTCAGTATTTAATACTCGGATAATGATTACTGAGTGTGTGTCATAGGGCCATATTCAAGAACGTTCGTGGTGCATACGATGACAGGATACTGGTATGATAGATAAACAATAAAGCCATTATACCGGTACCACGCCATCGTCAACACCACGTACAGTATGTTCTTGCCTACGACCCATAGAGCCATCCTGTGCTGGTAGGTACTGAGCTGATTAGTGTACAGTAGATAGGCTCAAGGTACAGTTGGCAAAAATTCTTGGAACCACCCCTACAAAGAAATTAACTACACTATAACTATCCATAGGGGAGTTCCAATACTTTTTTTGCCGACTGTATAGTACTAGTCTGGAGTTATGTCATCAATGTTCAGTATGTTATAATCAGGTATATTTTAATGCTATTAGATCTTCCTTCTTACCTTAAAAATTGGCATTCACTTTTAAGTATGTACAATATGTAAATAAAGTATTAATTTACTATATGATCATATGTCTATTACTGACTCCTGCCAAAAGGTGTTCCAGTCTTCAATGGAGCCTCTGGAAAAAAATAGATTTTGTAGCTTTGAATTATAAAACCCTAAATTACATATATAAAATAAATAGGACCTATGGAAGGAAGTAGAAATTGTAGCTTTGAATCATAAAAACTTAAGTTACATATTACATTTAATTAAGTATCACACGGAGAGCTGTTCTTCGAGATCATATGGAGAAACCATTACCACCCCTGTGAGCAAGGGGTTGGGGTTAAGTCGGCTGTCTGAGGTCTTCCTGCTTACGCACTACGCAGCCATAGCCGAAGCCGACTCGAGTCTCACGTGGGTGGAGAGGTCTCTGGGCAACTCATCATCTGTGATACTGATATGTGCTATAGTAGATGTGTTTCATACAGTCTAGAGTACTTTAGTGTGTGCTTCTGAGCTTCACTCTGTCCAATAAAATTCCATTGGCGGCGTTTAACCTTGAACGAACATTTCCTACTATAATTACAGTATTTCTCTGTTTTCTAGGTATGAACTTACTTACTAACTGTTGTTAACTATCGCATAGGAAAATCAGAATAAAAATTGAAAAAGTAAAAGCATTGATAAAAAATATTGCAACAGAATCAAATAATTGATTAGATTGTATTTTGAAATAGTTGTTGTAATTTCCAGAATAATCAGTTGAATTATTTGATGATTTTAAGATAAAGTTTTTTTATAGATTCTTTGTACTCCAACGCATTTTAAACATAAACAAACTGAGCCACGAGTCGAGTAGCCATCAGTGTTGCCAACCGTAGCGTAATCGCCCTATATGTAGGGCATTTCGACCTCAAATCCTTGTCTGTAGGGCGTAGGGTAATTTTACAGAATCATAACGAAACATAGGCCGTTACAACATTTTGGTATAAGTGCTAACATATTTTGTAATATAAAAAATAAAACACTTAAAGTACACATCTTAAAGTACAGACGTACGATGTATCAGTAATTATCGCGGGGAAGATTTTACAAAATACATCTAACTCGGCCAACACTGTTCCCCTGTTAAATCCGCTGGCGATCACACGCAACCCTTCAGTTAGTTACCCCGGTTCCCGGGGTAACTAACCGTAAAATTTTTACCATTACCATCACCGTAAAATTTTTACCATTACCATCACCGTAAAATTTTTACCATTACCATCACCGTAAAATTTTTACCATTACCATCACCGTAAAATTTTTACCATTACCATCACCGTAAATTTTTTACCCTTACCATCACCGTAAATTTTTTACCATTACCATCACCGTAAAATTTTTACCATTACCATCACCGTAACATTTTTACCATTACCATCACCGTAAAATTTTTACCATTACCATAACCGTAAAATTTTTACCATTACCATCACCGTAATTTTTTTTACCATTACCATCACCGTAAATATTTTACCATTACCATCACCGTAAATTTTTTACCATTACCATCACCGTAAAATTTTTACCATTACCATCACCGTAACATTTTTACCATTACCATCACCGTAAAATTTTTACCATTACCATCACCGTAAAATTTTTACCATTACCATCTCCGTAAATTTTTTACCATTACCATCGCCGTAAAAATTTTACCATTACCATCACCGTAAAATTTGTACCATAACCATCTCCGTAAAATTTTTACCATTACCATCATTGTAAAATTTTTACCATTACCATCACCGTAAAAGTTTTACCATTACCATCACCGTAAAATTTTTACCAGTACCATCACCGTAAAGTTTTTACCAGTACCATCACCGTAAAAATTTTACCATTACCATCACCGTAAAATTTTTACCATTACCATCACCAAAAAATTTTTACCATTACCATCACCGTAAAATTTTTACCATTACCATCACCGTAAAATTTTTACCATTACCATCGCTGTAAAATTTTTACCATTATCATCGCCGTAAAATTTTTACCATTACCATCGCCGTAAAATTTTTACCATTACCATCGCCGTAAAATTTTTACCAATACCATCGCCGTAAAATTTTTACCATTACCATCGCCGTAAATTTTTTACCATTACCATCGCCGTAAAAATTTTACCATTACCATCGCCGTAAATTTTTACCATTACCATCGCCGTAAAATTTTTACCATTACCATCGCCGTAAAATTTTTACCATTACCATCGCCGTAAATTTTTTACCATTACCATCGCCGTAAAATTTGTACCATTACCATCGCCGTAAAATTTTTACCATTACCATCGCCATAAAATTTTTACCATTACCATCGCCGTAAAAATTTTACCATTATCATCGCCGTAAATTTATTACCATTACCATTGCCGTAAAATTTTTACCATTACCATCGCCGTAAAATTTTTACCATTACCATCGCCGTAAAATTTTTACCATTACCATCGCCGTAAAATTTTTACCATTACCATCGCCGTAAAAATTTTACCATTACCATCGCCGTAAAATTATTACCACTACCATCGCCGTAAAATTTTTACCATTACCATCGCCGTAAAATTTTTACCATTACCATCACCGTAAAATTTTTACCATTACCATCGCCGTAAAATTTTTACCATTACCATCACCGTAAAATTTTTACCATTACCATCACCGTAAAATTTTTACCATTACCATCATTGTAAATTTTTTACCATTACCATCACCGTAAAAATTTTACCATTACCATCACCGTAATTTTTTTACCATTACCATCACCGTAAATATTTTACCATTACCATCACCATAAAAGTTTTACCATTACCATCACCGTAAATTTTTACCATTACCATCACCGAAAAAGTTTTACCATTACCATCACCGTAAAAGTTTTACCATTACCATCACCGTAAAAATTTTACCAGTACCATCACCGTAAAGTTTTTACCAGTACCATCACCGTAAAATTTTTACCATTACCATCACCGTAAAATTTTACCATTACCATCACCAAAATTTTTTTACCATTACCATCACCGTAAAATTTTTACCATTACCATCACCGTAAAATTTTTACCATTACCATCGCCGTAAAATTTTTACCATTATCATCGCCGTAAAATTTTTACCATTACCATCGCCGTAAAATTTTTACCATTACCATCGCCGTAAAATTTTTACCAATACCATCGCCGTAAAATTTTTACCATTACCATCGTCGTAAATTTTTTACCATTACCATCGCCGTAAAAATTTTACCATTACCATCGCCGTAAATTTTTACCATTACCATCGCCGTAAAATTTTTACCATTACCATCGCCGTAAAATTTTTACCATTACCATCGCCGTAAAATTTTTACCATTACCATCGCCGTAAAATTTGTACCATTACCATCGCCGTAAAATTTTTACCATTACCATCGCCATAAAATTTTTACCATTACCATCGCCGTAAAAATTTTACCATTATCATCGCCGTAAATTTATTACCATTACCATTGCCGTAAAATTTTTACCATTACCATCGCCGTAAAATTTTTACCATTACCATCGCCGTAAAATGTTTACCATTACCATCGCCGTAAAATTTTTACCATTACCATCACCGTAAAATTTTTACCATTACCATCGCCGTAAAATTATTACCACTACCATCACCGTAAATATTTTACCATTACCATCACCATAAAAGTTTTACCATTACCATCACCGTAAATTTTTACCATTACCATCACCGTAAAAGTTTTACCATTACCATCACCGTAAAAGTTTTACCATTACCATCACCGTAAAATTTTTACCAGTACCATCACCGTAAAGTTTTTACCAGTACCATCACCGTAAAATTTTTACCATTACCATCACCGTAAAATTTTTACCATTACCATCACCGTAAAATTTTTACCATTACCATCACCGTAAAATTTTTACCATTACCATCACCGTAAAATTTTTACCATTACCATCGCCGTAAAATGTTTACCATTACCATCGCCGTAAAATTTGTACCATTACCATCGCCGTAAAATTTTTACCATTACCATCGCCATAAAATTTTTACCAATACCATCGCCGTAAAATTTTTACCATTACCATCGTCGTAAATTTTTTACCATTACCATCGCCGTAAAAATTTTACCATTACCATCGCCGTAAATTTTTACCATTACCATCGCCGTAAAATTTTTACCATTACCATCGCCGTAAAATTTTTACCATTACCATCGCCGTAAAATTTTTATCATTACCATCGCCGTAAAATTTGTACCATTACCATCGCCGTAAAATTTTTACCATTACCATCGCCATAAAATTTTTACCATTACCATCGCCGTAAAAATTTTACCATTATCATCGCCGTAAATTTATTACCATTACCATTGCCGTAAAATTTTTACCATTACCATCGCCGTAAAATTTTTACCATTACCATCGCCGTAAAAATTTTACCATTACCATCGCCGTAAAATTTTTACCATTACCATCACCGTAAAAGTTTTACCATTACCATCACCGTAAAAGTTTTACCATTACCATCACCGTAAAATTTTTACCAGTACCATCACCGTAAAGTTTTTACCAGTACCATCACCGTAAAATTTTTACCATTACCATCACCGTAAAATTTTTACCATTACCATCACCGTAAAATTTTTACCATTACCATCACCGTAAAATTTTTACCATTACCATCACCGTAAAATTTTTACCATTACCATCGCCGTAAAATGTTTACCATTACCATCGCCGTAAAATTTGTACCATTACCATCGCCGTAAAATTTTTACCATTACCATCGCCATAAAATTTTTACTATTACCATCGCCGTAAAATTTTTACCATTATCATCGCCGTAAATTTATTACCATTACCATCGCCGTAAAATTTTTACCATTACCATCGCCGTAAAATTTTTACCATTACCATCGCCGTAAAAATTTTACCATTACCATCGCCGTAAAATTTTTACCATTACCATCGCCGTAAAATTTTTACCATTACCATCGCCGTAAAATTATTACCATTACCATCGCCGTAAAATTTTTACCATTACCATCGCCATAAAATTTTTACCATTACCATCGCCGTAAAATTATTACCATTACCATCGCCGTAAATTTTTTACCATTACCATCACCGAAACATTTTTACCATTACCATCGCCGTAAATTTTTTACCATTACCATCGCCGTAAAAATTTTACCATTACCATCGCCGTAAAATTTTTACCATTACCATCGCCGTAAAATTTTTACCATTACCATCGCCGTAAAATTATTACCATTACCATCGCCGTAAAATTTTTACCATTACCATCGCCATAAAATTTTTACCATTACCATCGCCGTAAAATTATTACCATTACCATCGCCGTAAATTTTTTACCATTACCATCACCGAAACATTTTTACCATTACCATCGCCGTAAATTTTTTACCATTACCATCGCCGTAAAATTTTTACCATTACCATCGCCGTAAAATTTTTACCATTACCATCGCCGTAAAAGTTTAACCATTACCATCGCCGTAAAATTTTTACCATTACCATCGCCGTAAAAATTTTACCATTACCATCGCCGTAAATTTTTACCATTACCATCGCCGTAAAATTTTTACCATTTCCATCGCCGTAAAATTTTTACCATTACCATCGCCGTAAAATTTTTACCATTACCATCGCCGTAAAATTTTTACCATTACCATCGCTGTAAATTTTTTACCATTACCATCGCCGTAAAATTTTTACCATTACCATCGCCATAAAATTTTTCCCATTACCATCGCCGTAAAAATTTTACCATTATCATCGCCGTAAATTTATTACCATTACCATCGCCGTAAAATTTTTACCATTACCATCGCCGTAAATTTTTTACCATTACCATCACCGTAAAATTTTTACCATTACCATCGCCGTAAAATTTTTACCATTACCATCGCCGTAAAATTTTTACCATTACCATCACCGTAACAGTTTTACCATTACCATCACCGTAACATTTTTACCATTACCATCACTGTAAAATTTTTACCTTTACATCACCGTAAAATTTTTACCATTACCATCACCGTAAAATTTTTACCATTACCATCACCGTAAAAAAATTTCCATTACCATCTCAGTATATTTTTTACCATTACCATCACCGTAAATTTTTTACCATTACCATCACCGTACAATTTTTACCATTACCAACACCGTACAATTTTTACCATTACCATCGCCGTTAATTTTTTACCATTACCATCACCGTAAAATTTGTACCATTACCATCATCGTAAAATTTTTACTTTACCATCGCCGTAAAATTTTTACCATTACCATCGCCGTAAAATTTTTACCATTACCATCGCCGTAAAATTTTTACCATTACCATCGCCGTAAAAATTTTACCATTACCATCACCGTAAAATTTTTACCATTACCATCACCGTAAAATTTTTACCATTACCACCGCCATAAAATTTTTACCATTACCATCGCCGTAAAATTTTTACCATTACCATCGCCGTAAAATTTTTACCATTACCATCGCCGTAAAATTTTTACCATTACCATCGCCGTAAAATTTTTACCATTACCATCGCCGTAAAATTTTTACCATTACCATCGCCGTAAAATTTTTACCATTACCATCGCCGTAAAATTTTTACCATTACCATCGCCGTAAATTTTTTACCATTACCATCGCCGTAAAATTTTTACCATTACCATCACCGTAAAATTTTTATCACTACCATCGCCGTAAATTTTTTACCATTACCATCGCCGTAAAAATTTTACCATTACCATCACCGTAAAATTTGTACCATCACCATCATCGTAAAATTTTTACCATTACCATCGCCGTAAAATTTTTACCATTACCATCACCGTAAAAATTTTACCATAACCATCTCCGTAAATTTTTTACCATTACCATCATCGTAAAATTTTTACCATTACCATCACCGTAAAATTTTTACCATTACCATCACCGTATTTTTTTTACCATTACCATCACCGTAAATATTTTACCATTACCATCATTGTAAAAAATTTACCATTACCATTGCCGTAAAATTTTTACCATAACCATCACCGTAAAATTTTTACCATAACCATCTCCGTAAAATTTTTACCATTACCATCATTGTAAAAATTTTACCATTACCATCACCGTAAAATTTTTACCATTACCATCACCGTAATTTTTTTACCATTACCATCACCGTAAATATTTTACCATTACCATCACCATAAAAGTTTTACCATTACCATCACCGTAAATTTTTACCATTACCATCACCATAAAATTTTTACCATTACCATCACCGTAAAAGTTTTACCATTACCATCACCGTAAAAATTTTACCAGTACCATCACCGTAAAGTTTTTACCAGTACCATCACCGTAAAATTTTTACCATTACCATCACCGTAAAATTTTTACCATTACCATCACCAAAAAATTTTTACCATTACCATCGCCGTAAAATTTTTACCATTACCATCGCCGTAAAATTTTTACCATTACCATCGTCGTAAAATTTTTACCATTATCATCGCCGTAACATTTTTACCATTACCATCACCGTAACAGTTTTACCATTACCATCACCGTAACATTTTTACCATTACCATCACCGTAACAGTTTTACCATTACCATCACCGTAACAGTTTTACCATTACCATCACCGTAACAGTTTTACCATTACCATCACCGTAACATTTTTACCACCACCATCACCGTAACATTTTTACCATTACCATCACCGTAAAATTTTTACTATTACCATCACCGTAAATTTTTTCCCATTGATAGGATCTACACAATAACCAATGGCTTTAAAAACACAGTTATGAACTACAATAACTGGGGAATATGAAACAAGAGCTGTAACGAGACCTGTGTGCATATAGTTGTGAGGAAGAATGGTTCACTCATGTTCACTACAGATTCAACCACCAGAGTCACTTCTTTCCATCTTTATTTGTCAGTCAACTGTGTTCTGGCTCCCTTTCTTACAGATTCTTACAGATGATTCCCGGGGAGAGGCTTATTAGCCTATGAGACCCGGCTCAGAATTCTCTCTAGTAAGGCTTGGCGTGGGCTTCTCAATGTCATGAATTTTTGTGATACGAGCTCTATATTGGTCTATACAGAGTCATTCTCACTGCAGAGACAACGGCAATATATTAAATGTATATGATAAGCTTTCTTACCTCTAAATCTAGAGTCTGACTCCCAGAGAGAGCGATACATTTGATGGTAAGTTTTCTTTGCAGCACTAATTATATCAATGCTAATTTAAGTATGGATACCAACTGACTAAAGTTGCGACAGCGGTAGAGGCCTCAGTCTCCCTCCTCTGTCACTCTGTGAGGACAAGCTAGTTCCTGTTTTAACTTGTGTTTACATACACACACACACACACTCATTTTTCATAATATTCTTAGCATTATCTTAAAATTCACACAGAAATTCACACAGATTTAAAAAATTTGGTGTCCTCACACAACACCTCCCACGTAGCTCCATTTCGCACACAGATTTGTGGGAAATTCCCACGAAGTGGCAACACTGACACCCATACAGAATAGAGCCCTAAAGATAATCACAGGCTGCACACCATAAAACCAAAATCAAGGATCATTTTGACATGAGAGGCACACAAACACTTTATTATAGTCCATGAGCTGAGCCTGGAACTTAAGAGAGTACCAAAAAGGTGAATAAATATCATGTGCACTTTCAGCAATTAAGGTGGATGTCTGAAGTGTTGCGAAATGGTTGATGGACATTCCAGAAATATAACTAATCAATCACCTTTTTGGCAACCTATCGCTAGCAAGTATAGTAAATTTTTCACCGAAAATCGAGAATAAAGTAATAAAAATGGCAAGTCTTCAACTAAAGATCATATTAAGAGACTTCTAGTTGGTCTCATCTTATTCGTTTCTTAATTCTGCATCTTTTGGTGTATAATACATGCAACTTAGGACACAAATTTGCTTCATAATATGAGAAAAGTGAAGGAAAAGTTGACCAATTTGTAGTATTTTCTTACGACTTTGTTTACAAACTTTCTTTTGTTTCTGCCCAATCCGTATCTGGACGACGAGAACACAGTTTCTACGTATTTGGTCAGTTCTCGTCATTGAAACCAAGCGCTCCCAAGACGGTTTCAGTACCCCAATCCTCCGCTTGGACGACCAGATGACGGCTCAAGATAAAAACAAATATAATATATTGGTGTATGAGGTGCAAAATAAAGATCAAGATATAAGGTGCCGTTGTAAAGGCAATATTTCCCATCAACCATTGAAATTGTAACAAGCATTTTTGGGAATAGAAAATTGTAAAGTAAAAAGGGAAATAGATTAAGATAAAAAATATATATATAAGTTTATAAGGTGCCGTTGTAAAGTCAATATTTCCCATCAACAACATAACCAAACTAGCCATAATGATCATCTGTCAAAATAACAAAAAACAAAGATGGATTGTTGATTCACTTCGCGTCTGCAGGAAAATTCTCAGTTTTCTGTATTTGTAATGAATGCTGCTGCTGTATATAGGGCTCAAATAATCATTGATACATTAAATGTTCAGTAAATTAATGTAAACAGTACTCTCCAGGATTTACGATCGGACAGTAAGTAAACACTCGCCATTAATAGGTACAAAAATCAATGGTAATTTTTTATGAGAGCTCTGCCTGCTATATTATGTCTATTTTGGTATCTTTACAGAATATCAGGGTTTCTGAGCTGGGATCCCGCTCCAGTGTTACCACATCCTGCTAGGTCCCGGATATTTGCCCCAGTCACTTTTTTTATATTTTACACCGGTTATATCCAGATAGTTAGCCCAGGTTAGGTCCCTGTAGTCTGCTGTGGTCTAGGTTAGGTCAGTTCAGGTCAGGTATTTCGAAAACGGGACATCTCCGAAAGAAACACCATAGATGAAAAATGTCTTAGAATGATCCAGAATAGTGGGTAATGATACTAAAATATACTATAATAATGAACCCAGTTCTTCTGTAAATTTACCTCCATTTTCTTACCATGCAGGTCTATAATGAAGTTATATATCAGCATTTAGTAATAAGAAAGTGAGGTATTGATTTCTTGTCTCCAGACAAACCAACCTGACTTTACCTACCACAGTTATATTTGAGACTAAATTAAAGTGTTCTTTGAGACCTAACTCTTTAAAAATTTATTAGATGTCCGAAAGACGTTTGTAGAACACATAGAAATAGAGAAATGAGAGTTAGCTTCAGAATGGCTCTTCGTATTTACCCAAAATTACAGTATTTACTATATGCGTAAGCAGCGTAACACAACGATACTGATACGGCATGCTTAATTACGCTCAACGATACTTTTATATAACTGAGAAATGGACAGTATGCTGTTTACCATTGTTTCTCAAGTCTGGGAGGAGCTCTTGTAAAGATCTAGCATGATGAGGGAGTTCAATTTCAGTGCTCCTCTTCACATATTGACTGTTCCAGCCTTGAGAGTGTGATAATAGATTGTGATACGGTGATACCGCTTCACGAACAGTAATTTCTGTGAGTGATATAAAAAGTTACTGCATTACAAATGTAAATGTGAAAAATATTAACTCGTAACTTATTCTGGTGCACGATTGCACGGACTGTACTGTAGATATTTCAACGAAAGTTTCATTCACATTTCAGGGTATGACACTTTTTGTTTGCCCTTTCAGTCAAGGCCAAGAGATATACTTGGCCTTGCTTTCAGTATTCTCAGGAAAAATGATCGGTAAATATTGAAAGAATTACCGTTATTGCGTGCGTTTTTTCTACCTTCATTACCCACTTATTTAGACCATTCTAAGAATACTTTCTTCTACCGCATTTCCTCCGCAAGATATTCAAGATATTCAAATTAGCCTGACCTTACGTAACATAACCTAGACCACAGCAGACTACCGGGACCTAACCTGGGCAAACTACAGGGAAATCCCGTGGTAAAGTACAGTAAATGACCTGGGCAAAATACTGGGACCTAGCCAGGTCTGGCAACACTGCTACACAACGGTAATTTTTTCAATAAATACCGTACCAAAATTATCTTTATAATTCAATTGCGCACTGGCATTGTCCGGTAGGCCTATATGGAAAGTGAATGCAGATGGTGTTAGTAATTTTGTCAAATGGGCTAGTTACTTGTACCAATTTCTTGAGTATTGGGTATCGTTTATCTTTTTTATCCAGCACAGTTGTAACACACACATACATTTACACACTGGGCAAGCCCCGCACCAAATGAGGAGGGAAACTTGGGCAAACAATGGTCACTGCTTTCACCCTCGTCGTGCCCTTCTCACTCCAGCTTCTCAGACAAGGGCAGGGAGGGGAGCTTAGTTATTCGTTGATCACACCATTAAGTTGTTTTTTTATGGAGGTCAGCTAATAAATTGATATAAAAAATTGCTGCAATGTAGAAGTGTCAGTATATGAGAACCAAGGGAATTTATCATTTGAAACTGATGAGGAATGCTAAAGAGAGGGAACTGTACTGTGCTCGTGTGGTCTCTGAGAGAAGTATACTAATTCCAGTTTCAGTTTTCAAACATTGTAGCTCCTACAATGTAATGTCTAAAGTCACGAAGTACATGATACATATATAAAAATAACTGATTAAAACACATGTCTCATACAATTATGGCAATTTTTGTGGCTTTCATAATTACAGATTCCAGGATTAATTATGTGCAGAATTAGACAACATAAATTATTAAAAGTTCGACTTTGCAGTACAGCATCTCTACAACCGCACCTAAAGTGTTGATGTTAAAAATGACAGAAGACTTACGCCAAGTTGTCATGCACAGCGTATTAATTATAACTGTACACTCGTGATACATAATTTCTGACCAGAGTGAGGAGCAGAAAGCATCGAATCGCCTGCTATTGTTCATTTCCCCACCCAGTAGGCCTACATCTGTAGAGGCTGAGTTCGACTGCAAGGTAGCCATTTATATATATGTGGTGCCTGCCGTTCATCTCTGGCAGAGACATAAAGTATGTTCCTTAATTTAACCTTGTGTAATACTGGTTATTGTATTTATTATTGGCGCACATCAAGCTATTTCATTTTTCAAATGATAGTAGTCTCAGATGGAAAAATCATAATATTAAAAAATATATGTGTATATTCTCGTTCTTTGATATATTCTCGATGCAATTAGTCAACAACAATGTTCAGCAATTAGTCAACAACCTACAGTGATAAATTTTGCTTCGCATTATAAAAAATAAAACAAAAATAAAGGAGGCAGAAATGGTTACAGCCAGCGAAGTGCGTCTTGTTGCTTGCTGACAAGTTTCATATTTTCTTCTAAGAAATGACGTTGATTGTGCAGTACTAATGTATCTTAATTTACAACGACTTGTATGCTAAAATATATAGTATAGACTTTTAACGTGGTTACTCATAGTTGTGCATTTTTGGTGGCCAGTAGTAAATGTAGAGTACATTAGATAATTTATTATTGATGGGGAGTCCACCTCGTACAATTGTTCAGCCATATACTAATGTCTCGCTCCCTGGGATATGAAGTTAAGAAGTGTCGAGTATCGTGTCTGAGAGGAGTATGAGGAGGAGAGGGGAGGGGAAGGTACCGGTATGTACTGTAAATAAGAATGGGAATGGTTATAGTCTGGTAGATAACCCACTTTGAACCCCAGGGAGAATGATCACACATATTATATTATTAGGGTATTGTTAATGCTAATACAGTAACATTGTGTCGTTAACTTTGTGTCGTGTGTTCTGGCTTACTGGGACGTGGGTGAGGAAGGAAGGGTAGAGGGATAGGGGGAGGGTGTAGGGACAGGGAGGTTATTAAAGAGGGAGGAATAGGACAAGGAGAGAGAGGGGGGGGGGAGGAGGAGGAGGTAATGAAAGAGAGGGAGGATGGGGAGAGGAGGTAATGAAAGAGAGAAATGAGGGAGAGAGTGGGGTAGGATATAGAGGAGGAGGAGCTCGTGTGGTGGTGAATGAAAGGAGTTTACCCCGAGGCTTTCTGTGTGTGCTGCCTGTGTCATCTCTCTCTCTCTCTCTCTCTCTCTCTCTCTCTCTCATATGGATGGAGAGTTTGTTAAAGTGTCTGAACTGTGGATTACCCGTGTATATTTCTGTCACTTACAGAGAGAGCAAGATATGTTTTGTAGCCGTGGATATAGAGTGAGAGTGATTATGACTACCTGCACCCAGCAAGCCATCAAATTTCCTCACAGTGCTTTTCTGCTCCAATATAAGGTAAGTCTACAGTCTATATGCCGTGGCTCAAGTTTGTGTATTATTACTTTATGGTAACTCACAATCCAAAATAGGTATCCAGGCTTGCTTCGAATAGGCTAATCGAATATTAAGCGAGCTCAAGCAAATATGAAACAGGATAAGGGTGTAATTGGTTCACGTATATGTCAAATGATTCGTAACATCAACAAGACCTGGATACAAATTTTTGATTACGAGTGTACATTGTAAGTGGGGAACAACCTATTGTTTTTACGGAGGTGTTTCTTTGAACATGGCAAAGGATTCATTACTTGCAGGTCATCTATCATTCCTTATACTTTGTTCATCCCTTAAAGCTTACTATTTTAACTTCCTATCTTTGAGGATGTATATAAATTTTATAACCCTAACTGTTGCAGTAATCCGACTTTTAGTATTTCCTTATCGATCAATCTATCAACATTTACATTCGTGCTATTGATCTTTGTTTTTCGGGATGGGTGTGTGGAGGGGGGGGGGGGTTAAATACATCCCAGAGTTCCTTGTTAGTGTTTAAGCATTACCGTATGTGAAGTGTAGAGTATTCGATAGAGTCAGATTTTAGGGATCATCTAGATGTCCGAATTGTGAGTGACGAACCTGGTGACTTGTAGAGGCGCTGCTACAGAAACACAAACTTACTTAATTATGATACTCAAGTTACTCACTACTGCTGTTTGACCGTGTGACGAGGACAGCACCCTCCTGTAACTTAGTGGGTTACATGGCCCATTATTATGACCAAGCTATGCAGAACTTGTTTTCATTTCTGTTACTGAAGTGTTACCTACTGGCATGTGATGGAAAGTTACACGTTTGGTAGTCAGTCGCATGATGGTGTTCGTGGGCGCTCATAACTGTTTGTCTCTGGAGTTTTGAGTCTGTCTGGAATATATGAGCTGTTAAAATTATTTATGGGAAGAAATGGCACTCGTGGGTAATTTTCGTGTACTGCGTTGCCTTGCTGAATGTTGAAAGTGTTGCGTTTTCCAGCTCTCAAAGTTCTCAGAAAGTTTCCTAAATTGTGTTGTGTGTTGCAGTGGAGAGCGCGTGTTGCGTGCTGTAGTGGTGCAGTGCAAGAGTGAGGTTGTGGGTCGGAAATGGGGTGGGGTGATGTGGGAAAGGGTGGGGACGTATGAGAGGGGTAGGGGGTAGTGGGATGGTTATTGTTTACCGCTAGTTGTCATGGCGACGGACCGCGCACACTCCCTCACCTGCAGTGGCACCTCCCGCCGCCGCCACACGGAGTCGCGGGCCCGCCTTGCTCTGAGGTCTTGTGAGAGTGCGAGTGACGCCGCGAGTGACAGCAGCGTGGCTCGGTGCAGTGCAGGAAGAGGCCGCCCGGGGAATTACCCACACTTGTACGGCCTCTGACAACCTCCCTGGCTGGTTCGATCGCATGGGAGGGCGAGCACCGCCCCCGAGCCCGTCATAGTGGCCTCGGCAGTGCTGGTGACCGCGCAGCTGTGACAGTGACCGTCGGGACAGTACACGCGGGGGATGGCCGCACCCGCCTTACCTCACAGGTAGGTACCTCATTCCTGTCTCCTCGCCCCGCCCTCCCCTGCTTCACCCTGGCACCCTGACCTCGCCCATCGCGGGTCACGGATCACTTGGGTCACGTGGGGTCAACTTGGGTCCTACACCTAGGGTAGGTCACACGCTGAGTCTTGGTGAGGGCATGGGACGTCACCCTGGCTCACTCACACTGTTACTCACACCTGCTGACCCTGTAGTTGTGGTCTTTATAACCCATCTATCATGAGTGGTGAGACGTTGAGGTTAGTGGAGATGTAAGGTCCTCGCACCACCATTACTGAGGTCGTTCCTACTTCCCCTAAGTCATCACTACGTCATCACCTGATCTGCCTTAATCTGCCTTGTCCTGTCTATGTTTTCTGTCTCTTCTTGTCTGTCATACATCATTCATTTTTATATTCCCTCTGTACCACAATCACCACTGTCCTCATAATCATACCTTTGTGTTCTAATATTGTGGATAACAGACTAATATACTTGTTCAGTTCTGAGAAGATTCTCAGTGACACAATGTATTAGCTCATCCAGTGTTCATCTTTTGTGTCCTTTCCTAGAATCTTTATCCCTTTTTGTAACTTCTCTTTCTTTTCTTCCAATATGTTGACTGTGTCTCTTGGCTTTGTACTGTGAACTTGTCCTTAGTGTCATAGCTGCTTACAACAACATTAATTTACCCTTGTATGCGTTCCTTGCTTGTGTTACCGGTACCCTAAAACAGCATTGGCATTGTATTACGTATCTATTGTCTATGTCCTCCTTTTGGTGTTCTTCCTGCCCTGCCCTGCCCTGCCCTGCCCTGGTCATGTGTCGTGCTGGCATCCTGAAGTGGCACGGAGACAGCCCACCTCGACATCTACTGTGATGAAGAGAAAAACAATTTAGTGATGATAAAGTGACAAAAGGAGAAAGAAGGTACCGGTATATAGGTCTACATCGAAGGGGGTGCATGGGTCTAAGGACTAATATAACGGAATATAAAGTGTTTCGGAAACATTCTGATGATCGTGATGAAAATAATATCTCATTACCCTTGTCTCCTTATTTGCGTCACTGGCTGGCCCGAATATGAACCCATGGTGACAGTTCAAGCGGTGATGATGATGATGATGAAGATGATGAAGACAACAGTACGACAATAATGACCACTGAAAGTAATCACGACACTATAGTTGCATGGTGATACTCGAGTGCTGAAGGTGGAAAAGTAATATTAACCCGATGTCATTTGTTTGAACCCATTGCTAAGACACGATCGACAATCCTCCATTTATGACAAGTGCGAAATATATATATATGTGATGCAGCTAGTGATTAAGACGGTGATGTGTGGTGACAATGGTGGTGGTGGTGTGCGACGCGACTTGTGTACACTCGCAGTCCAAAATTTGTATCCAGGTCTTGTTGAAGTTCCGAGTCATTTGACATACTAGTGAACCAATTACAACGCTTATCCTGCTTCATATTTGCTTGAGTTGGCTTGATATTCGATCAGGCTATTCGAAGCAAACCTGGATACATATTTTGGATCGCGAGTGTACAATATATATAATAGTGACGAATTGAGAGTGATGATCCGTTAAGTCTGTGGTGGATGATGATGATAATGATGATAATGATGATGATATGTATGTGGCTGGGATAAACAATTGAGTTACTGTAACATTTACGTGTGTGGATGCAACAGAAAATAAAGAGTTGTCGCCAATCTAACTAATATGAGTCTGTCTGTACTTTGGGTCAGTCAGTGTGCGTTGTGTGTGTAAAGAATAATAACAGTGATAATAGCGTTGTGGGTTGTGTGTCAAGTGATTATATTGATGGCAGTGGTTGTAGTGGTTGTAGTGGTTGTTCTCCTTAAGTGAATGATAAAGGAGATGATTATGACAGTAAGGATGATGATGCTGATAATGATAATGATGATGAAATGTATGAGGAGACTGAGAGGAAGATATACTCGTGATCAGTGAATGTGTCGTGATATGTTAATTATTCCACTCCATACAAGAAGAGTAATGTATAGTTCTTAATATAATGCTCATTGTGTACCGTAGTAAAATTGTGATACTTGGTAACACTTTATCACACAGCTTACATCATCTCGGAAACACACTATGCAGAATCCTGACTAATTTTACTGATTATTATTATTATTATTATTATTATTTTGTGAAGTGACTACAATATAAGTGTGCATGAAGGTGACTGCTAATATCTGGTAACAACTGGACATGTAATCCTGCCGACTTATCTGTTCGACTGTTCCTTGTGAGTGTGCAAGGAAAAAAAGAACGATGAGTAATTTTTCTATTTCGTGTCTGCATATAACAAACACATTTTATTGATATTTTTTCTTAGTTTCGCTGCTCGTAAATATAGCCTAGCCTAGTACGGTAACTCGTAAATATAGCCTAGCCTAGTAAGGTAACTCGTAAATTATAGCCCAGCCTAGTACGGTAACTCGTAAATTATAGCCCAGCCTAGTACGGTAACTCGTAAATATAACTTAGCCTATTAAAGTAACTCGTAAATTATAGCCCAGCCTAGTACGGTAACTCGTAAATTATAGCCCAGCCTAGTACGGTAAATTGTGGTCACATAGCCTACTTGTCTGCGTCAAAGAAATGCAAATAGAAGGTCAGTAAAGAGCAGCAACACACAGACCAGAAACAAAAGAATCAATTAATGAATGATGTGGATGGTGATGGTGATGATGTATTGAAAGTGATGATGGCAGCTGTGAGTGACTGTGATGACAAAACCATAGAAATGTTATAATGATGAGGTTGAATACAAATGAAAGGAAATGAAGGACAAAAAATAGAATATTGATGATGATGATGAGTACAAAAGAGAATGAAAGAATATGAAGATGATGATGATGGTGATGGTGATGATGATGATGGTGATGTGGAGAGCGTACAAGGAGTTTGTTTGATGATGACGTGGCGACGGTGAAAGTGGATGTACAGTACAGTATATATATTATATTATTGATACAAGACTCCTTCACCTTTAGTAGTAGGCTACCTTATGTGTCTCAAAATGATGCACCTTATTGTAACTGGACTAGATGGGGGCAGGTCTCATCCTCTGTTTCGTCTTGTCTTTTTATTTATGTTTGAAACAGAATTTGCACACACTTTTGTTTTTTCATTAATTGAATGCTGCACACGTGATGGGCCTGGTGTGTGTGTGTGTGTCAGTAACGGGTTTAGAAGTGCCGGACAATCAAACTTTAGCAAAAGTAAACCCGAAGCGAAACTTGGACCATCTGTGGGTGATGGATCGATTGGTTATTTTCTGGTCTGCCGAGTTATGCCAATTTTAACGTTCTTGAAAAATAATGACTGAAGGAAGGGCAAGACTTACATGTTGATTGTCTGTTGATGTAACTTTAACATGACGGTACACAGGCAGCAGAAACCTCCTGTCCTACGTAACCTTGACTTCATTGCTACTGTCTGCTTTAACTTTGTAACGACGGGGTTTGTAGGCTTCAGTTTGAATCGTCTGAGGTTTTTTCAAATGAAGTTAATTAAGACATCGGCCAGTGCTGAAATTTATATCCATAATAATGTTATATATTTGGATGACTGGGATGGTCTTCATACAAATATAATTGTCTGGTGTTAGTCAGATAACTATATTCAACTCATAAATCGGTATTCATTTGTTTTATCGTCTTCGTTGAGTGAGTCATTCTTCCTATTTAACTGATGTGATAGATGGAGTCTCACTGCATTCAATGAACACCACTTAAGGGGAGAGTATGCTCTTGATAGATTGGAGTGCTTTGATTCCTCTAAAGTATGCCAGGAAACAGACCCAGATGAAGAAAAATAATGGTATCCTGTTACCAGGAATAGTTTGGAGGAATCATAATCTCCAAAAATGTCAAAACTATACCCTCCCCTTAAAGAGATTACTGTATTATTAAAGTGTTTTTGTTTGTGGAGGCGAACTGTGACCCTGTTGTTTCTCACGTCAATCAATAATGAAACGCTGTCAGTAAAGGTTCCCCCTTAAGGAAGGATATAGCACAGTGTTTTAGGTGGCAAATCTGGAGCAAAGGATTCCTCCAAACTACTCCAGGCCACAGGATACCATTATTTTACTTCATCTGGGTCTGTTTCTTGGCATACTTAGAGGAATCAAGGCGTTCCAATCTTTCAATCATCGCCTTAATTAAGCGATATTTATCAACTTCAGTCCATCCGTCTCTGAATTCACTATTACCACCAATATGTAATACCAAGACATAGTTTGACGAGGAGTATTTTTTGAAGATTTCCTCTAACGTTGTGCGCTGCCTCTTCTGGTAAACTACTAGTCAGCAAAAGGCTCCTCCAACAAGGCAGCTTTCAGATTTCACATGATAGGTTTAGTTCTGCTTAACGCCAGGAGAACTAAAGTATCAAAGTGGAAAGTACTGTTGTCATGAATGGGTTTGAAGTTGTTGTATTGAACTTGAAATATTGTTACATTGATATTGCTAAGGTGTGTAATTGGATGTTTTATTGCTATCGTGTATGTATGTGTGTGTGTGTGTGTGTGTCAATGTAGATATTGTGTTTGTCTTGTTGTGTGTGTTGTGTGAAGTGTTGTCTTGTTGTGTGTGTTGTGTGAAGTGTTGTCTTGTTCTGACTGTGTGTTGTGTGAAGTATTGTCTTGTTGTGTGAAGTGTTGTCTTGTTCTGACTGTGTGTTGTGTGAAGTGTTGTCTTGTGTGTGTGTTGTGTGAAGTGGGGATCTATGTTTCGTTCAACTTTGTTTTGTTCTATAGATTCATTACGGCAAAATATACTCAGGTGTAATTTCGTAGTAGCGCCGAACGGAAGCGATATTAACATTATCTCAATTACTCCCTGCTTGGATTATTTTAATCTGGTTAATTCCAATCTGTTTTAATTGTCACAGGAAAATCCCTGATCCGGGGGGGGGCAAATTAATGTAATGGTATTTAAAGTGTAATGAATCATTTGTAATATACTGCATTGAAACATAGATAAATTATTCAGGTGATTAATTAATGAAACTGTGATAATGTTGTTTTTCATCTAACTGAATTGTTATGGTAATATGCTTGTTTGTTTGCAATGCTAAAACACTAGGCCGAATGCTGATTGTAGTTTACTTAGGGAGATGAGTGTGGCAATGTGATGAGGTTACTGTACTAAATATGTTTGATGTCTTTATTCTTTCACGAGAAGATACGTGGGATTGATCCAGTTTCATAAGTTTAGGCTGTGTGTCATGACATCTTCATGACATTTGTTTTACCGAAGTATTTATTATGAAAAAGGAGAACATTTTATTACTGACTTTCGTTATGGATTACAGGACAGTAATTGCAAAGTTACCCATTCGAGCCAGTAAAGGAAGTCTTTACACACATACACACATCACGAAGAGTACAGTATGTGCTTTAATTTGAGGGACAGTATATAATATAATATATCAACATGCAGAGACTACAGTGGAAAATCGTTCACTGGACATTTAGAATACCCGGTACCGCCTAATGGCCTTGAGTTGTATAAACTGCCTCCTTCTGTATGTCTGAGCAGAGTTGCTTATTCACTTCCATATATTAAGCTCAACAGGCTGAGGTTTCAATGGTTGTCCTCCTACCCTATTGATCACAGAGCAAATGACGTCATACAACCGTGCGCAAGTCACCACCACCACACTTGGTTAAGGTTTGTGTAGCGGTTCAATGACTTGTAATGTGTTGCTTCTGGATTGCCGAAGAGAGATTATGAGAAACAGAAAGTGAAAGGAGGGAATATACAATTAAAAAATACTGATACTTAGAAGTGGCTATACGGAATGTCTATATTTGCTGTGTGTTTGAATGGCTCATGATATCGTGTTTTCGTTGTTGGTGGTGACTTTGCATCATGTTAAGGAAAGCTGGGACGAAATTCTAACTTAGAGATCTATGTTGTTGAAGTTGTTTCGATACGGTACACTTACACGCTTACATAGGGTGAGATCCAGAGTAACTTTTTTTATTCTTTTTCTTTTTGAGGTGTGATATGACATGGTAACATAATATATATATATATATATATATATATATATATATATATATATATATATATATATATATATATATATATATATATATATATATATATATATATATATATATATATACTGTATATATAAGTCAAATTCAAGTGGCTGTTTTGAAGATTTATTTTTTGTGACATTTAGGTAATTATATATTCCTTCTATAATTCGATCATGCTTTATTTTAGGTTTGACTGTGATGTAGTACTTTGGGTCATGCGGTCGGGGTTTCGAAGCCTCTCAATGGCCGGGTCTGAAAAAGAATATGTACTGTACCCACACATGAAGGTCAGGACACACACACACACAAACACACACAAAATAAAAACTGGTGTTATCAGGATGTCCCCTCATGTCCCTCTCTCTGTAACGGGATGCAGGTTGTGTACCGTGTATGTGTGTGTGTGTGTGTGTGTGTGTGTGTGTGTGTGTGTATAACAATTTGGTGTTTGATACGAGCATGTATATAGTTGATATCCAAACCAGAATATACTGATAAAGAAACCTCTGCATTTCCTCGTTTAGTTTGATGATCTCGTCAGATATAGACATTGAACGGCCCATATAGGGTTATTGGTTGACGAGTTAATTTGTAGCTACATACAGCTCGTTTACATCTTTAGTATCAAACTCTGCATTCAGTTCTGTAGTGTATATATATAGGTTTGATTTCATTTATGTGCAACTTTATTGTTATAAATATCGCTGTTGGATTTTGATAGTGTCATTTACAGTTTTAAGAAGGGTTCCTTGTTGTGTATTTGGATTGACAAAGAGTAGCCTAATGGCAGCTTATATAAGATTATTGACAATTAGTCCTAAATAAATTGGAAAGGAGAGACAGTTAAAGAGAGGAAAGGGTTCGACTCGGATCCGAAGGGACGCCCAAACCATTAAAGTATTGGCCACATCCTAGCATGCAGGCCAAACTCCCATACGGGGAAAGAGGTGAGGAGAAACTTTCCCTTCAAATGAATTAAGTTAAATAAGATATGAAAACTTGGCAGTTAACTTTGGCCTTTAATTAGGTAAAGAAGTTAAGGAACAGAGGAAAGAAGTAGGTTTGTGTGTAATACGTGTATACCTGGCTGGTGTGTATGTATGTATGTATGAGTAAAGTATAATGGACCGGTATACCTTAACAGAGAAAGTTGGTGGTCGTGGTGGTGGTGATTGTAGTGTGTTGTTGTGATGTGGTGTGGTGTTGTTGTGATGACTCATTATTGTGTTGTGACTAGTGTATTGATGTGATGTGGTGTGGTGTTGTCATGAGTATAGTGTTATGATGACTGATTGTTAGTGGTGACAGTAGTGTGGTTGTGATGATGCAACTAATGGTCTGTATGAGGTAGAAGACATATTGGTGAAGATGTTGATGTTTTTATTCAATCTCAGGGTATCGAGGAACTAAGAAGGTACACACACACACACACACACACACACACACACACACACACACACACACACACACACACACACACACACACACACACACACACACACACACACACACACACACACACACACACACACACACACACCGAAGACATATACAGCCAGTACACATCAGCCAAGACCACTACTTATTGCCAACACAGCACAATACCCACACAACTTCCTTCCACACCACTCACCAGCTTTATTTTTTCACGCCGGAATACTTACAACTAACTCAGGAGTGGTGGTGGCTCTTAGAACACGTGCACAGACAGACACATAGATAGATAGATGGCTGAGATTTAACACGGGTTTGCTCACTCGTATAGGTTGAATGGAGAAAATAATAATGATAATAATAATAATAATGTTATATCCGTGTTTGCCATTCACTCCTTCACTCGATGCAACACTAAATCGGTAGTAGATTTTCGAACACGTCCACAAATATATGATCGAAGTGTTATTTAATTTATACGACTCTCTGTCTCTCTCTCTCTCTCTCTTTCTCTCTCTCTCTCTCTCGATGGTTGAACAAATTTTATATACGTACTCAAGCAAGTCATCTCTCTCTCTCTCTCTCTCTCTCTCTCTCTCTCTCTCTCTCTCTCTCTCTCTCTCTCTCTCTCTCTCTCAAATTTTATATATATCCGTACTTATGCAAGTCGATCCTTCAGCCCAGTGAGCGGAAATAGCTGCCACATCACCTCTAAAATTACCTCCATCTGGACACCAACACTGACTCAACTCTGTGTCTTGGTGGTGGTGGTGGTGTTGTCTGTCTGTAGGTCTGTCACTGTCACTCTCACAATAGTCTACCTACCCAGGGTTCAACACACCACTGCTATGCCCCCCCCCCCCCACCCCTACCTTCCCCATTAATAACACACACACACACACACACAGACACACACACACACACACACACACACACACACACACACACACACACACACACACACACACACACACACGCACAGTCACACACACACACACACACACACACACACACACACACACACACACACACACACACACACACACACACACACACATACACATACATATCTGTCATGCCCCCCTACCTTGCTCATTAATAACACACGCACACACATACTCACACACACACACACACACACACACACACACACACAGTCACACACACACTGTCATACACACACACACACACACACACACACACACACACACACACACACACACATCTGTCATGTCCCCTACCTTGCCAACTAAAATAAACACACACACACACACAACTCGCCGCATCACTGTTTTTATTGTCACAGTACACTATACAACTCTCTAGAGCAGACATACATACCATCACATCACAATGGACTATACAACTCACCAACACCACCACAGTCACAACACTCACCACACCACCACAGTCACAACACCTCCATGTAGCTAAGAATACCACTCACCATGACAGTACCATCATACCATCACATGCACAATACCCTCTACAACTCATGCACCACACACACACCATAACAATATCACCACAATACACTCAATGCACAGTAATCACACACACACACACACACACACACACACACACACACACACACACACACACACACACACACACACACACACACACACACACACACACACACACACACACACACACACACACACACACACAGACTGCCTATAGCATCCGAGTATAGTGGTGTATAATGCGTCACATGGAGATATCATCAAGAGACACAAGCCTATCACACCAAGCCGCAACGCATTAAATCATCACACACATGCTATCATTTTACCGCTCCAAGGCACAGTTCATCATACCACCATATTGCCACGCCTCACGCACACTTCATTCCATCCCCTCCTACACACACACACATGGAACCCAGATTCACGCACGCATACATCACACTTCCTCAATCACCTCAGGCGTACCCACCACACAACACACGCAACCATTCCCCATATCACCAAACATTAAACAACCACATCGCATGCAGAATCAGACACCACATTCTATACCGTCTCATACCACAGCACGTATCATAACACAACACATTATACCACCGCTAATCACAGGAACATCACACCATGGACCCTCCCTCCCACTGCTCACATCACTCGTAAAATAGTTTAATTCCAACCACAACCTGCCAGTTATTATACACCACCACCACCACCACCACCATCTCGCACATCATAATCTATCAACTTTCACCACCACCACCACCACTCCCCAACCAACACAAACCCGCCATGCATCACCATCATAACACCACACACGACATAGCCTACATCAACAAAACAACACCGACCAACCACACACGCCATTACCAGTACAACACACACACACACACACACACACACACACACACACACACACACACACACACACACACACACACATGAAATCGATATGCCTGGCCAAACACAGCAAGAGCGGCCACACCTCTGTATAGTAATGTCCTGACTCCATGATCACACCATTATCATCACCACCATCACCACCACAACAACAACAACAACAACAACAATAACAACTCCATCACCACAACAAACACCACACTCACTCATTCCCTCCCTACAATTACATTCCATCATACAACTCTTGATTGACGCAAGTGTACACACAATACAATTAACACCAATAGTCGTTTCGTGAAAAATAATGAAAACACTAACAAAGCCCGTGAGCTTAAACGTCTGGGTATTTTCTGTTGCGTGTCATTTCGTTTTCATGATATTAATTCATCTTTGTCTGGTATTCATACTCCTCTCACTCTCATTCATGTTTTCCTCATACTCTCATCGTACCGGTAATCGTCAGTGTTGACCTACAAACATTCTTACATACAAACCTGTCAAATAATCTCAAAAAGAAAATTGAACTACTGTACATTGCATCTGATAAAAAAAAACTCGATGGTATTTTGAATCTAGTGGACTCGTGTTACTCTCAGTTTTTTAACGCGATCACCGGCGGGAGTGACTGGGATTGGGTTTATCGTATAATATTATTGCATCACTTTACAAGGCCCACTATTGGATTGGCCTAACAAAGTGTACGAGTCTATATATAACTATGGATTTGACACTTTTGGCAGTATCCGAATAGAGTACGTTGTGTTTGACTACGAATGCGGTCTAGCACTAAAGTGTATTCTCTCTCTCTCTCTCTCTCTCTCTCTCTCTCTCTCTCTCTCTCTCTCTCTCTCTCTCTCTCTCTCTCTCTCTCTCTCTGTCTGTCTGTTTATATATATATGTATTTATTTATTTGATGTTAAATGAGTCTTGAAACTAACGGTGTAATTTTCGTATTTCACTGTTTCTGTTAAATAACACCAGAATACGCCAGAATATATACTTCCTATCTATACTTCAATATATAGGTACTTCATATAATAATAAGCTGTAGTTATATATTAATGTATGAAGTTCGGTTGTGTGTTCCTGTCCGCCTAGTACACACATACACACACACACACACACACCACACACACACACACACACACACACACACACACAGACACACACACACACACACACACACACACACACACACATAAACACACACACACACACACTGCAGAAAAAGATTATTATCAGACTCGTGTTTCTGGCAATACGATACTTGTAGTGACATGTGACAAGACAGTAAGTAGAACACAAACACTCCACCCTTCGATATATTTAGGGTGACTACCGTACCATGCATGACACCGGCAGACCCACACCAGTACATCACAACACCACACGTCCCACTACACCACACGTCACACTACTACACACTTGAGTCACACCACATCACACTACACACTGAGTCACACTACACAAGACCATACGCCATACTACTACACACTGAGTCATACCACAGCACACTACACCAACACCACATCACATACACACACACACACACACACACACACACACACACACACACGCACACACACACACACACACACGCCAGCACAACGAAGCAGGGCAAGCGGGGAATGACACCGGGTGGACTGCGGCACTGGGCCAATCCTGCAGTGCCGCCCCCTCTCTGTCTCTCACTCTCTCACACTCACTCACTCACTCTGGCACTCATATTCCTCTTGCATACTTATTCGGTTACTCATCTTCCCATTTCTTCACACTCTGGTACTCACATTTCTCTCTCTCTCTCTCTCTCTCTCTCTCTCTCTCTCTCTCTCTCTCTCTCTCTCTCTCTCTCTCTCTCTCTCTCTCTCTCTCTCTCTCTCTCTCTCTCTCTCTCTCTCTCTCTATCTATCTATCTATCTATCTATCTATCTCTATCTCTAATAGCCTACTTTACCACACACACACACACACACACACACACACACACACACCTATCCCTTTAGTTCGGTACTCTACCACCAACATCCACCCATCTTTTCCCACCACGGCCTCTAGTTCCAGTTTTACCTCCACTGTCACGTAAGAACAGAATGAGCTGGCAGAGAGAGAGAGAGAGAGAGAGTGTTTGTATGTGCGTGTGTGTGTGGGGGGGGGGGGGGCTGAGGTGAGGGGAAGCATAAATGAAGTAAGGGAAGATTATGTGAACGAATTATGACTGACGGAAGAATAATACGTCCAATGAATGAAGGGAAAAGTGATGCATTTGGCGTTATAAATGTTATATCGACGCATGAAAACATTTATCTTAAAAAAATAGAAGGGCATGATTAAGGAAAAAACATAATAGGTGAAATATTTAGTAAATGAAGACCTTACGTAGAGAGTTGAAGAAACAAAATGGAAATGACAGAGTGTATTTTTTAGAATGAATTTAGAGTTGCAGACACTAATGAAGAATGAATGAAACAGTACTTAATATATATATATATATATATATATATATATATATATATATATATATATATATATATATATATATATATATATATATATATATATATGCACAGTCAAAGTTGCAAAATTCAGTTGCAAATAGCCTATGCTGGTGTCCTGTTGCTTGGAATAGTTTGGAGGAACCAGTTGCTCCATTTTTACCACCAACACTGTGATGGTGTATGAGACCTGATGGCTTCTGATTCCTCTTGATTATGCCACGAAAAAAGCTCCTGTAATGTAGTTGGTGTTTCGTGGCAATGTTTGAAGGATTCTCTAACCTCCAATGTTCTGGCTACATCACGGGGATCCTTTTAAGGGGGATGTTTTGTGTTGGTAAATCTGGAGAAACTGAATCCTCAAAAACTATTCCAATTAATTTTGCTCTTCTGGTCCTGTTTCCTAGCATACTTTAGAGGAGGAATCAAGGCACTCCAATGATGTACCAAAAAAGAATTTCCACCTTAACTCTTCCTTCCATTATATACGCATTGAGTCTAGCTAGGGAGGGAAGAAGGATGTGAGTGGGTCTGCATGTCATGGGTGTGGTGGTGTGGGGGTCAACACGCTAACCACGTAGACCTCCATGGCTGGCTGGCTGGCTGGTGTGTATAATTACCCTCTACTGGAAGATAAACGTACGCCAAAGGATTTAAAGTCTACTGCAGTGCTTAATTACTCTACTAGGAAGGTGACTCAGCCAGGAAGTCTCTACTAAGGTCAACTGGTAGGGGAAAAAGAAATACCTTGATATTTTAACGCTTCACTGCATAGCCTACTGTTTCTTGAGGTTACAGGACCCTTACATTAAGAGGTAGATTTGTGAAACATAACAAATAGTATAGTCTTGCATATTTTAATTTGCACTTGATGCGGAAGGATTAGTATTTTGTATAACTATCCCTACTTACGCCTCATAACGAAAGCTAACAATGTTATCCCTTTCTGGTTACAAACTATTATATTTGCATGAGGTTATTTTTAGCTGAGCAAGACGGATTAGTGTGGGCCGATACTGAACTTTACTAAAGGAAGGTCAGCCGGGATGGTCTCAAAATCACACACTTCACCAAACTCGAACATGGTCCATCATTTTAGGATCCTGTGATCGTGTATGAAAATTGGAGGCTTCTGATTCCTCCCGACCATGCCACGAAGCAAGCTCCGTCCCTATAGGTGATATTTTGTGATAATATTTGAAGGACTCATTTACCTTCAATTTTCCGACTACATCACAGGATCCTTCACTTGATTTCTCCTTCATTTCCACTCACTCTGCATTGAGGATCAGGTTGGTATATACAATGGTTCATCGCACGTCATGCGTACGTAAGACAGCGAGTTTGAGACTGACCGCTTATAAATTAATCAAACTTGTTCATTGGGAACAGTAACGTCTTCTGTAACCTCTTGTAACTCGGTATATAGAACTACAGTACATAATTTTATTCTCGAGTTTCCATTCCGCGTTATTCCACTCTTTAACTAACTATAGGGTGTTGCCGTCTGATATATACTCACAACAAGTATTGGTATACGGTTCTGGTTAATGAACTTCAAATTGTTAATAACTTATTGTTGCCGTGTTCGTATCTAGATGTTTTGATGCTTGGTGAATTATTGTATCTGGTTCGGTCCCTGATTAGACTTTCTCGAACAGCTCCCTCATTATGATATAGGACATTTAAGCTTGATATAAATAATGTTACATGATTGTCCTCAACAGTAAGAACTCGCTCTTTATTCAAGTGATATCAATAGTGAAGGTGAGATGTTTAGTAACTCAAGGACATCAATAACGTGAGGCGCCTACATGTCTACACACACACACACACACACACACACACACACACACACACACACACACACACACACATACACACATATATAACCCTGCCTGCCTAACCCCTCACCCCCCCCCCCCCCAAGGCTTCTCAGGTAACTAGCAGATCAATAAGAAACCTTCCCTCCCGTGGTGTGTGTGTTTAACTGATGGTGGGGGAGTGACGTGGGAGTGTGTGGTGGACTTCCTTCCTTCCTTCCTTCCTTGCATGTTGTGTTCTCTTGCTTGTTATCCTTCCTTCCTTCCTTCCTTCCTTCCTTCTGTTTATAGCTCATTTCCTTTCTTACTTCCTTCCTTCCTTCCTTCATTTCTCTCCTCCCTGTAACTTTTCTTTCTTTCTGTGTTGTCTTCCTACTTTTTTTTTATCTCGTGTTTCTATTATATATTATTTGACTTCCGTTTCATGCATGTAGTACTTTTCTTCTGTCTTCGTTTCTCCCTTGTGTTGTCTCTCCTTCATCCAACAACTCCCATGCTCGGTGCTCTCTATTTTTCTCCATCCAAAGGGGTCTTTTTTATAGAACGTAATTTATCTCTTCTCCCTTCCTCTCACAGCCTCTCCCCTTCTCTCCTTGGTGTCGCCCATCCACTCTCCCCCTCTCTCTTCATAAAGTTGTACAGCGTTGCCCTCCTCTCCGTTCCCTGCCTTTATCTTTTCTTCCTGTTATTATACTCTTCCTTCCCTTCTTCCTCTTTTTTCTTTCCCCTTCCAGTGCTTGTCCATATCCTTGCCCACCACCTCTTCATTGTCTCGTTTCGTCCTGTTATCATACTCTCCTCTCCCTGTTTGTGTGTGTGTGTATCTCTCTTTACCTATACCTCACCTTCTATCATATTGTAGTGTTATCCTCTCCCCTCCTTCCCTCCTTCATTCCTGCCTGCGCTTCCACAATATTTTCTCCCTGTTCCGTGCTTAGCCTTTTGCCCTTTCCTCTCTTCTTTTTCCCTTGCCTTGCCTCTATGTCTCTCTCTCCTTACCCATCTCGTACTGGCTTTGTAAACTTTTGTCACGCGACTATGGTAACTATCAGACATTTTATTATTATGACGATATCTCTTCCATGACGTAGAGAAGAAGGAATCAAAAGTTAAGATATTTTTGAACACCAGATATTCACTGCATTCTAGATTTTAAAAGCCCTTGTAAGCAGTAAGGCATTAACCCTCTTGCACAGAGATAATTGCCAGTAGCTCAGGTTTTAAGAATTTCCTGCTCAACACCGGTGTTGATTTGCTGGTTGTGCAGAATGGTGCAACGATGCGGTACCCAGTGCCCACCCCAGGAGAGGCAGATGTCTGCCATTCAACGAGTACAGTTTCCTCCACTTCTATGTTTATACAACCCACGATAGATAATAGTAATGGTTGTGACACAGGGACCACTGGCTACTGAGACTACGTGACTCCATTACTATACCTCACGTAGGGTTTGTTTGATGTCTCTTTGACCATACATACATTATGTAGATTTTATTTAAAATGTTGAATTTTCAGTTCCCTTAACCCGACAGAGATCTTTAGTACCAGAGTTATAAGAAGGGTCCACATTTCCTTTGGATTTGGTTTCCCTAACATTAAAGGGGATAGTTACATAACAGTCCGGGACTTGATGCCTCCAAAGTATTCCAGGAAACAGGACCAGATTGACAAAGTTAATGTAGTCCTGCTGCTTGGGATACATTGGAGGAATCAGTTGGTTCAGATTTACCAACACTGTACTGACCCTTTAATTAAAACCAAGTTGGGTTATAAGGCTCACCAGTAGAACGAGTGTTGACGTCGAGAACCAAAGACAAACTACCTATGATGTCTGCTTAACACTTGAAGTTAAACCTATACTATTTTATGTATACTTTAAAACTTGCACCAAACCAGAATGAGAAGAATCACACACAACAATCATTTTGGCTCCCATGGCTGGAGATTAATTCATTCAGTCGTTCCCAAAACCCCAGGAGAGGCAGGTAAAGAACTCTATATTTTCAGCAAAGGGATGTATGGCTATATATATAGTATTCTGTACCAGCACATGCACACCGTCGCTACAGAAGGAGCATGTAAATTAAGGCTTTGAACGTCCTCACAATGTAACAAGAGGGATTATAGACTGACTGACGGGGATTACTTCTGGCTCTTGTCATTCCTGAGTTTATATGGACGCGGGGAATATTCTCGTTTCTGGAGGAGTAGATTCAGTATATACAGGTATAGATGCAGGGTAAGGAAGAATAAATTTACTGGGTATACGGTCAGCGAAAGATAGGTTAGATTTGGTTGGGATTAAATTTGATATTATTAAATAGTAGTGGAAAGCAAAGAAAAACACGAACGTTCTATATTATGGGCATCGAAGTACTTACATATACAGTATATTTCCCTGTGATTATATATATATTTCTCGATGTGTATTTCCCTGTTGATATATATATATATTTCTCTCTATATATTTCCCTGTTGATATATATATTTCTCTATACAGTATATATTTCCTTGTGGATATATATATTTCTATCTCTATATAAATATTTCCCTGTCCCATCATATGCTTGGGGTACAAAAATAAATGTCATCCCTCCCTACCCCAATATAATACAGTGGCAACATGTCCCCCTCGTCGTGGCTACTGCTGAATATTTATCTGCCCCTACCAAACCCCATTCAACAGCACATATCCAATTAAATTCACGGGTGGTAGGGGGTGGGGCAGAGGGGTATTGCAGGGGGGTAAAGGGGAGGGGGCAGAGGGGTGGGGGGGTGGGGGTTTGGGGAAGTACACGTGGTCAATTTCAATATTATATCCGCTTGGTAATTAACACACTTAGGCTCATGTGTGTTGTCTGTCATGTTTTTTTTTTATGCTTGTTGGGTATGGGTTTGGGTCCTCCTGGGTATGGGTTTGGGTCCTCCTGGGTATGGGTTTGGGTCCTCCTGGGTATGGGTTTGGGTCCTCCTGGGTATGGGTTTGGGTCCTCCTTGTTTGTATATATATTTTTGTGTTTATGTGTTTATACTGTCGTCGTCTCGTCTCCCCCTCACTCACCCTTTTTTTTCTTTCCGTTCCTTTTTTTCCCTATGTGTTTATGACTCTCTCTCTCTCTCTCTCTCTCTCTCTCTCTCTCTCTCTCTCTCTCTCTCTCTCTCTCTCTCTCTCTCTCTCTCTCTCACCAGGTCTAAATATAACTAAAGTTTACCGCGGGGCCTTGTCAAGTGACGTGTCTGTTTACCTCGTCTTTCAAGTCACCACACGTCTGATACCCCAAGCGTGAATTAAGTAGCCATGGCAGCCCTTCCCTTCCTTCAGTCCCACACCTTAGGGGAGTTTAATACAGTCTGACATTTCAAGCTCTTTTGTAATTCCCATGTGGTGGTCAGGCATCTCGTCGTGTGAACTAATATGAAACGAGTAGATAGCTCCAATATTTTTTCACATATATCGTATTTCTTTTTTCACTCCTACAAGCTGACATAAGTAGCAGTTGATTTTGGTTATTTGTACACAACTTGATGACCCACAGCCAGCCGACTGAGTGACAGCTAAACCAAACCTACTGGTAACAAATTAGCTATGTTTTGTTTTTTACTCACGATTGAGTACCTTTTTTACTCATACTATAGTTGTGGGAAACAGAAGATGCATAATAATAATTGTATACGACACAAAAAGGATAACGAAGTACTGATTAATTGATTGATATTAGGCGCCGGAACAGCGAGGTCATATGGCGGTAGTGGAAGAAAGGGATTGAGAGGTGGGACAGTCAGCATAGAAGGTATCAGATGAAAAAAAAAGGGACAGTTTGAGAAGTGAAAACCCCTTCATTTAGTCCCCCTTTACGACAAGCCTAGATACCCATGGGGAGGAGGTATTTGTAGCCCCCTATACCCCAGAGTGATCACAAAGTACGGACACACACATGGTGGGAAATTTACACCATCGTACTGGAAAACCGCTGAGTTGGCATCCGTGAAATTATGGGCAGGAGGGACGTGGCGTGCATGTGTTCCCGGCCGGCGTTAACACAAATAAATAAATACATACAAACACTGCTAGGTTATATAGGGTAGAGGTGGCGCGGTTCCTCCTCCTCCCCCTCCTCCCCCTCCCCCCCCCCTCCCCTCCTCCTCCTCCTCCTCCTCCTCCTGGTTGTTTGGTCTGTTTTGATGGTGCCGTCATATTTCCTGCCTCGTCCCATCTCATCCGTCGCACCCCCTATACGTCCTCACACAACACTGATACAACCTGTTTGATGTTTTCTGGTAGTGTATACAAAAATGTGTTGTTACGAGTACGGGTTCTTTTGAAGTGACGGGTTTCAGTTTATCTTTACATCACCGACATATTTTGTTCTTGGTTAAATAAGCGACAAGTGAACAAATATATATATAAACACACGTCCAGAATAGGCACTACTGAACTTCTTCGAGCGAAACTAGAATTAATCACTGGCAGTTTTTTCTCTAGACTGGTCTCATTGAAAAAATATAAAGTTAGCTATTCACATCAAAAATGCGTAACTCTCTCATGTTCACTTTTGATCAAGGACACTCGGTATTGTCAGTTTCTCAGGGCTCAGATACTATGTTATTATCTCACATCAGAGTATCATATTGTTAATTGAACCATATTGTTATTTTTATCTATTTCAAAACAATCAATGAAAAACAACAGAAGACCAAAACCCGTATACACAAACTATTATATCATCACACACACACACACACACACACACACACACACACACACACACACACACACACACACACACACACACACACACACACAAGTCAAGTCATCTGTGCTGGTGGAAAAAGACGCCTGGCTCTCCGAGAAGAAGGATGGGTTGGAGAAAATTCGTAAAACCATTTGTCTCCGGAGGTAAAAATATGCCGCGTCCATGGTACTACAATATTAGGAGGTGGGTGGGTGGGACAGGCTGCATGGATCTATATACTAGGTTGGTTGGTTGGTCAGTCAGTTTATTCAGGTTATGCCACTCCCCTCCTGTCCCTTGCTATGTGGCCGAGCTGCATGAAGAACGTGTAGGGTTGGTGATGGTGTGTGTGTGGGTGTTTAGAAGGAGTTGGATGGTTGTGTGGTGGTGTTGTTAGATGGTGTGTGAGTATTATTTAGGTGTGGGGGTGTTTAAAAGGTGTGGGGGTGATCGTGTGGAGGTGTAAATGGTATATGGGTATTATTTAGGTGTTGGGTTATGGCGTGTGCATCTTTACTTGAGTATTGTATATATATATGTGCCTGTATATAGTATGTATGTATGTATGAGTGTACAAACCTACGTAAGTGTGTATGTGCATTCATGTGTGCATTTATTTGTGTGTGTGTGTGTGTGGCCAAACAAACACTTGCTGAGTACCCAACTAACCCACCAACCCACTAACCCACAACCCACCAACCTACCAACCCACCAACCTACCAACCCACTAACCAACCAACCAACCAACCAACTAACCAACCAACCCACTAACCAATCAACCCACTAACCAACCAACCAACCAACCCACTAACCAACCAACTAACCAACCAACCCACTAACCAACCAACCCACCAACCTACCAACCCACTACCAACCAACCCACCAACCAGCCTGCCAAGCGGTCCATTAGCCGCCTCTCAGCACTTTACTGAAAACTGGGAGTGACGATGAAAAGAGCAGGGACTGTTTGTCTTACCAGCCCTCCCTTTTTCCCTCACACTGGCTGCAGGCTAAACATACCCACACCTCCCACCACACCCAAATTAACCTTCTTAAAAAGTAAAGGAAGTATCACATAGGCTTCAGTTTACTCCTCTCTCTCTCTCTCTCTCCAGTTCTTGTTTTGAGGGACAGAGGATAATTATATACCCACGAATCAGGACGAGGCGAATCATATCTTGAGAACTGTAGATGAATGACAGATGATAGAGTGACAAACGTTTTCAAGTCAATAAAATAATACGTTGTGTTGTGTTTTAAGATTAGCCATTACCACACTTTTTATTATTGAAGAACTGTTTCTCACATTACCCAGCTGTCAGTTTATTCTATTGTTTGATATTAATTCATCCTTCTTGCAGTGTATATCTCGTTTGTCCACATCCCTCCTCATCCGCAAAACTAAACATTAATAAGTTGAGAAAGAATCCTCATTTTTTTTTTTTTCTCTTTTTCATTCTGTCACGTGTGTAAGTTTGAAGTCTTGTGTTTTACTGCTAGTTGGCAAGACCATTTTCTCGTTTATTTAATTTTATTGCGGTTTTACGGGACCCAAACTCAGACAGCCCTCCACTCCCAGGTAAAAGATAAAAATAAAAAATACTAGACACTAGAGGTTGATCACAAGTCTAAAAACCACATCACGTTCCTCAACACATCAAAAATATTCTTGAGGTGACGCTAAATGACTCCAGACACATTTTTTTAAAGGACCCTGTGATGGAGTCAGAAAATTGAAGGTATATGAGTCCTTCAAATATTATCACGAAACACTACCTACATGAAAGGAGCTTGTTCATGGCATAGTCAGGAGGAATCAGAAGCCTCCAATTCCCATACAAGATCACAGGGTCCTTAAAGTACTGAATGAGTGAGATCTGGGGAATATCAACATGTACAGTAATCATGAATTTTTCGCCGTCAGGACCACTAAAATTTTCAGAGAAGTTACCAGAGCAGAAGGAGTTGTTGTTAAATGAGTGAGTGAGTGTCCGAGGCTCATAATGAATCCCAAGTGTGGTCAGGTTGAGGCCCAGTTTACTCGGGAAATCCACGTTATGTGAGGTTAGGTTTGGTTAGGTTAGGTTTGGATAATTAGGTTAGGTTAGGCTAGGCTAGGTTAGTTTAATTTAGGGTAAGGTAGGGTGGGTTAAGTTTAAGTAGGTTAGGTTAGGTTAGGTTAGGTTACCGTAAGTTTAATTTTAAGTAGGTCAGGTTAGGTTAGGTTTGTTTCAGCCAGAGTCGTGTAGGACGTGTTTTGTATTGGTGAGGCCCAAACAAATTACGTGTCTGACGAGAAGAGAATCAAATAAAGCAGACTTATATGTGTGTTTGGGGAGAGAAATGATGGTGGTTATGGTTGTAGTGATGGTAGTGATGTTAGTGAGGAGGGTATGGAGGTGAAGGGAGAGAGAAAGAGAGAGAGGGAGAGATAGAGAGAGAAAGCGAGAACAAACAAAGCAGACAGAGAGAAAAAACATGGAAAATAGTAGAAAAAAAAAGCAGAATACTAAAAATAAAAAGAAAGAGAGGCAGAGGGGATGGAATTAGCAGTTAAGTATAAAGTAAGACATAACGATGAAATGAGTGTAGGGGAAAGGCTGAACGGGAAGAGAGAGAGAGAGAGAGAGAGAGAGAGAGAGAAGAGAGAGAGAGAGAGAGAGAGAGAGAGAATGAAGGGAGAGAGGTAAAAGGAAGCTACAGGGAGAGAGAACATAGCCAACCATTAGCCAGACCTGATGAAGCTGTGGTGAAGTCAGATTAAGATTAGTGGTGGATTCTCGCTCAGGAGGAGGTGAAGAAAAAGGAAATAGTTGAGGAGGAAAAAGAGGAAAACAGAAAAGAAGGAGGAGGAGGATGAAGGGGAGTAAGAGGTGGAAACGGAGGAGCAGGAGCAGGAGGAGGAGGAGAAAGAGGAGGAAGGGAATGAAGAGGGAGATTGGGTGGTCGAGGGAAAAAAAGGAAGGGAAGGACTGTATAATTGGAACTGGTAGGGAGAGGAAAAAAATAGTAGGGCAACCAGGAGGAAAAGAGACATACCACGAGGAATATTATGAAAGGAGAATATGACAGGGAAGAGGTGATTTATGTAATGAAAAGGGATGAGTGAAGGAATAACTTAAATAGAGAGAGAGAGAGAGAGAGAGAGAGAGAGAGAGAGAGAGAGAGAGAGAGAGAGAGAGAGAGAGAGTAGGGGGGATACAAGTACAACATTAAGGAAGGACAATAACAGTGAAATATACACGGTTTGAAAGACACACACAAAAAAGTAGTAATGATGTAAATAGGGAGATGAAAACAAGGCTAAGAAGGAATGACATGGATATAGTGAAGAATGTAAAGCCCAATACAGAGAGGATGCAATGAGGAATGATGTAAACAATAGGAGATTATAGGAACAAGGGAGAGGAATGAAAGGATATAGGAGTGATATAGTGTGGGGGAATGAGGGAATTATTATTACCAGCCCTCCCATAACACTATTAATATTATACCAATTATTATCATGCAAAAAAAAATAAATAATAATAGCTGTATTAATATTAGTATGGCTTAATGAGATTTTGTTGTTATATTGCACAACACTCACCACCCATGCAACACAACGGTTTATTTGATATAGTATACGCCACTCAACACACGAATGTTTACTCGACGTAACACTCACTAATAACGTAACACAAAACAACACTCACCACACTACACATTTCCACTCATTACTACAAACTGTTTCCCTCTACACAACACAACACTCACTATGCAACACGCGACTTGAGAACAACAACGCTCAGCATACAACACAACTCCCCATCACTCTCCATCCAACAACACAGTAATCATCACAACACAACTCCACAACACTCACCCTGCAACACTACTCCACAACACTCACCCTGCAACCCACTACTCCACAACACTCACCCAGCAACACAACTCCACAACACTCACCCTTCAACCCACTACTCCACAACACTCACCCTGCAACCCACTACTCACAACACTCACCCTGCAACCCACTACTCCACAACACTCACCCTTCAACACTACTCCACAACACTCACCCTTCAACCACTACTCCACAACACTCACCCTGCAACACTACTCCATCCAACACAACACAGTAAAGGCGGGCACCAAGATCTGTCGGGCGGATTCACAGTTACGGGAAAGAGTAATAATTCTGATTTCATTACTTCCACTATCTAGAGCACGAAGCGTCCCACTGTTAGTTACCCTGCTGACGAAGATACAGATGTGAACGTTTATGCTTGCAGAAAGGCAGAATAAGATGTTTATTAATTAACTTCTAATAGCAGATATATAACATAATTCTGAACTATGATATAATATTACCACTCCTGAATTCGAAACCTAAAGATAATTTCTAATATTTGTGTAGTACCCACAGATAAAGACGTCATATATTTTTATTATACTTATTGTACAGTACAGGTCACACGGAAATCTAAAGAGCTAGGAATATGAATGATTGAAACTCTTAACTGTGGTTACAAAAAGTCACGTGTGCGTCAACCAACCCTGTTAAATAATTATACGGTATAGCAAGTGAGAGAAACTGCAATATTTTTCCTCCCTGCTGCTCCAGAATAATGATGAGGACGGGACTGTACAATAAACTGATCCTGTTTGTATTCCTCTAGTAAGCGTGACAAGGAGAAGAATTACCACCATTTTCTTAGAGCCTTCCTGATCTCTCCTGGTAAATTTATTGTTGACCAAATTGGCGACCATACCACCAGCCCCATACTCTCTCTCTCTCTCTCTCTCTCTCTCTCTCTCTCTCTCTCTCTCTCTCTCTCTCTCTCTCTCTCTCTCTCTCTCTCTCTCTGCAACACAATCAACACAACTCAGCGCAATGGACAGTCGCTAAGGCGGAATCCCTTCTATCTTATGCTGAAAGATATATTGAGGAGAAGACATCTAGGCTATCTGATCAAGGAGAGAGAGAGAGAGAGAGAGAGAGAGAGAGAGAGAGAGAGAGAGAGAGAGAGAGAGAGAGAGAGAGAGAGAGAGAGAAAGAGAGAGAGAGAGAGAGAGAGAGAGAGAGAGAGAGAGAGAGAGAGAGAGAGAGAGAGAGAGAGAGAGAGAGAGAGAGAGAGAGAGAGAGAGAGAAAGAGAGTGAGAGAGAAAGAAGAAGAAGAAGAAGGGAAAGAAAAAAGGAACGACGAGTGAAGAAACGTAAGGAAAGGAAAAAATAGAATGAAGAACGAAATGAAGGGAATAAGAAATAGTCACTGACTGAATTCTCTCTCTGTCTTGGTCTGTAGTTTATTCGTCCAACTTTTATTCAGTAGACAGAATAGTTCGTCAAACTCGCAGTATAAACGTAATTGAAATATAGTATATGGAAAAATACCCATACCTTTTATCGATTTCAGACTAAGACTTAACACACGAACAGGGAAAATGTATTGTATAGATTAATTCATATTGAAACTTTCGAGTCTGAAATAATAACAAGAGCTGCAATGTATTAAGTGATATTATAATTATTCTGTATTATTCCTTCCTACAGTTCCTATGCAGATATATTTTGTCATGTAAAATATCGAATGTATGAAAATACGTCGTGAAGGAAAAACTGTATTCCAAATATCCATACGAATTAATTTTATAGTGTCGATTTCAAAATACACAAAGTATCGTAAAAGTATCGTAAAATTCAGGATGGTCTTAAATTATTTTCATTTGCTGATAGCGTAATTAAATTAAGTTGATTTCAAACTTATTAAAGGTGGACAGGTATTGGTGTATTAGAATTACTCAGTTAACACACTAATGTTATTTATTTGTTTACCGGTATTTACTTATTTATTTATTTATTTATTTTAGTGACACAGCTTTTTGTGATTCATAATTATGTGCTTTCAGAATAAAAAAAGTAAAATGGAATAAATAAAAAATGAAGTGAGAACATTATATTATATATTTTTATATGGTGTAATCTATTTCTGACAACATTCTGGAGAAATCATTAGCCACCAAGTCACTGACAACATCATGACTTAAAAATGCCTACGTTCGTTTATCGTCACGTTACTATCAGGGAAAATACTTGGTTTTATCACACCTCGTTGTTTTGGCTGTGTGTGTGTGTGTGTGTGTGGCAGTTGTTTAGTGTTATAGGGAAACTCGACTGGACTGGAGATTTACATGGGACCCGTTCGAACCCACACACTGCCCCAACACTCACTATATAAGCGTTCAACAATATAATACTAGTTCCTTAAGGTGGTAATTCATTTTTGGTACATTGGAGTGACTCGATTCCTTCAAGTATTCTAGGAAACAGACCAGATAGTAGATGTAGATGGAATATATCCTTTCCTTTACGACTTTAAACATTAAAATTAAACCCTAATAATATAACTAATCTTTTGTGTATTGATCTTGAACACAGAGAACTATGACCTTTTTTTTTTTGTAATACTTTTTGGTCCACTGAGCCAACCTGCCGTGACCTTCAGCAGCAAAGAACGATCGATGCTGAATATTACAAGCAAGTGCAGTGGGAAGGATCAATGGTGTATTTCCGTGTGAGGTTTATGTATGGTGTCACGAGATGCGGAACAGTGCGTCACATTCCTCTATACTTACTTACAGCCCCATCAGTTCTACAAGGCGGCTATAGGCTATAATAATATTGGTCATGATATCAAAAAAGGAATGCCCCAGATTGATCCTTCCCCCCCACCCATTCAGTACAAGAAATATTTACCTACAGGGAAGAAGTATGACACACACACACACACATATTCAAACTTATTGACTTAGGAGTTTTCTATGCCTGCATAAGATAGAAAATGAAATTGGTTAAGCTCATTTATTTCAAAAATATTTTCAGCAAAACACCTTAAAATATTCATAAGAAAAAAGTTAATTATCATTTCCCCAACTTATACAAGCAAATGGATGGACGAGCTTGAGGTTTGTACCTTTGCATAAAACCAATATTGTGGCCTCCAGGATATTACAGGGTTGGCCAAAATTTGCCTGCGGTTATATATATATATATAACATATTCCTGCAGATGTAATAACATTCTGCTCAGAAATTTTGTGAGTTGAGTTTTATCTTGCAGGAATAAGACTTATTTTGCCTAACTGTGTATACTCTATAGATATGAGAGTGACGCTCCATTAATTATGATCTGAACGATACGAAACATCATTATGTTATTTATTGCACGAAATGTATGTAAGTACCTGCCATGTTTACATTAACAATCCTCCTATATAAGATTGTTAAGGAGCAAATATAGATCAGGAAACTATATCATGATTATCTTTGTAAGCTGTTTGTACACATATTTGTAAAGTTAGTTTTTTGACAATAAGAACTGGACTTTCAAAGAGGCAAGAATAAATACAACCAAGAGACATGGTCTGTATTTCACTCATAGTTGAAGTGCATCTTATCTAGGAAGAATTATATAAGGCAGCAAGTGTCCAAGAAAGATCGTAAGTCCAATTTAGGTGGGTGACGTGATGCATCGCTCCCTGAGCTGTGTGTAAGAAAAGTCCTGAGCGTTGTGTGGTGTGGTGTGGCGCACAGTACACATATATGTGGACTGTGGTGTGGAGGTGCCTTGTGTATATACTCATCCCGAGGAAGGAATGATCATACCAAACAATACAATACAAACACTTGGGTCAGACAGGTGACAATATTGATGTATTGGAGACGAGACTTTTTTTTTATGCACAGCAGTGATCTTTTTTCTCTTATATATCTGAATAATCTTTTGAACATGTGTAGATGTATATTTTACATGTGTTTATTATTGTGTAATTGTAAGTGTTTGCAGCTGTAAAATTTAACTTATAGAGCGCAAAAGGTTTAAAAATATATATA
>JAWZYT010000016.1:7500-17500 GCA_034508575.1 Petrolisthes manimaculis
AATCTTCTATTTTGTTTATTCTTTGATTATCAAAAATGTACCACAGGTTGACCATTTGACTATCTTGACCTTAATATTGTCATTTAGGTCAAAGGGTAATTAAGGCTATTTGAAGTGGAAAAGGTCGAAAATATAAGTTTTTATATTTTAATTAATATGGTCGGGGAATCTTTTTAGTTTAATATATTATAGTTCGTGACGGTGTGTGTGTGTGTGTGTGTGTGTGTGTGTGGTCTGTTTGGTTAGATGTGGCTTGATTTATGGTCCTTGTTGAAAGTGGAAAAGGGGAAGAGATGAGACTAGACTGATATGTGTGTATGTAACTCAGTGGTGTTGGTGGTGGTGGTGATGATGGTGGTGATGGTGATGGTGATGATGGGGATGGTGATGATGGTGATGGTGATGATGGTGATGGTGATGATTGCTTGCTGAAATCAAACGGAAGGGGAGGGAAGTAGGAAAGGAGGGAAAGGAAGGGGAAGGGATAGGAAAGGAGGGATGGTAAGAGGTAGAAAAGGAGGTAAGGGAATGGAAAGAAAGGGAAGAGAAAGAGAGGCAAAAGAATAGGAAGAAATTTTTCTTTTATTTTCTTACGTGTTCATCTTTTTTTTTTTTTTTTTTTTTTTTTACAGATGAGTATAAATTTCTCGTGATATTCCTTTCTATTCTCTTTTCGTTTTTGTTTTTGTTTCAGTTGTTGTTGTTGTAGTTTTAGTTATTGCTGTAGTTGTAGATGTTTTTGTTGTTGAAGTTGTTTTAGATGTAGATTTTGTTGTTGTTTTTTGTTGTTGTTTTATCGTTGTTGTTATTCTGGTTATTTACGAGAGGCAAGACCATCTATCTCCCTGACCAACCAACCACCAACTAGCCCACCAACCAACTAGCCCACCAACCAACCAACCCACCAACCAACCCACCAACCAACCAACCAACCAACCAACCAACCAACCAACCAACCCACCAACCAACCCACCAACCAGCCCACCAACCAACCCACCAACCAACCAACCAGCCCACCAACCAACCAACCAACCAACCAACCAACCAACCAACCAACCAACCCACCAACCAACCAACAAACCTAACCAGATTATATATATATGATGGAATGGATGGATGGATGGATGAGGTTTTATATACATGTTTTATTAAGGATGTGTGGTTTTGTTTAGGTTCTTGTTTGTTTGTTTGTGTTTTGTGAGGTTATTGTTGTTTTTGATTGACTATGGATGGATGGATGGATGGGGTGAGTTTTGATACGTGTTTTGAGGTTTATAGTTTTGCTTCGTCGTTTGTGTATTTGTTTGTTTGTGTGTATGTAAGTGGGATTTATAATGGTTTCCTGAGTGTTTTGTTTCACTCGTCATCCATCTATCTATTCATCTGTCTACCCATCCATCCATCTATCACTCCATACATTTATCCATCCATCTATCTGTGTATCCATCTATCCACCCACCCACCTATCTGTGTATCCATCCATCTATCCATTTATCCACCCACCTATCTATCCATCCATCCATCCATCTATCCATCCATCCATCCATCCATCCATCCATCCATCCATCCATCCATCCATCCATATCTCACCAATCCACAATTTTTTTTTTCCTCTCCTCCATCCACCACAATGACAATAATAATAAAAAAAATGTAATATTCTCCAACCACCCACGTGCCTAAAAAATATATATAGACAATACACACGTTTTCTTTCATCACTATAGAGTATAATAATTTCACGAGTTTTTTAAATGGTGTGTGTGTGTGTGTGTGTGTGTTAATGTGGGAAGGGTGTGTGAGGGTAGAATAGGGTGAGGGGGGGGGGGGGGGTAGGGGGCAGGGTGAGAGAAATGGATCGATGGATGAAGGAAGGTAAAAAGAAATGAATGAATGAAAGGAAAGAGAAATGAATGAATGAAAAAAGTAAAAGGAAAGATAAATGAATGAATGAATAAACTAATGAATGCATGAATAAATGAAGGAAGGAAGGGGAATACAAAAAACTGAATGAAAGAAATGAAAGAACGAAAAAAAATTGAGAAGGAAAGAAAAAAATAAAATAAATAGATGCACGAATAAAGAAAAAGAAAAAAATAAATGAATAAAGAAAAAGAAAAAATAAATGAATAAAGAAAAAGAAAAAAGAAATGAATAAATAAAAATAAAAATAAATGAATAAAGAAAAATATATATGAATGAAGGAAGGAATGAAGATAAAGAGTGAATGGAGTAATTGCTTGTGTGTGTGTGTGTGTGTGTGTGTGTGTGTGTGTGTGTGTGTGTGTAGTAAAGAGGTCTCGTCTTCATCTCTGACGTGACGTGACGTGACGTGACGTGACGTGACTTGGATTCATATTATCATCTTGTTCTTGTGTGTGTGTGTGTGTGTGTGTAAATGCCTTCGTGTGTGTGTGTGTGTGTGTGTGTGTAAATGCCTTCGTGTGTGTGTGTGTTATATTTGTTTGTGTGTGTGTGTAAATGCCTTCGTGTGTGTGTGTGTGTGTGTGTGTGTATAAATGCCTTCGTGTGTGTGTGTGTTATTTGTTTGTGTGTGTGTGTAAATGCCTTCGTGTGTGTGTGTGTGTGTGTGTGTGTGTGTGTGTGTGTGTGTGTGTGTGTGTGTGTATGTATTACAAGTTCCACACTGTTGCCAAATTTCCACCTCAGTATTGTAATAATTTCCTAGGAGGAATCAGAAGCCTCCAATTGTGAATATTTTTGTATTTATTCCACTTTATTTAAAATTGTCTTTATTTGAAATTGATCGGTATAAATAAATAAATAGATAAATAGACAAATAAATAAATAAATAGATAGATAGACACATAAACAGATAAATAGATAGATAGATAGATAGACACATAGATAGATAGTTAGATAGACACATAAACAGATAAATAGATAGACAGACACATAAATAGATAGAAAGACAGATAAATAGACACATAGATAGATAGATAGATAGACACATAGAAAGATAAATAGATGGATAGATAAATAGATAGATATATACATAAATAGATAGATAGACAGACAGAGAGACAGATAGATAGATAGATACTACACTAACCCACTAATTAAACAACAACAACAACAACAAGATTCCGTTACAGCATTTAAATTTTGAAAGTGGAGGACGGTTAAAAACACAAGGTGAACGTTACAAAAATTTTAAAGTGGATATTCCGTTACAGCATTTGAATTTTGAAAGTAGAGGTGAACGTTACAAAAATTTGAACTTGACCCGTTACAAACTATAATCATTTAAATCACATTCCGTTACAGTATTTGAATTTTTGAAAGTGAATTATAACGTACAAATAAAAATACAAGGTTAGGTGATGTCAGAAAATTGGAGGAAATAAAGTACTTAAAATATTGCTATGAAACACACACACACACACACACGCACACACACACACACACACACACCTAAGACACACACACACACCTAACACACACACACACACACACACATCTAACACACACACACACTATTGTCATGCTAAGTGTTATACAGAAGGCGTAACGGTATAGATAAACAGATAAATTGATTGATAGATGGATAAATTGATATAGATAGATACACTTTCTTTTATATATTTCCATCTTGTCTGTATATATTTCTAGTGTGAGAGAGAGAGAGAGAGAGAGAGAGAGAGAGAGAGAGAGAGAGAGAGAGAGAGAGTGTGTGTGTGTGTGTGTGTGTAATTGTCCAAACCAGAGAGAGAGAGAGAGAGAGAGAGAGAGAGAGAGAGAGAGAGAGAGAATGTGGGTGTGTGGGTGGGTGTAATTGTCCAAACCAGAGAGAGAGAGAGAGTGTGTGTGTGTGTGTGTGTGTGTGTCCTATAATATAACATAATAGTGTAGTAAGGGGAGGGGGGAGGGGGATGATGATAATGGGGGGTAGGAGGGGGGAGGTGGGGGTGAAGCAACACATATTTATCGTGACGAGAAGAAAAGGGTGAGGAGGAGGGGGGAGAGGGTGCATGTGGGGTTTTAGGGGGGGGGTGAATGTGGTGTTGGGTGGGGGTGGGGGTGGTTGAATGATGGTGGGGGGCTCATGAGTGAAAGAGAAAAATGTGGGGGGTTATATAGTGAGAGGAGAGGGGGGTAGTGTGAGGAAGAATGGGAGGGGGGAAAGTTAGTGAGTAAAGAGGGGGGAGAGTTAGAGGTTGTTGTTGTTGTTGTTGTCATTAGTTATTCTTGCCTAATAAGTTTGTAATTCACGGTGCTTGCCTCATCCCTCCATCCCTGCTCACACTCCTTGCAGTCACTCTCTCTCTCTCTCTCTCTCTCTCTCTCTCTCTCTCTTATGTGCAATGTACCAAATATATTCTCTCTCTTTCTCTCTCTCTTTCTCTCTCTCTCTCTCTCTCTCTCTCTCTCTCTCTCTCGTTTGTGTGTAATGTACCAAATATATTCTCTCTCTCTCTCTCTCTCTCTCTCTCTCTATATATATATATATATATATATATATATATATATATATATATATATATATATATATAAAGGAGGATAGTAGAGGGTTGGTAGTTCATTAGAGCACCTTGATTCCTCCAATGTATGCCAGGAAACAACAACAAGACCTCTGGCAGATGAAGTAAATAGTGTTGGTGTGTTGCTTGGAATAGTTTGGAGGAATCAGTTGCCTCCAGATTTATCACCAACACTTTACGGTTACTCCCCCTTTTTAATAACTAATTCTACATAGCGAAGTGTAGAACAAGACACGTGATGCACAGAATATATATTATAGAAAAAAAATATACAGCCGAGAAGTTTAGAAAGACGCCAAAGAGTTATTCTTTTTATCTATTTTCGCGCCAAAAATTTCCCGCCAAAATTAAAAGACGTCAGGGAGTTATTATTTATATTTTGTTCCCGCCAAAATTAAAATACGCCAAGGAGTTGCTATATCACTTTTTTCCGCGCCAAAATAAAAAGGGGTTATTATTATTTGTATTCGCGCCAAAATGTTCCCGCCAAAATTAAAAGACGTCAAGGAGTTGCTATATCATTTATTTTCCGCGCCAAAATAAAATGGGGTTATTATTATTTTTATTCGCGCCAAAATGTTCCCGCCAGTAGTAGTCGGATTCTCATTACGAGTTCTTGGATTTTAGAGGCTCGTCAAGAACACAATTACTGTAGTAGATGGACTTTGTAATTCTTTGTAATTTCGCAAGACGTTCGTATGTTTTGGGGTTTTTCGAGTAAATATTATTGCAGGAAGGAAAAAAAATCTATCTTCATCATTGTCGTGGATGTGTTTATAATGACCCAACCCACCCAACAAGAGTATTAACGACACACACACACACACACACACACATTGACAACTAGACACACACACAACATCAATATTGACGACACACACACACAATGACAACTAGACACACACACACACACAATGACAACTAGACACACTCACACACAACATCAATAATGACGACACACACACACAATGACAACTAGACAAACACACACACACACACACACAATGACAACTAGACAAACACACACACACACATACACACAACATCAATAATGACGACACACACACACACAATAACTAGTCAACTACATACACCCACACAATGACAACTATATTTAAACACACACACACATACACACACCAAAAATATCACTGGTTCTATCACCCCCCAAAAATTGCAGAGGATTGAGGTCAACTTCTCCGAGCAACAGTCAATTGGGGGCTACTGATTCCTCCAAACTGGGTCACGAAACAACAGATTCCTTAATAGTAACAGTGAGGTGATTGGTTTCCCAGGATAGTTTGGAGGAATCAGTCGCCCTCCAATTTACCATAAAATTCGTTGGCAAATTTTACAAGCACCTACTAATTCCTCCAAGTTAATCCAAAAAAACAGGCTACAGTACTTAGATCTGTTTCTCAAGTTTGTTTAGTTATATTAATTTCTTGTTTGTTCCCTGAAACATTAAATTATTGTTTCATGTTATGTCTTTGTCACTATCTATTGTCAAGTTGTTATTTTTTAATTTCATTTGTTTCATGGTATTTGTCACTCAATGTCATTTTCATCTCGTTAATTCCTGGAAACCCTATTTTCTCTCCTACTTTCTCCCTGTTATGTTTGTCACTATCATTGTCAGTCATCATCCCTTATTTCCAAGATACACACTACAGTATATTCTCCCTTTTATTCCTGTATCATCTTCACCTTGTTAGTTCCGTGGTACACTATAGGCTCTTCTTATCTCTCCATGTTATGTATGTGTTGCCATTCCTTCCTCTCCTCTGTGTTGGCACATGTAAGGATTCACTCAGTAACATTTGTAAGGCTTCAGGTTTTTGCCCCACGTCTTAATACACGGGTAGAGATGATGTTCCAAGTGGCACGTCATAGAGATTAGGGTATTAAAACAACACAGTCTGTCTTTCCACTTTATTTTGTGAGAATACTGAAAGGTAAATGATAGATTTCCTTAGTTTTCTGTTCATATAGAACAGTGATGTACTGACTTTCATTCAAACTACAGTATGCTTTTAAAATAATTTTGACACCTTTAATACCTACCATTACCTGTTTTCTTTATTTTACAAGCAATAAATGTTTTTATAATAGGACAATTGAATTTCTGCCAAGACACATGTTTGTGTTTGGTACAATATCAATATAAGATTTATAATGAACATATAGATACATCTGTACTTACTGATCACATTTATGCATGGGATATGTTGTACAGCACATAACCTATTTCCGAGTATTTTAAATAATGTTGAGCTTATCATTTATGCTTTTAAACAGCATTACCATGTGTGATGATACAGTTTCAGCTTGCATATATCATTGATAATTTTAGTGGGTACCATACAATCCCTTATTTTGAGAGAACAGTACAATAAGAACAGTGAATCTTCTCGGAAATAAAAGTAAACCAGATAGTTAATGAAGTATTCAAGTACAGTATTTTTGTCCAGAATATGATAATCTATTATATGCTGGTGTAATATTATGCTTGGATTGAATGAATGAGTGGTAGAGGCAATATAATGACAATACAAGTTGAATAGTCTCAATCATCTGAGCTTCTTATATATAAAACCAAAATAAATTATCCCTGGATGAACACAGAGAAAAAAATATTAACTATCCCATAATGAATGTTAAGACCACATAAATTATACTGAACCAAACGGCAACAAAAGGAGAAACCTAGTAAAAGTTTGGGTAAGGAAAGCCCTATAAATAGGTGAAATAACTAGAATTGATTAGTCTTTTGAATAATAGTGTAAAATTGCAAGGGTATAAACAACTCCAGAGACCAACCAAGAAAGTTTGCAAATCCTGCCTGTGATGTGCAATGCAAGGTGTACTTTAGAGAGGATAAACGAAGATGCAAAATTATATACATGTGAATGAATGTTGAAAAAATATTTGTCCAGCATAGCATTAAAAAATTAGTTTGGAGAAAATAAAAAAAAAACATCCACGAATTTTAAAGAATATTAACTCTCCCAAGAAATGTTCCATTTGCAGTATAAAGCTTTTACAGAGAAGCATATGGCTTAAGAGTTATCAGGAATAATATTTCCAGGGTTCACAACTACCTATTTGTAAGGGCTATCTGTACTCTGTACTGTATGAGAAGTGAGGATGAGTGAACTATATATATATTTACATAATTTTAACAGAAAGAACCTATTTAACATTCAAAGTTTGACAAATGATACAAGTATTTTAACAGAGATCAGTGAATATAAAATTTATCTTAATACCTGCATCAACAACAATCATATACAGTAAGTTGTAAACCTTGATGCCAGTTGCATGTTCACTAATATTATAAATATTCCACATCATATACAATCTACTTTCTTGAGTACTGTACAGTATTTTTCCAATAATATCAGTCTTCTTCATATAAACTTAAGTTGTTTCTTACTATAAATATCTTGTTTCTCTCTAGTCTCAATCATTGCCTTGCACTAGAAAAAAATTATGGAACTGAATAATCTTCCTTCATTCCTTGAATTTCTCCCACACTTGAATCCCATACTACATGCTCCCTCCCACACCTTATTAGTATTAATACAGCAATATTCATTAGTTGGTGATTTACAAAGAGTGTGGCCTAGTACACTGGGGGTCAATAATTCTGTCTTGATCCAAAACATAAATCTCTACCTATTTTCTATCCCACTCCTCCCAATTCACTTCAGTTGGTAGGATTCATACCATCTCGAAATAGAACAAACTTATTGACCCCCAATGTATCATAAGCTTAGAAGTAAAATATACCAGTAGTTTAGTAGTAGGGAAGAACAATGTTACTCCCCTACAAACACAATACCACACAGCACACACACACAGACATACCTTCATCTCTTCTAGGTATGCTTGCACACACATACTCACAGGCTAGTACACATGAAGGTTTACTATACTCAAATGAACCACGCACACCAGATCATTACACTATTACACCTGCTGATGAAAATGCAACACTAAAGGAGTCGGTCATAGTTTTCTCTTATTTGAATGCTCCCATTTGCTGTGGCTGGGGTCCAAACAGGTTGGTGCTGTGCTTGTTGGCTGCACGAGATGGAGCAAACCCGAGCAGCTTCTGGATGTTCTGAAATTTGAGATATGGTAGTGAGAGGTAGAGATGTGATTCGGGTGACTTGTACACTTTATTTTCTATATGCGTTGTACTGAAAGCTGTTGAAAACTGCAAGAGAGGCATGACAATTCGGACACTCATATTCCCTGCAGAAATGTGATAACTTACACCCTAATGTTTCCATGTGTACTGTATAAATACTTTGAAATGTCCTTAGGAATATAATCAAACCAACTGCACTTAAAATTCACTTGTCTCTTTCTTGTAGGGATGAAGGGAGGTTACCGAAAGAAAGACACGAACCTGCCTGATGCTCATAGTACAGAGGATGTAGAGGAAGATGAAGGAGCAATCCGTGTAGTCATCGCCCATCAGGTTGCGGTGACTGAGGCCCTGTAGCCATGAGATAGGCAGGAACGGAAGCTTGGCCACCACACGTCCATCAAAACTTTGGGTAAGGTAGGAAACGTGAGATTATAAATACCATACTGTATATGTATACTAATATTTGTGACTGTCGTATGTGTGTATGTGTCTATGTCCGTTTTATCTGACCAAACTTCACCAAAATTGGACTGGGAGAGGAAAGATGCAGTATAGTGTTGCAAGAAGTGGATATGTGAATTCTAACAGGGTATGTATGTTGCAGCAGAAAATGAATATCTAGTGTTGCAAGAAAGGATGGTGTAGTATTGCAGAGAGAAGGTCTCATGGTATTGCAGGAAGAGGATTAATTAAGGGCACAGAAAAAATGGACAAGGATACCATACAAGGAATGTTTTTAGCATGGTCCTGTTGACCTCTAAGGCCGTCAGAGGCTGCCAACGAGCAAGCCCGCTGCCAGGTGCTTAGTTTTGCATATTATTATTTACCTACAGATCAAAGATAGAGGATTTATATTATTCTATGTATATACTGTACTCATGGGTATTATAATACTGTACTCTAAATAGATACAACCTGAATTGAATATAAGTTAAAGTAAAAAAATAAAAACAAAGATAAATAAGTACAAGTAGATAGGAATATATAGAAGGTAAAAACAAACAAAAAATTGTGAGTAAAAGTATCCCATACTAACATGGAGTTGAACATGGAAAGAAGGGCAGTGAAGGCAAACCCAATGGCAAACATGCTCTTCATCTTGACGAGTGAAAGGTCCCTGTTACTGTTCTTGAGCCGCTCCTCCTCACGCTCAATCTTCTTCTTCTGCTGCCGGTCTACGCTGTCACCGTGGGCCTCCTTTTTCTTCTCAACTGTAGAGTGTGCCAAATATAATTATATATATACAAAGTGGACACAAATGCAGTGATACAGAACAGTACAGGGTGTTGAATGAAACACAACAGTCATGTTATTTTGTATGGGTATATTAACTGAATAT
>JAWZYT010000016.1:25000-52500 GCA_034508575.1 Petrolisthes manimaculis
TATATCATTGTAATAGAGTAATCACATATAAAAGCTGTATATATAGGCTAGTCTGTTTTTTTTATTATTTTCCTAGCAGGAATCACAAATAAAAGTAGAATATATTCTGTTTTCAATTCTTTTCATAGCAATATATATTTTTTCAGTTCTTCATTGGTGCGAGGTGGCTTATCTCAGCGACATAATGAGTTGGCGGCCGTCAGGAGTTTATTAAAGCAGGTAAATAGCCGTGGTAATTGTTGTGAATGGGGTTTATATTTATTTTGGATGTGGTTATGTGGTAATTGTTGTGAATGTAGGTTATATTATGAATGAGATTATGTGTTAAATGTGGTGAATGACAATTATATATTGGTTGTAGTTATGGATTTACAGTACAATTGATAGTACTGTACATACATTAGGCCCACAATATAATAGCATTATCCTTTTAACACAGCTTCAGCCAATCACTTCATCTGTATGGTAATGAATAACAGAAAATTGGGAAAACATTTAGTGGTCTTCAATGAGGGACTGAGTGGCAACTGAAGTGTTGGATACAAATATTATTATATTATTCATTGTTAATCAAGGGTCTACAACAAGTGAATTATTTAACCTTTGGATGATACAGTACCCACGAGTAGAACTTATCTTTGGACTCGTTGCTGTTGTTAGTGGGGCGCGCGTGGAGTCCATCTGGTGCGGAATGAGGCGGCTCCGGTGGGCAGCAATAAACATGGTGCTTCACTGGCCTTCAAGGTTGCTCTGGGGACTGGAACTGCTTTAGGAGTGAAGGTGAGAGGGGGCCAGTTTTACATTGCCATACAGCATTCTTCAAGGTGGGTGCTTTTGTATCAGTAAAGGTTTTTCAGTATATTAAAGTAATGTGAACTGCTGTCTCATTGATTCTTTGCCCTCAGTTTGGCCAAAAGAGTTTCCTCTCATATGATATATTTAGAAACTTGATATACAGTAATCATTTAGGAAAGTCAGTGAACAAGAGCTTGCAGAACTCCAAATCATAGAATGATATATATTTTATTGTAGTTTTAATCATTAGCATAATTTTTTACCTGTATAATATACTCAAGTAGGCATAAATCTTTCCAAGACAAGATACTTTATAGTATGTATATTTTGAATAGATTAAGAAAGGCCATTTTATTTAAGAATGCAGTTACATAGAAATAAGAGATTTTACATCTCCCTCCATAAGTTCAACCTCCTTTTTGAGGTGATGTAAGGATTCAAAGAAACTTTATTAATTCTGCCTCTTGTCACTTACTATAGGTCCTGACTACACCACTGAGAGCAGACTGCAAGGTTCAAATAGCTCCTCCAAGAGAAGTCCATGACAGGTTGCAGGGGTCTAAGGAGAGTAAAGAAAAACAGGACCCACCCTTTGATTGGCTGGCTTTCTGGGATCTGCTCAAACCACAACTTCACAACTTCCTCCTGGCTGTGGCGGTGAGCTCTTCTTGGTTCCCAGTTGAGGAGTTTCATGGACATATTGAAACTTCAGAGATATTTGATGATTGGTAATTATATCTTGTCATAAAATTATACATGCTTCAAAGTATATTTGTGTACAATGTTAATGTTGTTAGTCCATTATTAAGCAATATTTGGTGAACTTTCTAGTACTTAGGGCAAGTTACTGTGATTATAGGGGTACAAATACTTTTGGTAAATATTGTCCTGTATATTTCATTTGTCATGGCCACTTCCTCTGAGGGATGACTATGACTTCTATCATTAATAAACAGGTAAAAATTATTATGTAAATATTTCACAGAGTGCCCTGGTGGTGTCACTGGTCAATGTTCAAGTGCCGATCCTCCTGGGTGAAGTAGTCAATGTTGTGGCCAAGTTTACACGGGAGGCGGCGAGAGAGGGGAGGAACTTCATGCAGGAGATATACGCCCCATCCATCAAGCTGGTCAAATGTTATGTTGTGCAGGTGTGTCACCGTGTGTGATAGTGTAGTGGTGTTGAGAAAAGGTATCTGTGTCATTTACTTTATGTTAAATATATTAGTTTTTTACCGTTGTAGGCCAATTGCCCCTGCATTATGTCAGATACCTGCTATATGTTGTATAAGTGAGTGGTATGGAAGAAGTGATAAAATACAAGTACAGTATTCCTCTCCTTTCAGAAAGTTTCAGATTGTTTTGTCCATCAGGCTTGTCTGGTATCATGTTGTACAAATTGGTGGTACATTTAGAAACTAAAGTATAGTTTCTGCTACCCCAGTTCAGCTTATTTGCTAATCTTGTGTTGGATTATTCATTTATATTTGAACACTCACAACTTACTTTCATGGAAATATTCCACTCACCCTATTTATAAAATGAAGGATCTCATTCTCTTGGAAGTGCAATCCTGGTGATGATGATAATAGATTGATTGCTAATAGATTATGCCTGGTTATTCAAAGACTTGATGAAGAATATGAGTTTATCGACAAATAATTAAATACTGTACTGTATTTGTTTTTATATTTAGGCAGTGTTCACCTTCTCGTACATCACGTTCCTGACTCGGATGGGAGAGCGCATGGCAGACGACCTTAGACATCAACTCTTCAATTCATTCTTGAAGCAGGATATTGCTTTCTATGATCGCCATAAGACTGGTGAATTGGTTAATAGGTTAGTACAGTACACTATTTCTAACTTTGAATAGCCATTATCATATCCAATGGTATGATTATTTTTATTTATCTTGCCAGGCATTGGATACAACATTGAAATGGCTTTTAAAATTTTAAGGAAATTAAGAACAACATTTAATTATAATTATGATGGTCATCATCATCATTCGTTGGTATTCCACTGTAGGTCGAAAGCCTTCGCCAGTATGATTGTAATGAGTGTTAATTATAACTTTCATATTACAGATTAACAGCTGATGTGCAAGATTTCAAAAGCTCATTCAAGATGTGTATATCTCAGGGAATGCGCAGCATAACTCAGGTAAGATATACTGTAGTATTGTATGAAGATAATATGTTTGGTGAATTAGAGGCATAGACTATCTACTTTATGCCTGGGGCAGTTTTCTTCTTGGTACAATTTGAAGTCTATCCAATAATTTACAAAGTAACTCACCCCATTGTCCATTCACTTCAATCTCCATATTGCTTTTCTAACCTCTTTCCTTACTTTTTCCCCATGTATATTCCATTCATAATAAATATGATATTATCATTCCTTAATGTGCTACAGATCATTGGGTGTGGGGTTCAGCTATGTACTTTATACAATGTCCCTTTTGCAATACTCAATGTACAGTATTTATTTTAACTTTTTGAGGATATTCTGTGCATTTAATATCATCACCATCACAATTTCTCTTTTTCATGTGGTGGTGGGCTCATTTTATACATCCCAAACATAATAATGGACAGTAACAACACAATATTACATCTCTGTTTATTACATAGTGGCAAGAAAAACACCCACATTGTACAAAAATCTACAGTACTGGGTATTCTACTATTCTGGGGAGGGTGTCATCGTGGAAATTGTACTTACTCTCCACAATACTGATTTTCGTGTTGCTCTCGTCCATGCTTCAGATAATAGGGTGTGGGGTGTCCATCTACTTCATATCGCCCCAACTGGCGGGTGTGACTGGTTTGCTGGTGCCACTTATCATAGCCTCAGGGACGGCACTTGGCTCTCTCCTCCGCTCACTGTCTCGTCAGGCACAACACCAGGTCAGTCTTTCATGCTGGCTGAGTTTAGTCATGTTTAACTTGATGAATTTTACTACAGCCAGCAAAGCTACTGTTCCACCCAATCCCTATTCCTAAACTCTGAAATTAGAAAAATGTTAAATCTATAACATAATTTATTAAGCCTTATTTATAATTACAAGTATGACATACATATATTATTTTCCAACAAATATAAAAGATATGTAATATGTATTTTTGAAAGAGGAAGGAGGAATAAAGAGATATTTATGCAGCCATACTTTGGTTCGACAAAATTTCTCTGTAGCCCTAACTCCATTTATAGGTTGCAGTGGCGACAGGTGTAGCTGATGAGTGCCTGAGTAACATGAGGACTGTACGTGCCTTTGCCATGGAAGAGGAGGAGACACGCTTGTTTACTCAAGAGGTGGACCGGTCCCGTCAACTCAACGAGGCCCTTGGTACTGGTATAGGGATATTTCAGGTTTGTTTAGTGAGGTTTATACAGTTAAGACATTGGGATTTACCAACCCCCTTTGTATGCAATGAATATATTTTAGAGGAAATAGAATGACAAAGAGATTGGATTCTGAAAGAGGGTAACAGAGTTGGAAATGCAAGACCCTTGCTGGTATGGTATGGATAAATAGTTTGTTTTTTCATATTTTTTATTTTGTCGTATTAAGAAAAAAAAATTCATGTCCTCTTCTTTTTTATGGCTGTTCCTCATTTAACATGCAGAGTTGAACCTCATTTATAATAATACGATTCATTTTGGACCAAGACCCTGGCAAACAAAACCTCAAAGGACTCGTTTCAAATAGTGAGGAGAATAATGATATAACATCACATATTACACTTTTTCTAATTCAACTTTCATGTACTGTACTGTTCTGTATGGTTTATAATTTTGCCAACCCTGTACTTATATTCCAATAGGCAGGGTCGAACCTCTTTCTCAATGGCATAGTGATGGGGATCCTGTTTGCCGGGGGTCATCTGATCGCCACCAACGAGATGCAGGCTGGTGACCTCATGTCCTTCCTGGTGGCTTCCCAGACCATTCAGAAGTCCCTGGCACAGCTGGGCATCATGTTTGGCACTTATGTCCGAGGAACCAGTGCTGGTGCCAGAGTGTTTGAGGTGAGGGGAAGCAAAGGCCAAGAGAATAGAGGAAAGGATGGCTCACACAAAAAATAGATGAAGGAAGAACTGACATTGGGTGGGTTAAGCAACAGGTTGGTGTAGGATAGGGATGTTGAGGGTAATGAATGGGTTTGTAGGCCTAGTGGACCTAGCCAACTAGGCTTGAGTAGAGGGGGACAGGTACTAAGGGACCAGATCAATACACTGTACTGGGGAAGGTTTTGGAAAAAAAAAAGTATTATTTTGCAGTGATACCAAAATATGACTACCTGGTATTAATTGAAAACTTTGACATATATAATTTTTAATAACCCAGACAACACTTATTGCATATACTGAAATAGTTTTTGCATGTATTGTATAGGTGGTCTTGTAGTTGTAAATGCTATATTTATGAAGTCCTCTTGTCCTATGTACAGTTCATCAATCTAACCCCGGAGATCCCAGTGAAGGGCGGCAAAATCATCCCTTACCACTCTCTGATGGGCAATATTGAGTTCAGAAATGTCTCCTTTGCCTACCCCACCCGGCCAGATCAGGTACATAATTATGTGATGTACTCAAATGTTGTCTAAGTAAGGATTGACCAAACAATGTCCTGCAAGTATGATATTGCAAGACCCATTGCAAATTAGAATGCCAAAATTCATGTCCCTAGTGCATCTTGGTCATCATTTATTTACATAAGTTTAACTTACTGAAATTAATATTCATAATTGTGAAATATACATGTCTCTTTAGGTTGAATGTGGAACTGGTGTACAGTATTTCATTAATTATTATCTAATTTTTCCATATAATTGTGTGGCTCTGAATCTTTCTCGGCACTGATGATCAGGTTACAATTAATTGGATGATGTGTGACTTGGCAACAATGTTTAGAATTTGTCTATATTCAAACTTTCTCCATCTGTCCCAGGAGGTACTAAACAACTTCAACCTGAGGATCCCTGCAGGGCGTATGGTGGCACTGGTTGGGGCATCTGGTGGAGGCAAAAGCACCGTGGCACAGCTTCTTGAAAGGTCAGCCTTGGAGTAGCTAGTGTAGAGGTAACATGAGAAGATAGAGTCATACAGATTCTATAATGTGACGTGAGGGTTCATCACTGTACTAACATTGTAATTGGGGGCTTACAGGTTCTATGATGTGGTGAGAGGGTCCATCACCATTGACGGGGAGGACCTGAGGACCCTAGACCCAGCCTGGCTGAGGGGCCGTGTAGTAGGCTTCATCAACCAGGAGCCTATACTGTTTGCCACCACCGTCATGGAGAACATTCGTTATGGTTTCCCAGCAGCGTCAGATGAAGAGGTGAGGAAGAGATACGGATTATGAGGAGAGACTTGGGAAAGAAGAACAGGAGTAGAAGTAGTTTTATTTCTTATTTTATATCTCTTATGACTTATCCTTATTACCTTATAATTTATTTTTCTTTTCAGGTCATTCAAGCAGCTAAAACAGCTAATGCTCACGATTTCATTGAGTCTTTCCCCGACGGGTACAACACAGTGGTTAGTGAGCGTGGAGTGGCAGTGTCAGGGGGTCAGAAACAACGCATTGCCATTGCTCGTGCCCTCCTCAAAAATCCCAGGATACTTGTGCTAGATGAGGCCACCAGGTTAGTGCAGGATAACAGATAGTATTGGTTGTCTTCAGCACAACATTCTGGAACTATACTTTAACCACTGTACCCGCCACCTAGACGAGGTTTTATGTAGTAATGTATTGCTTGGTCAGACAGGTTGAAGAACTTCAACAACAACAACAATAACCCTCTTTCTAGGTGTTTAAAAAAAATATAATATAAATGTGCCAGAGCTATGTACTGTACTGTACCTGTTTGTATAGAGAGATATCCACCTTTTGTATCTTGAGGAAGTATATGAAAAAGGTATACATAATATAAAGCTATGTTCCTGGAAGCCATCAATTATGAATATTTCCTGTATATTATTAATCTTCATAGAACATTTCCTGTATATTCTTATCTTCATTGATTATCTCCTTTATATTCTTTATATATTTTCGTGGCTTGTAAAGGGGAGTGATTTCTGTGTGTGACCCATTTCACTGGGTACTCTGTCCTTACTTTCTGTATTTCTACTTCTCTTTTCTACCCCTGGCACTAGAGTCTCCCCACCCCTTGCAAATAGGGAAATGGAGTATTGGTGATGATGATAACAATGATATTCATTATTTTGATGCAGTGCCCTTGATGCTGAATCTGAGGCAGTGGTCCAGGAAGCTCTGTCTCGCACGGTGGAGGGTCGCACAGTCCTTGTCATCGCTCACCGTCTCTCCACCATCCAGAATGCCAATATCATAGCTGTCATGCAACATGGTAGGCTGGTTGAGGTGAGTCATAATCCCCCATTGGCTTTTTCTCAGTACACAGGTGATACACTTGTGAGGCCTACATTAATTAGTGGGGAAGGAAGTACAGTACCTGTGTCGTATGGAGAAATAATGAGGACAGGTGAGTTTGTGGGAAGGTAGAAGTACTAAGAAAATTAGAAAATTAGTTGGGAGAAGTCACTCCCCATCTGTTTTGTTTTATATATAATATACCAGGCCTTCATCTCCACACTGGAGGGGTTCGCCGTGCCCTTCGCTTCATGGCTATTGCACCAAAACAGGACCCGAGTCAGCCTCTGGCAACAGTGAGAGATTTTAACAGTGCCCCGAGCAGGAATCGAATGCTAGACTACAGGAACTGCAGCTGCGCACTCTACCACTGCGCTAGCCAGAGGCTCAAGTTAATACTTGTTAACCAAAATATTACATTACTGTAATAATATACAGTAGTTTCAATATTTTTTGTATATAGTATGGATACTTGACTGACAGGAAACACATTCATTGACACAGTTATAATCTGTTTCTGTTCTACATTCGTGTTATGTTTGAGTTTATTAGACATTCATTAGGTCTGGTTTATGGACAGGATGGAATAACACTCATGCTTAGCATCAGGAAACAATCCTTAGCATAAGTTAGTAATTAAGTGAACTAACTTCCTGCCTGAGGCCAGCATCATTTCCCACAGATTGGGACTCACGAAGACCTAAAGAAAATGGGTGGAATATATGCGGACCTGATCCGTCAACAGCAGCAAGAGGAGAGTGCAAATACTGACAACACTCGCTGGTTATAACCTTAAGCAAGTCTAGCGAGTAACATCTTAAGTCTCTCCACAATAACCCTACCCCTGAATAACACAGAAGCTCCATCCCTGAAGTCAACCCGACTCATAATCCCCATCTGTGCAGCTAACTTAACATTTGTGTTCCACCCCTGTTGATGACTTGATGGGGTAGCCCTGCATATCCAAGTAGCTAGTGGTTAATTATAATATAGAAGGGGAACAGGGAATGTGGCTGAAGTTAGATAAGGGTTAATTTGTATATTTTGTTTATATTCATTCAGGCTGGAAAAAAGACATGGGTGTAATATGTTACATAATAAATTATAGATAGTATGTATATATATTTAGTCTCTTAAGTTATATTCTAGTAACATCATTTACTTTTGTAATGAAGCAGCCAAAATATATAATGCTTCTTTTTGTTATGGCATGTAAATTGAAGCAAATTATACTGGCAAATTTTATAGTTTAATAAAGACTATATTTGTGAAAATTAAAGACTTGCCCTAGTAGTGCTTTGAGAAGAAATGTATTATGGGAAATTTTTGTGGAGAAAAAACTCTTGTACTAAAAGTATATCCTTTGGAAATATTTTAGTTTTACTAGCAGTACAAATAGTTATGAGACTGCATAGAAAACTTGAAAGGTGCTGATTTTTTTGTCAAGTTTAAATCTAAAACGAAAATGTAGTTGAATATTTAACTCCCATAAAATTCTGCCTCCCCTTCTCCCTCCTTCTCTTGCCCTCCTCACTTCTCTCTATAATTTCTCATATTATTTCTCATTTTGCCTGTCAGTAACTGTCTGACATAATGTACTGTACATCGACTTTTTTTTTTTCATCACAAAATAAAGTTCTTTGATAGTGTATTTATTTCATGCAAAGAAAACAAGACAATATTTATAATTATTCTGTTATTTATGTATTTCCTGCAAGGTATACAAGACAGAAACCCCTGAGCTTCAGTTAATTAAACTGGTCACAGCGAGTGGTGTTGGAAGTATCAGACACCACCAGGCGACACAGCAGGTTAGACTTGCAGCTCTCATCACACCCTTCCTCCCTGTATGGCCGTCCATCCTTCGTATAGTACCTGGGAGGGAGGGAGAGGGAAAAGAATACATACAGGTAATATATAGTATGGTGCACAAAAGTTCATTCCCTCAGCTACATTATAACTGAATTATGTGGTTCAAACGACATTCACCGTCTACCCTCTATTGTTTAGTCATTCGATCCACAGGTGCTTCAGTTGTGTTGTGGCTGTCTGAGGGAATGAACTTTTGTGCACCATACAGTACAACAGTAAGCTTGTGTATAGACATGACATTACATGGAATACACATAACCATTACAATATTTTCCTATTCTTTCCTCTCGTATCTTTGAGTGAGTAACTTTGCCTGGTTGTTGTTGCCTTGTTCATAAATAAAGTTTGTGCATCTCATAGGTTTGTTGTACCTGCTGCACCTTCAACTTCATGTATGTCAATTGGAAAGTTGTAAGAGTTAACCACTTTGGCCCAACATTTTCTTGTGGCAGGTAAAATCTTATGTCGTAGTATGTCGGAGGAAACTTACTTAGAGTTGCCATACTGGAAGGGTTAACATAAGTAACCAAGGAAGAATATTATTATGAGCTAACCAAGGAAGATACAAGTAATGTAAAGGAAAATTTATAATGTTAAGTAAAAACACTGTAGGGTAAAAACAGATGATAGGCATTTCCTTCCTAGACTGCATAAACTCAAGTGTTGTATAGTAGTATACAGTTACATGATAAAGGATGTTACTAATACAGTACAGTACAGTACATGGTTAGTTATTTGGGTTTCCAGTAACAATAATGAGAAAAAAAGAATAGTTGGTGCTCCATTCTTTAGTAATTTCCTCTGCAGTCGAGGCACAGCGGTCAACAGGTGTGGGTACTCACCTGAAGAACTGATCAAAGACGGTACTGTTTGGTTCCTTCATAATGTCTACCAGCCCAGACCAGGAGGAGGGGGTCAGATTATTCAACCTAGTGCAGAAATTATCAAGTGTTAGGTTTATCTCGTGTAGTGCATTTCCATTTATAGTACAGTACAGTATTTAAGTCAGGTGTTTGCTATATGGGACCAGTGCATTCTCCCCAGTTTATAATACACACCATATTTTGAGTTAAGTTTATCTCATGTATAGCATTTCTATGTTTATTAAAATCTGTCATTAGCTAAAAGGGACTGGTGCATTCTCCCCAGTTTAAAATTTATACTCAAGATGACCTACCCAAAGGCTTCCTTGGCTGAGTACAGGAGGAAGAATGAAGAGTTGTTGTTGAAGTTGGCTTCATCAAGGTCCATGATGTAATTATCATTGTCAAGAACTTGCTGTAATGGTAGAGTAAGCTGGTCAGTTAGAAAGAATAAATAACACTGGCAAACAACCAGAAAGATGAACAAATCGCAATATTAATTTGTGTAGGAGGAATTACCATATTATAGAAATGACTGAGTTCAGTTGTTTCTCTGGTAACAGGGAGATGAATACTGTATCTTAGTTATCAGGGTGAAAGGCAACCAGAAGAACAAAAAAAAAACTGAGTAAATTTATGTACTTATTTATATTCAGCTCCCAGCAAAATGGAAACTTTATATAAATTATACAGTACAGTATGTAATTACTGCTGCTACCTCTATTGTATATGTATCAGAGTTATTTTCCATGACTACATACATAGGTTGAGCCTTGGTAGTCTCCATCAATGGTGTAGATCTTGTAACCCGGGTTGAGGTTATGGTAGGGTGTCTGGCTCTGGGCTACATACCCAACCAATGCTGGTCGGTCATTCTCATCGTATACCATCATGAAGTGGTCCTTGTGTGTGTGACCGTAGAAGAGACCAGCAATTGTTGCCTCATACCTGTTGGAGGATATCTTCGCTGCAAGTGTCTGAACTGATGCGTCATTATGGATATATTTCATTACTATATATTTTATATTTACTTACACCTGTGGGAAAAACATCTTTACTGAGGTCATTTGAATTTGAGTTTCTTATTTACTAATTTTGAGTATAGCTGTGGTTTATGTTCTGTGGGATACTGCATCTGTTTGTTGCCTCACCTTAGGATGATCCTGTTGTACTGATGACTCCAGGTCTTGGAACAATCATCATGGCCTGGTGGGTGATGGCTGATGAGGTACACCATCTCACCGGCATCCTCTGCTTTCTGCAGTTCCTGGGCCATCCATTCCAGCTCTGAGGCAGGATCCACATCATCGTATATCAACCACCTGTGGGAGGAGGAGATGCCAACAGGTGTAACATAAAGTAAGATGCTGTTTGTTTTTTAAAGTAACCCTTCCCCAATGTGTTCAATTGTGTTACCTCTTTCTTCCTGTGGCAAAGATTCAGTGTTTTCTATCATCTGATATAATCCTAGATGTACAGTTGGGGAACAAAGTGTCTGGACACTGTTGACGGCTTCTGGTAACAATGTCAGTGATAAAAACGTTTATAATAGACAAAATTTATTCTTTACTACATAAGGATAACTGATATTGGGTGACGTTGACCAACCACAGACAGCGAAATAAAAGTTATGGTTCAATTCATAGTTTCTCTCATTGATATGTTTACTTTTGGGGATGTTGTCAGAAGCCGCCAACAGTGTTCAGATACTTTATTACCCAACTGTACATACGGGATGGGAGAGTGTAAATTTTATATACTTCTCTATTCAAGCTGACTTTACACAATCGTTGGGTGGGGATTATAGTCATTCCTTGTCAATTTGTAAGGATTGTGTTGTGTTGATTTTTAAGGATTGTATAGTGTTTTGTCAGTTGATTGACTGTTCCAATGATATTATGTAATGTTTGTTAGTATACTCATGATAATTAGCAGGACCCTTAGTCATTGTTATTGTGCTCCCAAGATGTACTGTTGCCTACATTGCTCGTACCGGCTGGTTTTGCCTGTCCTCAGAAGACTCAGTTATATGATGATTTTAAAGACTGGAAAAAAACACACACACCAGTTAAGGCTGTAGCAGTAGTTTGTGTTGATGGAAAGTATCCTGAGTCCGGGCTTGATAAGGGTGCTATAGTAAGCACTGTAGAGGATGGTGCTGGCCACTTCAGCAGGCAGCCACTGTTCCCAGAGCGTGGTGATCTCGTCGTACAGCCACGAGATGTCAAACTCATTATCGATGTAGGGCTGTGGGAAACTGAAGGGAAAGTGAAAAGGAGTGTGAGTGTGTGGGAAACGGAAAGTCAGTTTGAGGGTGAAAGATAGTTAGTGAGGGGGAAAAGGAGAGTGAATGAGTATAAAAATTAGAGTGATTGTGAGGGAAAAGGATAGTGACTGAGAGGGAAACAGGAGAGTGAGTGAGAGGGTTGTGAATGAGTGAGAGGGTTGTGACTGTAGGCGTTTGAGGGAGGGGTGAAGTGAGAGGGAAAAGAAAAGTGAGTAATAGAGAAAAGGATAGTGAGTGAGAGGGGGAAAGGAGAGTGAGTATGAAGGAAAAGGTGAGCAAGTGAAAGGGTAAAGACGTTGCATTTATTCATGCACAAGAACTTCAATAGGTAGGACTGTTACTGAGTTTTGTGAATCATAAACAAAGTCATATTTAACTGGAAAGAAAAGAGTACTCCTTCATTAACCATGTACAGCAGTGACTCAGGCTTTAGATTTAAAAAGCTTCTACATTCATACTCTATATTGCGATGCATTAATGGGGTATCCTATACAGTATAGTGTAATGTTGTTGTTGATAAATCAGGAGCAACTGATTCCTCCAAATTGTTCCAAGCAACAGGATTCCTTTATATTTTATTTATTGGTCCTGTTACCTGACATATGAGTACATTAAAGGAATCAAGGCACTCCAATATACCAAAACTGTATTACTCCTTTAAAATAGAAGAAAAATATCCACATTAGCTCTCTGTGTTATGACTCGTGTACTCTTAAAAAATAAGAAGAGATGAAACTTACGCATTAACGGGGTGAGACTCATGGTTGCCGAGGGCAGGGAAGACCGGAGTGTCAGGGAAATAATCTTGGATCATCTGCACAGCGTCCCGTATGATAAGCAAGTTGCCCTCCCGCGATGTGTTCCAAATGTTGTGGGGCACGATGTCCCCTGTCCAGATGATGAAGTCAATATCCTGATGTGCATAGGGAAAATGGAATTAGTAAGATACATGTGCTGTAACATGGGAGACTTAGCAATTAATATTCATTTTTCTACAACAGATGATGAAGTCAGTATCCTGATGTGCATAGGAAAGATGGAGTTAGTAGGATATGTGGGTTGTAAAATGGGAGACTTGGCAATTAGCTTTCATTTTTTCACAACGGAAACGTTAGAAAGTTACTTCGTGCAAAAACTGAATGTCTTATAAAAGAAGCCATATTTATTCTGGTAAAGACTATGATAATTCCCAGACTGCATCCTCATATTACATACTGGAAGGAAGATAGTTCCCTGATTGTATCCCCCATTATACATACTGGATGCCTGGTGTTGATGTCTTCATACAGAGCCTCCAACAACCACCTGGGGGCATCACAGTTACGGTAGTCCCCCCACTGACCCGCTGCTGCTTCAGGAACCTCTAAGGGGCCTGGCAGAACGGTTGAAAGATATGCTGTGCTTTTAGATGGTCATGACAGAATAGATAGTTGAATATATAACAAGTTTTTTGTTGATTAGATATTTTGCAGTAGACAGATACAGTACTTTAATTTTGTTGTGTTGAAGTGGTCATGATGGGATAATTCATTCATTATTTTTCTTTATTTGGAAGAAATACTGTGATCACCCTTATTTATAATCTGTCAGGATGTGTGTGTGTTTGTCGGAATGCAAGGATGTTTGCCTTATATATGTGTACTGTAGTTCCATTGAAATAATTGTTTTATGGGATGCCTTGGGGTAGTCCAGCAATCCCCTATAATTTTATTATCTAATTTACATGAGACCTTAGCCATTGTTTTTAGTTTAATTAGTAAAGTTTTGACCTTTTGTCACCAAGAATACTGTGCATATACAGAGAAGTAATCTGCAGTTACAGTATATATAAACACCATCAACGAAATTGGACATTGATTTGAAATTTTCGTACTTATTTCGGCAGTGAGTGAATTTTTAGATTTTGGTCTTCACCTTTTTCAGGACCTGTATAGAAAAAACAAGTTTTTGTTTGAACAGCATTGGCTAAATTATAAACTATACAGTATAGTACAGCATAGTACAGTATATGAAAAAAAAATTGTATTATAAAAAATAATTGATCCAAGTGTTCAGTTGTTGCTTAGTAAAGCCCCATCCCACTCACCACTCTCCTCCCTACAGCAGTGATACTTCTCAGGACAAACTGCATTACTGCCAACCTTGTAGTACGGGTCATAGTGAGTGTCAGCCAAGTGAAGCACCTTCATTGTTGGTGACCCAGGCTGTCAAAAGTCAGGTCAGATTAGGACAGGGATGGTATAGGTTAGGTCAGATAAGGATGGGGAAAAGTATAGTGTTTGTAGGACTTAGGAGGACTATACAGCTACAGTATATGGAAAGTACGAGAAGTATACAAGTATAGTTCCCTATTTTTTCTGGAATGTAAAATTGTAACACTGGGAACTCATTGTAAGGAATGCAAAAAAATTTATTTACACTTATAGATTACCTACCTTGTGTTTTGAAGCATTTATCATGGGTGTAGATCAAAGTAGACGTAACCAACATTTGACCTTTTCTTGAAAGCCATTTTCAAACCTAACTTAACCTAAGTAATTCTAACCATACCCTTCCTTATATAACCTTGCCTTACCTAATGTCACCAACTGTAATCTGTGTTCACTTAACCTGACCTCACCTCTGGCAGTGGGGGCCTGGTGATGGGTGGTTTAGTAGTGTTGGGCATGGTGACCTCCCACACTCTGGCTGGGTTGTCTGTGTTACACCCAAAGCCTGGAAACAGCATCCCACAGGCGTCCTTGCCATCCAGGTTTTCTGTGTTCTCAATGATCCAGAACAGTTGGGGCTGCAATGGGATAGGAAAAAAGAAGTGTACATTAGATGCTAGAAGAGTATTTTGTAGAGTGGAGAGTGCCTGTTATAGAAAGCAGAGATTATCTTGTGTTTTCACTCTGTCTACTGGTATGTACACTATCTATCTATAGATTGATACAGGAGTACAGGTATTATATTACAAAGCAGAGTTATTAAAAAAAGGATGCATCTCAGAAGAATGAGCCACCTCAGCTATGTGAAGGAAACTGTCACAGAAGATGAAGTTTCCGAGTTCCAGGTCGACACAGAGGTTGGTCATCATGACCACGATGTCCTCAGGGTCTGTGCCATTTTGGATGGAGTGTATGATCTGGTTGATACCCACGTTGCAGGTGGAGCAGAATAGGACACTGCCTGGGCCACCATCTGGCTGTTGACCCCTAAAGGTCTCCCATATTGATGTCCCACGTAGCAGGTTTTTGAGGTCCAGGTCTGTCCGTGTGGAAGAGTGTTGTCCTGTTGACTTAGTGGTATTTGTTATATGATTTGTGATTCACAGTTACCTTATTGTAATCTAATATGCTGCTCTACAACAATTAATGTTCCATTTGAAGACTACACAAGATTGTGAAATCATTCCTTGGATATTTGAATGGACATCAGCCACACGGTAGTAAATTATACATATCTCATAAAGTGCTTACATACTGAGAACTGTTTCAGATTGGAACCAATGACTAAACAGACACGTAGACAGACAAAAATGCAGACTAGGCAGCACACACAGGCACAGGTGTAGACAAAAAGGTAGACAGACAATATACTAGACATAACCTGTACCCACATTTGGAGATCTGCTTCAGAGTTGAGCCGACGATGCCTGTATCCACAGCATCACGCATCTCCTCATTGATCATCTCCATCACCACCCCTGCCCTCACTCCATCACCACCCCAACCCCTCTGCTCCAGGGGCACCCCACTCGCTGTCAGGGGAGGTACATACAAGGGGTTAGGGATGGGTAGAGTAGACAGGGATGGTTTTGGGTTAGCGGAATATAGTTGAGTAGAGTATGGTACAATAGAGTAGAGTATGGTTTGGTGAGTTTGTGACGTTAAACGAAAATGATGATGATGATGAAGTTTAGGGAATAGCATACTTTTGGTCCTTTAGAGTGCCTTGATTCCTCCAAAGCATGCCAGGAAACAGGACCAGATTAACAATGATAATGGTGGACTGTTGCTTCAAATAGTTTAGACTCTGGAGGGAATCAGTTGCTCCAGTTTATCCGGCTGAGGGGTAATAATAATATAACATCCAAAAGCTGATACATGTAATAGATAACACAAAAACAGCTGTTGCTAAATCTGGAGCAAATGATTCCTCTAAACTATTACAAGCAACTGGACAACACTATTTTCGTCAATCTGTCTCTGTTTCCCAGCATACTTTGGAGGAATCAAGGAGTTATGATGTATGGAAAGTGTATTGCCCCCTCAACGTTTTAGGTGTCAGTCTGTGAACCATTACTAGATTATTTATAACTTTACAAATGTTCAACAACACCATAACCATTAAGGGGGTGTGGGAGTAGGGGACAGGCTTGGGTGGGGGGGACTGGGGGGGTGCGGGAGTAGGGGGACAGGCTTGTGAGGGGGGGGGGGGGTTAGGGGGATGCATGCGGGAATAGGGTAACAGGCTTTTTACCCACCCCAAGCCTGTCCCCTTATTCCCGCACCCCGCCAAAAAAAACCCAAGCCAGTCCCCCTAATTAACTGCAACACCAAGTTAATTAAGGGAAGACCATACAGTGTTGATAGTAAATATGAATATGGAGCAAATAATTCCTCCAAACTTGGTAGTAAGTATGAATATGGAGTAAATGATTCCTCCAAACTTGGTAGTAAGTATGAATATGGAGTAAATGATTCCTCCAAACTTGTAGTAAGTATGAATATGGAGCAAATGATTCCTCCAAACTTTTACAAGCAACAGACCACCATTATATTTGTATGTACTGTAGTTTTGTTTCCTGGCATACATTAGTGGAATCAAATCACTCTAATGTATACTCGTGATACATCATTTCTGACCAGGGAGTATTAGGCTTTCTTACTCTTATTAGCTTTTGGTAAATCTGGAGCAAATGATTCCTCCAATATTTTCCAGGCAACAGGATGCCAATAATTTTTTTTTCAGCTGATCCTCTCTTTCTTGGCATACTTTGGAGGAATTTAGACCTTCTGCAAATGTTAGAAGTTATGTATCACGAGTGTACAGTTGGACAAAGGAATTCGTGGTACAGCCCAGCCATGGAGGTGAAAGATGCTTGTCTCTCTCCAGTAACTAGTGACTATTGTCTGGTGTTTGTTTATCGTCACCATCCCACATCATAGTTTCCGTCTTACCAAGAGCGAAGATGAGGAGCAAGAGAGACCCGTGTAGCCTGACACAGACCATGGTAATGACTGGACTCTCTCTCTCTCTCTCTCTCTCTAGTCTGTCTCTATCACTACCTCCACTGCTGAATTGTACACACACTCTCTCTCTCTCTCTCTCTCTCTCTCTCTCTCTCTCTCTCTCTCTCTCTCTCTCACACACACACACACACTCTAATCTAGGGTTCTGGTACTCCAGTTTTGAGTGCACAACAAAAATCATTACAACAGTCAGTTTTGATCACCTAAAGCTAAGCGATAGTTCCAAATATGACCACAAAGTGAAGCTGCAACATAGTATAGGAAATCAAAGACTACGTAACAACAATACAACATTATTATCAGTTTGTTGTTTTTATCATCATCGAGTTACAGCTTAATTGGTAGACTATTCATTGCAGTACTTCCAGAATAATAATAATATCTCTGTCCATATAACAGCTTGGTAGACCATTCATTGCAGTACTTCCAGAATAATAATATCTCTTTCCATATAACCTGCATGTGTATGAATTTCTTTGGCCAGCTGTACACTCTCAATCCAAAATATGTATCCAGGTTTAAGGGGAGAGTAAACTTTTGGTACTTTGGAGTGCCTTGATTCCTCCAAAATATGCCAGGAAACAAAACCAGATGAACAAATATAATGATGTTCTGTTGCTTGGACTAGTTTGAAGGAATCATTGACTCCAGATTTACCAACACTGTACTTCTTCCTTAAGCTTTGTAATTGGTTCACTACTATGTCAAATGATTCGAAACTTCAACAAAACCTGGATACAAATTTTGGATTGCGAGTGTACAGTCGGCGGCAAAAGTCCTGTCGCCTCACTTGCTTCACCGAGGCACGCAATGTTCATAGACTCGAGATTATTAGGTGTAAAAAACATGCGTATTTCTCGAGTCCATGAACACTGCTTGTCTCGGTGAAGCAGGTGTTGCGACAGGACTTTTGCCGCCGACTGTACATGGCAGGTTCAATCCGTCCTCAAGGTGGAAAGTTTGTGAGGTCATTTATCAAGGTTTACAGCTGATGTTTTCCCAGCCTCCCCCTCCCTCTTCCCTCCCCCCCTCTCAGTAGACCTTAAAATTCTTCCCTCTCCACCCTTCCCCCTACACCCCCACCTTCTCTTCACCCCTCTCCACATCTCTTTTTTTTCCTCCACTTCCACCATCTCTTCCCCCCCCTCCACCCTCTCTCATACACATCTCTTCTTCCCTCTCCTTCATCCCCCTCCACCCAGCACACCTTTCCCCTCCCTCCTCCACACCCCCCTCCCTCCATCACCACATCCCCCTCCTTCCTCCTCCACCACTACCACCCTCACCTTGCAGCTGTTATATGATTTGGAGTGTGTGGAAAATTAAGGAAATACCCATCCATTGCCACATAAAAGATTACATGTTTTAGGCTTGTTGGTTTGTAAGGTCTCTAAAGGGGTAATAGTAGTAGTAGTAGTAGTCGTAGTAGTAGTAGTCGTAAAAGGTATACCCACTCATTGATAAATAAACAGTTGACACGTTTTAGGCGTGTTGGTTATGTCTCTAAAGTAGTAGTTGTAGTAGTAGCAGTAGTAGTAGTAATAGTAGTAGTAGTAGTAGTAGTACCCTGCATCCTGCTTGGTAGTATACATAGGTTTTTATACTCGGTCCAGTGTGTATAAAATGTTGTATAAAATGTTGTATAAACCCTGATATGTTGAGTAGGGGATTCCATTATAATACTCCATTAAAAGGGTAATAAGGCACACTCAATTTTTGGTACACTGAGGAGACTTGATTCCTCCAAAGTATGCCTTGAAATACGATCACCCAGGTTAACAAAATTACTGGTGACCTGTTGCATGGAATAGTCAGGAGAAATCAGTTGCTCCATGCAGATTTACCAACACTGTACTATACCCTTTTAATATATTATATGTAAATAATTTATCACGAGTTCACCAAGATAATGTAGCAAGAAAGGGTATGTAAAGGTATTTATTCTATTGGTAAGATTAGATTATGAACTCGACATCTGTCTAAATTTAATATCGATAAGACTATACTGTAGGTAAGGCCTAAGTGATGGTGAAATAGATAAACACTATAAATCTGGAGAATTGGGGAGTATGGAAACTGATGGTGTGGTGATGATGAAGGAGAGTGTAGGGACTGGTGGTGTGGTGATGGTGATAGTGTGAGGAAGGGTGGTTGTGTGGTGATGGGGGTGGTGATAGAGAATGTGGGTTTGGGGGTGGGGGTGGTGATGGTGAAGGAGAGTGTGGGACGTGGAAGGGGAGAGGATAACAGGTAGTGGGGATGGGATAGGTACAGGTAGTGGGGAGAAGGAAGGACAAACAGGTAGTGGGGATGGGATAGAGAAGGTGGGAGTGTGGGACAGGTAGTGGGGATGGGATAGAGAGTGTGGGAGTGTGGGACAGGTGGTGGGGATAGGATAGAGAAGGTGGGAGTGTGGGACAGGTAGTGGGGATGGGATAGAGAGTGTGGGAGTGTGGGACAGGTAGTGGGGATGGGATAGAGAGTGTGGGAGTGTGGGACAGGTAGTGGGGATGGGATAGAGAAGGTGGGAGTGTGGGACAGGTAGTGGGGATGGGATAGAGAGTGTGGGAGTGTGGGACAGGTAGTGGGGATGGGATAGAGAAGGTGGGAGTGTGGGACAGGTAGTGGGGATGGGATAGAGAGTGTGGGATAGGTACATACAGTAGTTGGGGAGAGGGAAGGGGGGATAAACATGTGGTAGGGATACGATAGATAGCATAATAAACCCAAAACACATTTATCTCTCACATATCTTTTATATTTTCCATGTATTGAGGTACTTGTTTGTCATCAGGCACTATAGTATTCATCTAACAAGGTCATCAATGTGTGTGTGTGTGTGTGTGTGTGTGTTGTCTGTACCACAAACCTAAACTCACTCACACTGACAAGAAAAATTTAATAAAGGTTCACTTTTGCCTTGATTCCTCCAAAGTATGTCAGGAAACAGCAGGAAAACATGAACAAAAATGAGGGTGTTCCTTCTGTTGCTGGGAATAGTTTGGAGGATTCAGTTGCTCCAGATTTACCAACACATGTTAACTCTTTGATAACCAAGATTTTACCCACATTTTTGCTGTATATATTTTTTATTTTAGTTTGCTGTTTTAAGTATATTTAAGACGAAATTTGAGGGCTACTGATTCTTCCCAACATTACCAGGAAACATAGCCCCTCCTTGTGTGTGTGTGTGTGTGTGTGTGTGTGGTGTGTGTGTGTGTGTGTGTAAAAGAGTGACTCATAAATAACTTTACCCCTGTTTGTTGTCATGCTTTTGAAGGCAGGTGAAGGTGGGAGTGAAAGGGAAATGATTCTGTCAATATTTTCCTTCCTTTGTTTCTTCCTTCACTTTGTTTAACCCCAATACCTGGAGGACACGTTACTGACAGTCGGGTCTCACGTAAGTCTGTATTTTTATCTATCTATCTGTCTGTCTGGCTTTACCTACCTTTCTTTTCCCTCATTTTTAGGTAATTGCAAGGGACACACTTCAAGTTATTTCTCTCTCTTTCTTTCTGTGTGTGTGTGTGTACATTTCCCCCATTGCAAGGATATTCTATAAGTAATACGGTATGAATATTGACTCGTAATGAACTAAAATGAAAAAAAAAAAATCGTTAACGTTTAGCCCGTGTTGACCTAAGTTGACCTTGGATGGAGGAGGTCATTGTATCGTGTCAAGGTGTGAGTATTGATGCAGTGCCCTGGTGTCATGAAGGTGGTGGGTGTCATATTAACCCAGGTGTCGGTTTGTGTCATATTCCTCGAGTGTCAAATATAGATAAGAACTCATTGATAACTTCGAATGTAGGCTAACTTTACCTAGTTGTATGTACTTTTTTTTTATATCCCGACTCTGGACAAAGACTGCATCAAGCCCATTACCGTGGCCCAGGTCAACTGCTGCACACACACACACACACACAGTCACGACTTTCTAATTGGTCCCCAGCCACAGAGGGAAGGAAGTGGGGGTAATTCTCAAATACTGCAGTTGTTATGGTACCAGCAAGGGTGTTTAACAATGTTCGGTGACCTTATAGTTAGTGCCTGAAACTCGATTTGGAATAGTAAATATTCTCATCTGAGAGGACTTGGGGTCTCAAGACATTTTGGTTATGAACTCAAAATACTAAACCACTCAGCCAGCTCCCCTTGTACCCTGTAAAACGCTAGAAGATGATGATACTATTACAGGATTAGGCCTTGATGTAGGTCGTTACTAAATATGGTATCACACAGGGGCCATGTTTTACACACATACACAAATTGAGCTCGGATTATTTTTATACATTTTAGTCCCCCGTAAATTGTAGGTTTTCTCATATGGCTCTCACGAAGGGCTTGATAGAAAACGAACAGCAAAGAACTTTCTTATCCCTAACCTAAAAATAACTTCCACAATTATAATTTCATCAGATGAGCTTGACGAGGGTAAAACCAATAATACACTTTATATCGCTCAAGGAGTTATGGCTTGGATTTTTCTCTCTTAAGAAGTTACAGTACCATAGATGTTTAAAAATTACGACAAGTTTAGTTTTGTTCACAAAAATAATTAATTACTCTTGGCTATCTTTCTGTCGGGGTTTCAAATCAATAAATATCAATAAGTTATAAAGTGTTCATTGATAGAAATAACAACGAGTCGCTCTCAGTACAACATTAAATATTCCACTGGTGATACAAGAGAGTTTAAGATTGTTAGGCCGTGATCGTGTTCGGCCGGATGAAGTTTAGGCCGTAAAATGTTTAGGCCGAAGTGAGAAAAAAATACATCAGCATAACATGAAAAAGTGTGGAATCCAACAGGGCCGTATTCAAGAACATGTGTGGTGTATACGATGGCTTGGTACCGATACGATGGCTGTATTGTTTGTTCTATGGAGTCATCGTACCGGCATGCACCACGCCATTGTATACACCACGGATGTTCTTGAATACGGCCCCCAGAGTGAGGTAAGACAACTGGAATAACAAATCAACAACAACCACAAGGTAATAACAAGTCAACAACAACAACAACAAGGCAACAACAACAACAACCACAAGGCAGTAACAAGGCAATAACAACAAGGCAATAACAAGTCAACAACAAGTCATTAACAAGTCAACAACATCAAGGAAATAACAAGTAAACAACAACAACAACAACAACAAGAAGGGGGTGCTGATGGTCTAACGGTTAGGACACTAGTCTGGCACGCGAGAGGTCCCGGGTTCAATGTCCGTGTTCACTTATCAGTAAATAGGTATCTGGCTGTAAGAGGAATTTAGGATAACACGCTACCTTGTAAGCTGTGGAAAGATGTGTTGATGTAAACTACCCAACACACACTGGTCAGGGAACAACCACAAGGCAATAACAAGTCAACAACAACAACAACCACAAGACAATAACAAATCAACAACAACGACAACAACAACCACAAGACAATAACAAATCAACAACAACGACAACAATATCCACAAGACAATAACAAATCAACAACATCCACAAGGCAATACCAAATTGTAGTGAGCTGCGTGGCTGCTACTCTACTTGTATTACTAATAAACTGTGCCTTGTATATAAAGAGTCTACTATATACAGTGTTAATATTATACACCAAAGCTCGGGTTGTAGTGTGTCCCCATATCACTACAAAATCAACAATAACAATGTAACGTCTGTATGGAGCTTGGGTAAAGATAAGTGGATAGAGAGCACTTGAGTTATTAGGCCTAGGGTGCAGGAGTTAGTTGAGCAGCTGGACAGGCAACAACAACAATAACAACAACAACAACAAGGCCGTGAGGAAGCCGGAGAAGATGTATGTATGTATGTATATGTAGTATAGGGTCATGCCAGTCATTGATGCGTTCTAGCGGGAAATTTCGCGGTAATACGTTCGTTGTTGAAGAAAAAAATAAAATCGGATCGTCGTAGGTTTGGAAAGTGGATGTAGAGGTATAATATTTTGGTTTGTTGTTGTTGGTATTGTTGGTGTGGTTGTTTTATGGCGAGTATGAAATCTATGGAGGTTTTTTTTTTGCTGCAAGGGGAGTTATGTGTGTGTGTGTGTGTGTGTGTGTGTGTTGGCGAGTCCAGAGAGCGAAGGCAGTCAAAGTTGCAGAGTTGCTAGCGAGTGTGTTATCATATTGCATTTATTTACCAGTAACAGTACATGCAGTGTTTACAGTCTGTCACGTAACACCAACACTAGCAGTTCTCTGAGGGTGTAGAAATGAATCGCTAGAACTGGCAATGATGAATAAGTGAGGGAATGGAAGCAAGGGAATGGTGGGGTGGGGGGGGGAGGGTGCTATCTAGGGACGGCGGGGTGGGGGGAGGGGGAGGGAGCTCGTTAGGGAGGTTTGTATGGGATGGGGGGGAGCTAGTGAGGGCGGGGTGGGGGGAGGGAGCTAGTTAGGGAAGTTGGGTGAGGGAGGGAGCTAGTTAGGGACCTCTGGATGGGAGGAGGGGCTAGTTAGGGAAGTTAGGGAAGGGAGGGAGCTAGTTAGGGAGGTATGGGTGAGAGAGGGGGGGACGCTTTTAAGGTTGCAGGGTAGTTTATCGATTACTAGAGCGAGGTGGTGGTGCAGGGAGTGTGTGTGTGTGTGTGTGAGTGTGAGAGAGCGACGCGCAGTGGCTGTCAGGGTGCGTGTGTGGTTGGACCTACCTACAACTCTCGCTCCTAAAACACACGCCTCTTGTATAAACCCACACACACACAGACAACACTTGAAAAACTATTCCCTGATAATGAATAAGGTGCTTGTAGGCTCTGCGGTCCTTGTGGCCATCTTGCTACTCTTCGTGAAGCAAGGTAAGGAAGGAATCTATCTTGTTTATATATATAGACACACAGTGGTCAGCTAATATTAGGTATATACATATTTCATACACGGACTATAAGTTACTTTATATCCAGTGAGTAGAAATGAAAATATAAGTGTAGTATGGCGTTCAAAAAATATAAATTCCTGTATATTCGTTCTGTAAGGGTGATTTTTATTTTATTTTTGTTTTTTTAAGTACAAAAACATTGAGTAGGAGGTCTGTGTATAGAGGTGGAAGAAGGGGTTTAAAAGGATCGTGTATGAGACCTGATGGAGGCTTCTGATTCCTCCTGACCATGCCACGAAACAACCTCCTTCCATATAGGTGGCGTTTCGTGGCAATGTTTGAAGGACTCGTATACCTCCAATTTTCCGACTACATCACAGGGTCCTTTAAATGTTGTGTAATCCCTGGTGCTCTGGGATACATACACATAACACTTTGTAATCTGTATGTGTGTTATAATCCTAATACTAGCAGGCTCCGTTATACATTTAATAGTTCCGGTAGCGAAATAATTCTTGGCCGGAACTCCGAAAAATGGGCGTGTCTGGTGTGTGTGTCTGTGTGTGTGCTTGAAGTTAGTGAGGCATAAAGCTGGCTCGCTGGCTGGCTGGCTGGGTGCTTGCTTGTTCGTTTGATATTCCAGCGCTAGTGAAGCACACACATGCAAACAAAAAGCGGGTTAAATAAAGGGACCCCCGTGATGTAGTCTGAAAATTGGAGGTTAATGAGGCCTCGAAACATTGCCACGAAACACACACACACACACACACTCACACACTCTCACACACACTCACACACACACACACACACCTTTGTATTGAAGGAGCTTGTTTCGTGGTATAGTTAGGAGGAATCAGAAGCCACCAAGTCACATATACATTATAACAGTGTCCTTTAAAACAACGAATGTGTATATATGTATGTATGTATGTTTGTGGTGTGTGTGTGTGTGTGGTATTTACGATGGATGGTTGGTACAGTTACGATGACTACATAGACACATTTGTACAGTTGCCAAAAAATATATTGCGACAATTATTGATACAACAGTAAATATATTAATGTCCATAGTTGTTTGTAGGGATTATAAGTATGTATTACAGAAGTATATGTATATTTCCATCAGTTATACATGCTATATTATAAGTTTGTATTACAGAAGGATATGTATATTTCCTTCTGTTATACATGCTTATAGTCCATACAAATAGTTGTGGATATTACTAGGGTTAAAGTTCTATCAATAGTTGTCACAATACCTTTTTTGGCAACTGTACATACACCATGAATATTTTTGGCAGTTCCCTTCTTTATAGTGTTTTATTAATTAGTAAAGGGTGAATTGGAAGGTGTGTGATTCCTCCAAACTATGCCACGAAACAAAATACACCTATTAGTACCATTGAGGGCGTGTGTTTCCTGGCATAGTTTGGAGGAATCAGTAGCCTTCCAATTCACCAACACGAGAATTAAGGGGATGGTATACTTTTGAATGATTGGAGCGCCTTGATTCCTCCATAGTATGCCAGGAAACAGACATACACGAAGAAAAATAATGGTATCCTGTTGCCTGTAATAGTTTGGAGGAATTATTTGCTCCAGATTTACCAACAGTGTATCTTTTGGAGGAACCGGTGCCCCCATCCTGTTTTATTGACCTTTTCGTTTCTCCTAAAGTACAGTTGGCAAAAAAAAAAAAATGTATTGGAATTTCGCTATGGATATTTTATAGTTCATTTCAATGTAAGGGTGGTTCAAATTTTTTTTTTTTTTTTTTTTTTTTACGACTGTACATAATTCATAGCGGATATCCGAACTTTGATAGACGAATAACTATATGTACGTGTTGATATGACCCTGATACGACAACAACAACAACAACACCGCAAACAACAACAACAGAAACACAACCACACCACCACCAACACAACCACACCACCACCAACACAACCACACCACCACCAACACAACCACACAACAACTCAAACACCACCAACAACAACAACAACAACAACAACAACCACACAACCAACAACAACAACAACCACACAACCAACAACAACAACAACAACAACACGAAGGAATGGAGTCCAAACCAATATGACTATCCTCCATCCGACCATAACATTCCTTCCTTCCTTCCTTCCTGATTTAAGATGTGATTGTGGTTGTTAATATTGTGGTTGTGGTGTTGTGGTTGAAGTGTTGTGGTTGTGGTTATGGTGTTGTGGTTGTTATTAATGTTGTGGGGTTGTGATTGTTGTTAATGTTGTGGGGTTGTGGTTATGGTTATGATGTTGTGGTTGTGGTGTTGTGATTGTTGTTAATGGTGATCGTTGTAGTTGTGGTTGTTGTTGTTGTGGTTGTGAATTACGTGTCTTTGCTCTAAGTTTGATTTGTTTAGTTTACTCTTCGTTTATTTATTTACATTTTTATTCCTTTTTCATTTATTTATTTTATTATTGGTTGTGGTAGTAATAGTAGTACTAGTAGTAGTTGTTGTTATCGTAATAATTGTAGTAGTAGTTGTTGTTGTTGTAGTTTTTAGTTATATTAGTATACATAATGATGACGGGAACGGGAATGGGAATATGAACTGGAACTGGAATGGGAATTGGAACTGGAATGGGAATTGGAACGGGAATGGGAACTGGAACAGGAATGAGAATAGTAACTGGAACGGAAATGGGAATGGGAATTGGAATGGAAATAGTAACTGGAACGGAAATGGAAATTGGAACTGGAATTGGAATGGGAATAAAAACTGGAACGGAAATAGGAATTGGAAATGGACGCCGGATTTTTATTACTGTTGTTGTTATTATTATTTATTCATTTACTTACTGTTATTATTTATTAATTTACTTACTGTTATTGTTATTATTTATTCATTTATCTTATAATTTATTGATTTACTTATTGTTATTGTTATTATTTATTCATTTACGTGTTAGTATTTATTCATTTACTTACTGTTGTTGTTGTTGTTATTTATTCATTGTTGTGTTTAATTACCGTTGGTCCATCACGTTACGGTAATTACGGGTTATGACCAACATAATGACCCTCAATTACCTTACCGGATGTCCACTCGTATTAGTGTTATTAGTATTATTATTATTATTATTATTATTGTTATTATTTTTATTATTGGTGGTGGTGTTGTTATTATTTTATTATTATTATTTGTTATTATTTTATTATTATTATTATTAT